>JAFBJZ010000411.1:1200000-1535000 GCA_016785225.1 Psettodes erumei
ACTGCAGAATCAGCAGAAATAATATTTTTGTAACTTTTTACACACAAAGCAGGGCTTTCTTTCCTCTTCTTTCCTTTATGTCTCCTCTTATCTCACTACTAATAACAAAGTCAAGCCTTTATGTATCACTATTATTATTACCATTAAAAACAGACAGTCTGACAGTGCTTGAATACAACAGCAAATATACAGCTGTTGCTTCTCTATCTCTTTCTCTCTTGCCCCTCGTTCTCCCTTTTCCCCCACTTTTCACCTCTTTGCCCAACCGGTCGAGGCAGATGGCCACCCTGAGTTTGGACCTGTCATGGTTTTCTTCCTGTTAAAAGTTTCTCCTCTTCACTGTCACTGAGTGCTTGGTCATAGTGGGAACTGTTGAGTTTCTCCTTCAAAATATGTCGACAAGTAAAATGTTCTGACATATAAAAAGCAAATGTACTGATTAGGTATGACAGAATCATCTTAGTTTAGTTTGTTAGCATGCTAACATTTGCTAATTACCGCTAAACACTACAGTTGAGGTTCATGGGGATGCCTATAGTTTAGCAGGAAAAAAACACAGCACAGAAACAAATTTGAAATTTTGGCCTAAAGATGACACAAGGAAAAGTCTGAGGATCGTGAGTTAACGTAAAACCACCAGAGGGACAATGAATGTCTAATCCATCAAATAGTTGATGTGCTTCAATATGGACCAAACTTGCAGACCAACAGACCGAGGCTGCCATTTGTGAAGCCACTAAATGACAATATTCCAGAAAATTACAAGTACAGAGATAAGGAAAGTTAATTGTTCTCTGTTCCTTTTCTACATTTGTTTTGGCTTCACCTCTGTATGAAATAATACACACCCATCATTCATTTTATCTTATATAATAACAACACATGATATCAGATATCAAACTATGAGCTTAAGTTAGGGTCAATAAGAGTTTGAGGTTGTAAAATACAGTGAATAAAAGATGTACAAAATTAATGTTCATGTGCTTATTCATATTTTAGGTTTACAATGCTTAATTTACAAACTTTGCATTTATTTGTGAAGCTCAAAATCATATTAGCTCCAATTTATGCTCATATGAAATGTTTCTTTTCACTGATCAGTTCGTGCAGATAAGAAAAATGATAAAAGAGTTTCATGAATTCATAATTTTTGTCCCTGTGGTTAATGTTATTTTTTGTGTCAGCTGGAGTTAACCATAGGTCATAATTTCAGCCAAAAGCAAAAATGAAGAAATGCGCTTGGCAAAATTAAACGTATCAACTAATAGTCATACAACCACATGAGGCTCTGTCTACATGGAAAGCACAGTGGGTGAGCAGTCTGTGGTCTACAGATATTTCAGCTCTCAGGAAATCCAAAACCACTCCAAGACTGTTTTATGATTAAACTGCGATGCTTGTCAGTCAGATCACGCAAAGTCAGTCATTTATTCAACGGATGTGTTTCTGAGACTATTTAATACATAACTCCATCCCTCAAAAGCATGTTTGAGGTATCAGAGAAACTGAATATTGATTTTTGGCATTTCCTTTCACCTTCTCTAATTCAATAGATAATAATTCAATATAATTTAGAGCTCCAGCTATAATATGATAAAGTATTTTTCTGTATTTTAAAGGCAGGAAATAGAGCAGCATTTTAAAAAAGAGAGTGTTCTTCAGATACCTTTCTGCACACTCACCTGAAACAAAGCTTCAACGTGTCAGTCACATCCAGCACCCTACTACAAATTCCACCTCAGTGGTTTTAATGGCAAGACAGTCTCCAGCATAATTTAATAATATTTAGGGTTGACATAAGTGCTTCAGACCTTCTGCCAGAATTGACATCCAAATCAGTACTTGAATTCAATGTATTATTATTACAAACTACAAATCAAAAATATTTGGCAAATCACCTGAAAACTAATAGCTTTGTGGTCACTGGTGTTAGTGCGACCTGCACTCGTACAATGTATAATTTTGAAGTGCAATTTTTGTCCTTATTACTGTAACTTCCCACAGTAGCACAATTTGTTGAACTTTATGTATTCTAAATCATTCAGTGTTCATGTAAGTTCTGGGAAACGGAAATTACAGGTGTTCCAACCCACACTTTGTGAAGTGGGGTTAATAAAAATGATAACATTGTCCAGTGTGACTTGAACTCCGGTCCTTTTCTCCTCCCTCTGTTTCAGGTATAGTGACTGTGGCTGTTATCAGGCTAATTATCTGATCTGCTCTTCCTCTCTGCCTCACTTCTCCTGCAGGAAAACAGGAAGGCAGGATTAGAGCGACGCACAGCACTGAGATCCGGAGAGACCGGACGAGTTGCCGGGTGGAATGCGCGCACACACACACACACACACACACACACACGGCATGAGAGAGCAAGGGTTTTGAGTCACTTAGAATACACAGTTGACATACACAACACACTTTCTCTCAATATCCACCAATATAAACACACACACTCTCACATCCCCATTAAAGCCACTAAGTGATCATGAGCAAACAAATAGCACAAACAGCTTGAGGAAAACTTACTGGATCGTGGATCTAATAAAAAAAATCACGGGGTGAGGATGAAGAGGAAAGAGCCAAGAAACAATAAGGGCCTCAGACTGCAGCCAAGAACGCCACAGTAACGTTTACAACCTGCATTAGGTTTCAGACCCAGTCATTATGAGGAAGAGCAGCTCATTATAGCCTTTTATGGGAGGAAACAAATAGTCTCCTGTGACTCGCATTTTAGTTGAAATGCAAAGATGCAAAACAACATGTTATAAAAAATTGTGGCTGCAGTTGGCCAAGAAAACATGCAGAGTTATCTTGGACAGATATCTGTGACCTTGAGAGGCAGTAATTGAGCGGAAAGGGGATGTAAAACATCCGCTGGTGGGGTTTAGGGTTTTGTGTGACTGTGTGCACACACACACACACACACACACACACAGACAAACACACAGCAGCAGCAGCAGTGGCAGCAGTGTTAGTCCCATGCTGGCCTGTCTCTGGCATTATCTCATAGCCTGAGCACTCCCGCTCCCTCTGAGGCTGGCCATCTCCATGCACAGAAGCATTACGTGCATCTGCCTCGCATTAATCGGCAAATTATGGAAAAACTGCGCGTCAAAAGACATTACTGGAGTTGGTGGGACCTGCAATACATCCTCAGAATATTTTTCTCATGTGTTTGAACTCCTTTTACAATATACTGTGCCTATTCCTTTAGTACATCCAACACAGTAAAAACAGGGTTTTTTTTTCTCGAAATAATTTATTTATGTTTTTCATTGTTTGTTCAGTTTCCTTATATTGGGGATTTTTGGAATTCTTTGCAGTTAAAACAACAGCATACTATTTGCTGTTTGTTTTTTTTATTTTTGGCCCAGATTTATTTTTCTATGCACTTATAAATAATAGTATAAATAGGTCACAAGCACCCCACTACCACGTTCACAGCCACCTTCTCTGCTGGGTGCCCCCCTATGATGTCTTTTGCCATTGATACCATTGATACCACCACACACAGGCAGCTAATAACAAACTCACATGACCTCATCCCTGTGCAGGTGGTTTCTGTGCCATTTCTTTACACTGACTGAAGAGTGAATACAATCAGCAGGAAGCCACAGAGTTAGTGTTGGCTGAACACTTATATCAATAAATTCAGTATAAAAAAAAGTTGAGTCATTTTACACTGTGAAAACAGGTAATTTTTGTTCAAATTAAGTGTATTAATGTTCTTGGTCCTGCATCCCAAACTCTTTGCTGTTGGATGAGCAAATATTTTCTACAGATACCTTTATTAAGTTTGGTGCGTACTAGATCAGCATTGCTACATGCTTCCAGGAAATGGTCACAGCCTTGTCAGACGCTAACAAAAGCTCTGAACTTCCCTGAACTGCCACACAGCTCCTCTCATGCTGAAAAATATTGAAGATACTGGGCAGAGGCCTCGGGACTCAGTGCTCATTAGCTTGTGGATATTCTTCCTGGCTGCCTGCAGAGTTTATGAGAATCACTGCTGTAGTTTGGTTGACAGTTAAGACTTTTTGTAGTGCATGTTAATAATTGCTCCACATATTGAATTAATCACTTTAACTGTCTCCGTTTGTTATTTGTTCCTGCCACTCTCAAGTTGCAACATATATGCATGATTTCATTGGGTGTTATTTTAATTGACGTTCAACTCAATTTTGTGGAAGGATAATAAAGCATACATTGTTTTACTTTCACTAAGTACCCACACATCCTGTTAGCATACCCTGCTCTCTCATTAGAGTTTGGGAGGGACCCTTAAAAAAACAAAAAAAACAAAAAACAAACTTGAGCACTCAAACTAATAAGAAATCTCACTAACTACATACACATTAATTGAGGTCTCATTAGCATTTTGTGATGTGCAAGAATTATGCAGCACTTTGAATTTTCCTATACTGAGTCTTTATAGGCTTTATAATGATCTTCTACAAGTCTGTATTTCGGAGTGATAGAGACATTCTCCAAAATTTTTGTCAGAGGTTTGTATTTTTCAGCCTTTTATCAGCATATTCTGGCACCAGGGCTTAGTCTCTGGAGAAACCAGCATCAGGCTTTGCCACCGCATTCTCATCAGGACAAACATCCACTGTCTCTATCTGACCAGTGAATGTTCTCTGTGGTCAGATCTCCCCCACCCTTCACATCTCTCAGATATTTCTGTAATGAATAAACCTTCTCGCCTCTGACATCAACTTTGTAAAAGTTTGTATTTGTCAGCACTCATGGTTGGAGATATATTGGGTGACATTTTTTTTCTGAAAACCTGCATCATGTTCCGGCTCTTGTCTTTTCTGAATCACAGTCTCAATCAGTATGTTGCCTCAGGTCTGTGAAGGTTATAAATCTAGACCTTTTCGACTCCATCTCTCACGATCTTGTTCACCCCAACAACATCACAATGCTCACTGCTCATTTCCTGCTGAATCAAAAAACACATTTAATTTGCCTCATTAGGGCTAAATGTGGAATGTATGCAATGTGTGTGTTTTGTCTGTGTGTGTGTGTGTGTGTGTGCATGTGTGTGTGTGGGGGGGGGGTGTTTGGGTGTTTTTGTGCCAGAACCACAATGAACACAGGCAGCAATAATAAGTGGTAAAAAGAGAGAGAGGAAATGAGAGGGAAATAGATAATGCAGATGAAAGATGGACTGATAGAGTGAAACAGACGGATGCAGGGTAAAAAGAATTGAGAGAAAGGGAGAGAGAGAGAGAAGAAGAGCAGCCTAAGTTTATGGCCCAATTTTTCCTTTTGCACTCTAACTCTTCCTGATGGTCTTCTGCTGGCAGGGAAAAACTTGATTTGTCAAAATGTGTAATTTGACTTGCTCTACCATAACCTTCAAACTATTTGATAAGTGAAAGTGCAAAATAAAACAGATCAATAACAGACACATTAATAACACTGACAGCACCATTAACAATAATCATTTTGTGTGGCTTCAAAACACTTGTTCACGATAACTGTTTTTTCACAGAGACTAATGAGATCCTTTCTGAATGACATGCCAGTCTAAGTAATGGGAGACGAAATCACCAGTCCAGTTCAGCCACAGCTTCACAGACTTCATCCTTAGCCTAAAGCCTAAATCTATAATTGTGATAATCTTAATGTTTAACATTCTCACGTATCTTTCATTTAAGTGAATACGTATTATACATCTTTTGCAAATTTTGCAACATGTTTCTTAGTCTTCTAAGAAACATGTGGCACACAAATACACACTATTAAAAAAAAACCACACACATTTGCACAGACAAAACCATCTTTCATTGCAGAATCATCCAGTGGTGTAAGCTGAGTTCCACCCAGATACAGTCAGCCTTTCAGCCCCACAGGAGGAATCTGACAGGAGTGTGTAAGTCACTGTGTGAGGTTTAACATCGGTGTAAAGATTATTCAGTAAAACAAGCATTGGACACACTATGTATGACTGTACTATTGTGTCTATATGTATGCTTATGTGTGTGTGTGTGTGTAACACACACACACACACACACACACATTTCATTCTCAGACACGAGAATTTCGCAGTGTATTACTCAACAAAGTAAAACTATTTTTTGATGAGGAAATAGTCATCACTGCATAAAATATATGTAGATACATATTGAAATGCAAGGTGTGTGTATGAATAGGAACTTACTGAAACAGATGACCTACATTTTAGAGAGGAACCGTTAAATCAGCTGCTTTCTTAGTGATGGAGATGCCTAAAAAAAGCTCTAGAAATGCAGGATTTTTTTCCATCACATTACTTTATGAGTGCACACTTCCATCCTCATAACAGAATCTCTATGCTGTGAATTGGAATGAAATAAGCTTGACTCAACTTGTTTTTGAAGGTTTAATTATGCTTTGACTGCTTTATTACCTCCTGAGCTCCAGGTACTTGGCTCTCCCTAATTCTCTCGAGTGGTGTGTTGACAGTGAAAACAAGCTGGAGGAACAAATGCCAGGAGGGATCCAAAGATCTGATTGCACAGGCTCAACCCCCCATACTTGGCTCAGGCTACAATGGGGGGCTTGGAGGGAAAGATGGACGCTCATACAATGGGTTTGGAGTTTTGTGAACGTGGAAGTGGGCTGGAGGTTTCTTTAGATATGCCTATAGGAATGCCACCATTGAGAGCATTTTCACTTTTATGAGGAGGTGTGGTGTTTGATTTTATTCCAAATTAGAGCTCTGGATTTGTGCCAGAGTGAAAGTCAAACTTTTAATTCTGAAATGTTTTTCAATTAAATCTTTAGACATGGAAACTTGCACATTACAGACATGTTTAAAAGGGGTCCTTATTTTTTCAATTTAAAGGATTAGTCTGGTGATGTTCAATATTTTAAGACCGACCCCAAAAGCCAAAGCCTGGTGTAATTTAGACTTTGTTTGCACTCATGTAATTTTTAAAATGTTGCTTTCCCATCAAAGGCCACCAGCATTTCCAGGTAATCTTCTTCTTCGTCAAAAATCCTGCTCCCTGTGATGATCTATTTGGTTAACAAAAAAACAAAACAAAAAAAAGCATTTTGTGACATGTGACATTTGGTGACATGTTCCTTTCTGAACACTGAACACTGTTCCTACATAACCTCCCTGCATTTGTAAATACTCACCAAATGCACCAAATGTGTATTATTCCACCTGTTAAATATCCCTCTACAAATGCATTGTTTATTTAAATTAGTGAGCCTTTTTTGAAAATAAAACTACAAATTTGTACAGATTGTACTTCAGGGATGTCAGAACATTTTGAGAACACATAGGTTTTGTTATTTTTAATGGATTTGTTGACAGTAATAAAACATGTACAAACTCTCCAGCTGAATCTTTGGAATGTCAGAGGAGGAACTCACTGACTGTGTATTTGTTTGCCCTGAGGAAATTTCAATTATCTCTGGATCCTCCCCTTCTAATTGTGCTTTAATTATAATTGAGATGATTTTTCAGGCAACGCTGATCTCGTTTTGATAAATTCTGTTTTAGTGACATGATGAAATCATTAGTGTCCCAAAGAGAATGATCTTTTTAAATCCCTTAATTATGATCATAGCCACTGATTTACACTACTGATATGAGCTTGAGAAATAAACCGCCTGAGGCATCATCTCAGCACTTTAGTCTGATAATGCCACATCAGTACAGGTCAACACAAGGTCACATTTTTACCCAATGCATCATCTTTTCATTTGAAAAGGGTACTCTAAAGTACCGTAAAATACAACCCAGATGGAGGAATGGTGATGCCAAGATCTGCAGGGAATTCTAATCATTTAGTCAAGACATTTTATTGTGACAAAGGGGAAGTTACATATGGAGGAGAGGTTAGTAAGAAGGGGAGGTAATGGGTGCGGTAGAATGAAGGGTGACGGTAAAGAGGATGTAGGTAGATGTGGGGGGGGGGGTAAAAAGCAAGATAGAGAGGTGGTAGAGGGGAGGTAATAGGGGAGGAAAAGGAAAAGGGGGAGAAGCCCAAAGCTCTTAGGGAACAAAGAGGCACTTATACAAGTAGCAGCAACAGCTGAAAACATCTTTAAGCTGAATTGGGCTGGCTTAGAGTTTTCATGTGTGTGTGTTTGACTGTCTGGTTAAGACAGAGAAGTACCCTAAACCTGTATTGGTTATGTTCAAGAAGCCTAAATCATAGATGGAAGTGAGTGCAGTATTTATTACACTGGGGGAGTGGGATAAATAACATGGAGAAATTTTAGTTTTTACTTGTATCTGTAATGTTTAAACCCCTCAGCAAATTCTAGGACAATCTACCTCTTAGTATATAAAATGTTGTGTGCAAAATTGACCTTTTACGCTAAAAATGAAAATTGTTCATCATCCAGGGAGCATGAATGTGTTCAAGTTTATTTTATAGCAAACTCCCCAATATTTGGGGACGTTTCTTGTGAGAAATTTGAAATGTTTTGCTCAGTAGTGATGCTGCAGTATAGCAAAGAGGCCATCATAGACTGTAAGATTAATCTTTGGGGATCATGAATATTCATAATAAACTTTGACGCAATATAGACAGCTTCTTGAGTCAATCTGGTAACTTGAAGCCTCTTTGTACACAAACACTGACAATGGACTTTACAATAATGCCAGAGGAATCTTGTATCCAGCAGTTAAACTTTTGAACACTCATTTCTTACCTATACTGTCTAAAACCCACATAAATCCAATTATGATTCAATGCAGAACACTTTCATGCATCTTAAAACTGACTGGACAGGAACACTTCACCTGGTCAACACAGTCTCTGCAGATATCTGTGAGAGCTCACTGGCTTCATCCATTCCTCCAAAGTCCCTCTCCCTCGTTCTCCCCTGTGTCTCCATCCTCCTCCACCACCCACTCCTCTTCTCCTATCTTTTTCCCTCCTTCACTTCTTCACACTCCTTTCTCCTTCTCCCATCTTGGCCTCGCTTATCTCCCACCCTTCCTCCATGCCAGCTGTTGTTTTGAAGGCTATGAGTGGAAGGTCTGCAGGTCAAGACCCGGGCAGGACCTCTGCAGTCCTCAGTCCAGATGAATGCAGGCTTTGTACAGAGAAGAGAAAGTGCATGACACATTGTGAAACATCACTTGTGTTTATTATTACTGTAAATTTGGATTATTTTCACTGCTTTATCTGAGTGCTTGGCATACTGTGATGGGGGACTGGAAAAGACAAGGAGAAGGACTTAAGCTTGAGTTTACAGTATACACAACTTTTGAACAAACTTTGAACTTTGAACAAAACTTTTATCAGGAGTTGTAGACATAGCCACCAAATCCTATGAGTGAATCCTAAGATTTTCTGCCTTGAGAGATTCCACTCAATGTGAGCTTTGTCCTCAGCATCAGGGAGGGAAAGGTGAGTCTGGGCTGTCTGAACTTTGACCTTTGAACCTAGAGGTCACATGTCCCTGGAAGCCATTTTTGAGGCCCAGAACTACACACGGCAGCTGGGAGCTGCAATCTCCATCTCAAACAACAGTGAGTACAGAACCATTGCAAAATTGTTCCTTGGAGGTCTAAAACTGGACAGCAGAATGATGTTTTCCCACTGAACAGACAGCATTTTACTCCGACATGATTTCAACATTCCCACCCATCCTCTCCCCACTCTGTTCTTTCACAGAGGTTACATTTCCTACCAAGAAAAAAGAGATTATTGTGTGAAATGGTGGTGTTTAGTTTATGGTAGTGAGAGACATCTTCTAGGCTCAATCATGACTAAGCTTCCTGCGCTGCTCCCTTTTCCCAGCACAGTCCACATCAGCCCAGCTCCTCATCTTGAAAGACTATTCAAATAATGAGACTGCCCAAAAAAATTATAAGTGTTTAATCAGGGACACCAGTAGTGTTCATGTGACTGAATGTGGTTAATGCAATCTAAAGTGTTGTGAATAAAAGTAATGAAAAAGGGTCAAAATGGCAGCAAAGAGAAATTATATACTGAAAGCTGGTAGTGTAGATCCTGGAGCACAGGTGCTCAACAGGTACACTGCACCTGACCCTGATTCTGTTTTCTCTTTCTATCTCTGATTGTCATGTCTCATTGACTCCCATTTTAGTCCACGGACACTTTGCTTGAGCAACATTTTTGTGGCATCTAAAGTGTCAAATCATTCCCTATTCTCTGATAGCAGTAATAAAGACCATGCCCTTGCAGAACAGACACATTTCTACAAGGGATCTGGGGCCATCAGTTCACAATAAAATCTCACAGATGCTCACCTACTCATGAACAGGTGGCATTCATCAAGTTACAATGAGCAGTTAACAACAGGTATCTGCAGCTAAGAGAGTGCTTTCATGTTTGAGCAAAATGATCTAAATATTAATGTGTTGCAGCTACTCATTTCCTGATTATTTGGATCAGGCTTTAGCGAATCAGGTCTTCAGACCTTAATTTTGTTGTTCAGACACTCCATTAAAATGTAGTAGCTATGGTGAACCTGCAAAACAGGGTTATACTGGGTCAATCCCAGCATGACCTGACCCTGTTTTGTAGGAGCATAGATTATAGGGCTGCATGGATGGCAAGGTCAGTTCTGTGAGTCAGGTGACAAGAGCTGAAATTAAATCTTTAACCTCTGTCTTAGACTAAAGTCACATGTCTTCATTAGCTAAGGTCTGCCCAACTCATGTCTGCAGACACCTGCATTAAGGATGGAAATGTTTTATTCACATAGAAAGTTAACTTAGAGTGTGTAAATTGATAGTTTGGATTGTGGATATTGCCACAGATCTTTCAGTAATTTAATACTGCTGTAGGCATTTTACAAAATATTTTTCTTTCTTTCTACATTTGAACATACCTTCTCTAAACAGACCACACATTTTATTTCAGTAGTTCTTCTGTGTAAAACACAGGATCCAACCCTTTGCATTTCTTCACCTTTTAATGATAAGACCCTGCTGAGTACTTGTTAGCATTATTGCTCTACAAAAAATTTAAACCAAAAGCTGCTCACTGAGACTGACCTTACAGAGGAATGACAGAAATAGTCACTGTAAAAACTTAAGTAACCACCTGTATTTTACGATGAGGACTTGTTGATCCCATTGCTGGTCATGTGAACTATTCCACAGGAGCAGATGGGATTTTAGAGCCTTGCTCCAGAGAATGTTAAATGTTCACTTGCCTATAAATCATTAGGGTTTTTGTCACAGGTCTGCGTAAGAGCAGAAATTATGTGGCACAGCCTGCACAGCATAACTAATCTAATGTCTGGGTGGCCCTAGGCATCAGTGGTAGGAAATGACCAGCAGCTAACAACAAAGTCCAACTCAAGCAGTTAAGTCAAGCCACGGGGCTCTTAGTGGACAATGAACAAAGCCAAATCCTTCACAGATCCTCATAATGTTTCAGTTCTGTGATGCAACTTCCCTTCCCTTCTGGCCTTTCAGTCAGGATACAGCCAAGTCAAGCAGCAAAACCACACCACTGTGCCCACTCACTTAAGTCTAAGCCCCACTCAGAAACTGTGAGCCTGTAGTAATGCAAGTCAGAGCATCACAGTTCTGTGATGGGAGCTTCCTCCCACTGAAACAGACTAAGGGGAACACAGTGATTTAAAGGGGAACAGGGTTAATTGGGCACAGGTGGTACACATCATGGTGGGGCAGACAATGACAAGAGCAGGAAAAGTACAAAGACAGGAAGTAAACGTGACCAGAAGACACACCTGATAGAAATTACAAAATACAGTAGTTAATATGAATCTGTAGAAGTCACTTAAAATCACTCAAAGGGGCAAACCCAGTTGACACTTTACAGTCGCTTTGTATGAATATATTTTTTTAGGGAGAGAGGGTTGTAAAGGTTAAAATTCACCACAAACACTTGGAAACCTAAAACACTAGTTATGTGTGAGTGTGGAATAAAAAAGGCCAGATTGGGTTTGGTAAAGACTTGAATTCAATGCTAGCTTAAAGCCCTTTTGCTGATATTTGAAGTTTTTACTACAAACAGTTTACATATGCAAATTATGTGCTTATATAAGTGGATTTCTTTTGCAGTGAAGTTGCAATTTACAGAGTGTATGTCTTTGTTCTGTGAGCTTACAGCTTGATTTTCCAAATGTTTCATCTTTCAGCTGAAGCAAAACTGTGTCTCCCTTAAATGGCAACAATTCTCTTCTTAATAATAACTGAAGGTGATTTTTTAAAATTGTACCAGAACTGATTCTTTGGATGTTTGGCTTACCCCTGCATTGTTATGTTTTTTTTGGTGGAGAAAAATCTTTCATTTTGGATTTTAATGTCCCAAATGTGTCATTTTATTCTGCATTAAATCAAAGCTTTGTTGCAGCACACCTATAAAAGTCAAACTTTAATGGCTTCGTCTCTGTTTCTTTGCTATAGGATTTCACATGTTGAACCCTCTGGTTTCCTCAGCATGTCATATATTTTCGCCTCACTGTTCACTGATCATTTTATCAGGCAACACAAACACTCTGAGGCGAGATGCCAAGAGGACGTCGGAGCCCTCCTGATGACCATAAAACAGTATAGACGCCATGGCTCATGCTGAAACACGAGGTTAACATCCTGCTGTGAATTATGTGCTAATTAGATTTGGCCTGTGGTTGT
Organism: Psettodes erumei; assembly: GCA_016785225.1. Classification (NCBI taxonomy): domain Eukaryota; kingdom Metazoa; phylum Chordata; class Actinopteri; order Pleuronectiformes; family Psettodidae; genus Psettodes; species Psettodes erumei. Next base: position 1,212,596 of record JAFBJZ010000411.1, read on the forward strand.
TGCCATAATCAAATCTATCCGGTGCTGAGGGGCCGAGAGGCTGAAACCTGATCTGAAATCCCAAGTATGCACTTGGACCGTCTCTCCAATCTGTTTCCTCTCAAGTCCTGGCACACTGCACTATCTGTCCACCTCAAGTGTGCATGTGTGCATGTGAGATAGAGAGAGAAAGAGTGAATACACATCTGCATGTGTGCATTTATTATTCTGAACATATGGGACCATGCAACTACTCTTTCCTTTTCTCATTTTCTTCTTTCCTGCTTCCTGCTGTGCTCTTCTCGCTCTTATTCTTCTATACTATGCACAGCTGAACACAACAGTGTTCTGCCATCCACTGAGCTTGTCCAACTGTGTCACTTTACTTCAGCAGTATATAAGGGAATATTCATTTTTTCATATCTTTACGTCTTTTATATTAGAATGGACCACCTTTAACATTAGAGTATTTTTGATTCTGGTTCAGAAAACATTAGTTTACTCACCATGAAAATGCTAACATGTTGATATTTAACTTGTATAATATCTCCTCATGTTTGCCATCTCTTTCCTGCATTTCAGCAAGCTATCATTTTATAATTAGTTTTAAGCACACAAACAAAAAACTGCTGAGGATAATGCAAATCATAGTTTAGTCTTAAACCAATAAAACCAAAGTCAGTTGGCATCATTATTTGGGGAACATGAAGGTTTGTACAAAACTTAGTGGAAATCCATCAAAAAGATGTTGAGATATTTGAGATTGCATGAGCAGAGTTAAGTAGAGCGAAGTTTAGTAGAATGGAGAAGAAAAGACAAGTAAAACAGAGGAAAGAACAGTGGACCAGCAGAGAAGACAACTTCATGCTACGCTATACTATACAGTAGTCTAATGTAGAGGCCTTCCCATGATTTCAGACTGTATCAGAGCGTCCAGCTGACTGTGCTGTGGTTCCACCTGTTCCTTGTGCTCAGAACTGCTTCCTGATCCGGATGTGGGAACATGAGAATATGGATGACTCCACAAGCAAAACAAGCAATGTTTTTTTTTGGGGGGGGGTTTCCCCTCAATCGGAAGAGTTGGTCTTATTATCCCCCCGGATGGGTTTTGTGGTGGAATGTGGCAGAGCTGAAATTTTGAAAAGTGTTGATCTGTCCCAAATATTCACGGAAAAAAGGGTGTGTTCACTTCTTGTGTTTTTGTTCGCTTCATTTTCCTGTGTTTTTGCTGTTAAATGTGGTTTTACATTTTGCTCTTGGTGGGCAGAAAAAAAGGAAGAAAACAGAGAAAGAGATGCAGTCCACAAACAACCCCTTTCCTCCGCTGTTGCACAATCATGAGTGCAGTGGTCTTTTACAGTAACAGTAAAATGTCTTTTTCCTGTAATTCACCTCATTCATTGTTTCAACAGCTGAAAACACAAACACATGCAGACTGTTTTCAGCAAACTATATTTAAGTAAGCTTTATTTGACACATTTCTGTAGCATGATGAGTAACAGGAAAACTTTCCAATGATATTTTTTTTTATTTTAAAAAGATTTAGAGTCAGGTCGAGTCATAATTTTGCAAGTTAATGGCAGAGCTGGGGTAACACGGCTACAACTCTACAAAGAAGTCTGATGGGTTAGAAACAAGATTTTAAAAAGAGCAGTCACACATACAAACTGGTTGTAAATAAAACACCCAAATTAACCAAACCTATGGTCTCACATAAACATCCATGACAGTTTACAAATCACCTGAACCAAATTTGACTGTTTAGCTAACATATTTAGTGTAGCTGTGCCTACAGTTTTCCTTTGCAATAAAGGATTAATACAGACATTATAGTCACTTTTGCTTAGCTGAATAAAAAATGGTGCAGATAATCTAGATGTCACTGTGTTCTGTGCTTTCAGATCTACTTTGGTGAGTACAGTGTTATTGTAACTAATAGAAAGGACAGAAAAATTAAATAATAACACACACGATGATATAATCCAGAATTGTCCTTTGAAGGACCACACAGTCCTGCATGTCAAATATACTGTATATTAAGGTAGATGTTGCAGGGTCTTCAGAATGAGAGACACAGAAGAACAGACAGATAAAGAGGGAGGCATGGAGACAGAGGGAAAGAGGGAGTGGTGTTTCTTCACTAGAGTTGTGGGGTGAGGGTGGTGGTGGGAGGAACAGATTATGCAGAAAACCACTTCCAGAGGAAGTGTGTTTTAATGCTGACAGGGTTCCTGCGGAGGCTGTTGTGCTAATTTGCCCCCCCCCAACACACACACACATACACAAACCACCACCACCATGTTAAACTCTGCAGAACGTCCGCGGTGGAAGAGGGGAAATGCACCATGAAAACCTATAGGTCCGGTGAAATAGAGAGAGAAGGGGGGAATACAGTGCAGAGGAAGCACTCAGGAAGCAAACACTGCATGTTTTTTTGTCCCTCCAATGCCAACGGTGCTGCACTCTTACCCTGCTCTGACCCATCTGAGGCAGGGGGGGTGACATCTTGTTTTCAGAGTGGACTGCATCCGCCCCCACAACTCCCACACCACCTTCACCTCCACACACACACACACACACATCACCACCACCACCACACCAGATTTTACAGCTGGATGAAGAGCATCAATGGGAGCACTGAGCAAGCGGCCAGACAATGGACACAGCATCCAGGCCGGCACGCCAACTCAGGATTTCCTGGCTTACACCATAAAAAAAAAATTGTTAGACCCTTCCGGCTGCACAATAAAGAATGAAACTTTTGTATGTACCAGAAAAAAGACAGTGTGATGGGTAATCTCACAATCCAGACAAGTGGTGTTGATATCAGTTTGCAGGTTGAAATGGGCAGTTGGCGGGCAAATATCAGGTTGTTTGTTTTTGACTGCCATTGTGAATTACTCAAAGGCTCTAGCGCCCGGCAGCTTGGGCAGTCTGACACAACAGGACTTAAAAAAGCAAACAGGGGCAAAATAAGCGGTACCTTCAAACACAAGCGCCACCCTGACATCAAACACTCCAAAGCTAACCCTATCCTTCCTTTCACTATTGCATGAGCCTGCATGGAAACTGTCAGGCCTCGTTAGGGGGAGAGACACCGACCGCCAGCTTGTCTACGGTCCCAACTGTCGGCTGGTCTGTGCAGCTCTCTGTCTGACATCTAAACACCTCTGTCTGACTGCCTGTCGCCGGCTTTCTGTTTGTCTGCTCCACCGACACATCTTGTTGCTGATGGTTTTAGAAGAATGGGGTGAAGGGAGTGTAAATGTTGGCACAACAATGAGAGCTACGGGCAGAATGTAGGGGTGAGAAAAGAAGTCTGGACGATGGAGGGTAGGTTCTTCTGTGCAGCCCTGGAAAAAACCATTGAGTTGTGCTTAATGCTGAATTATGGTTACCTCATTCAAGAGGTTATGACAACAGACGGCAAGTTGCAGTCCCCTGCTCTCACATATCATCACTAACAATGTATAATTCATCTTATAAGCTCAACAAGCACAACAAACAACACTGCTACCATATCAGCTCCATGTTAACAAGTGATGTTCTTCTTGGGCCCGCTGGGAATTACATTGTGACTGAAACAGTCAAAAAAATTGTATGTCACTCCATGGGTGTGATGGTCCAAGACTGCTGTGGGTTTTCCTGTAACACTTAAGCTACCAGGAACTAGTTACTAGTTCCTGTGGTGGGAACACACCTCATGTGAGGATAAAGTGCAATGCAAAGTGCAGCTGAGGTTGGTGGGAAAGTCATTAGTTTCCTTCATTTCGGTACCCTGAATGTTAGCATGATATATTCAGATGCTCACTTAGCCTGGCTTTTACATTATACCAGTCAGACGTTATTAATTTAACACTAATGTATGATACAAAAAATCACTGCTTAAAATGAGTTGCTATTCCACTCCCCTTTGATTTCCTGTAAAGCCACTCTGAGGCCTGTGATCTCACAAGGAGGATTCCCTCATCCTTCCTACCCCCTTCCTCTCTCCATCCCCTCATCCTTTACTTCCTCCTCCTCCTCCTCTTTGCAGGGGGACATAAGCCTCTTATCGACAAGCTTCAGTGTAGCTGAGTGGCTCACAAACTGTTTAAAATGTATTGCTTTCTCACATCTGGCTTTGAGGGTAGGGGCTGTTTTTTTTGTTTCTGGAAAGAGGATGAATTTGGATGTGAAATTACACGTGTGAACTCCCAAATCCAATCTTTCTTCAAAAAAAATATGCAAAACAAACAAAACTAAAACACCTATTACTGAAGATCATCGAAAAAAGAAACAGAGCAGTTCCTTCCTCTTGGAGTATGACTCCAGTCTTACAGGTGGTTCAGTCTCACCCCAGGGAGGTGAAAACTCTCCCCTGCAGAGTAACAATGGCAGACAGAGGTGGTTTTTGTGCCGAAGGGAAATGAGAGAAGCTGACGATTATCAGCACGGAAAAGCAAGAGATCCCCTCATTCTTAAAACCCCTTAGCAAGGCTCCTGAAGCCTAACATTTTCTTTCATCCCCCCGATTTGAAACACAAAAGCTCCTCATGAGCATGACTCTGAGAGAGGGAGAGGTGGAGATGGTGGACTAAGTTGTGAAGTTGTTGGAATAAGTTTGTTAAAATTCCCGAAAAAGCTACTGCCGAGACAAGATCACAAAATAAGTGGCAGCCAGTAAGTTTAATTAGTGTTATGACAAGCCCTGTGATGGATTGGCAACCTGTCCAGGTTATAACCCGCTCCAGCAACCCCGCACCCGTGCACGAATAAGCAGTATTGAAAATGGATGGATGTTATGACAGTGAACATCAGGTCAACATCAATTATGTTTCTGACAACCTTAACCTTGTACATAATGTCATTTAAATTTTATGCTTTATGTTTAAACCAAACTCAGCCTCACCTTAACATCAACCATTGACTGAGAGTAAGGGAAACACTATTTGAGGGGGGGAAACAGACTTTGAAACAAGACTGGTCCCAGCAGTGCCCTGGATTTATTGTCAGTATATAAACTTGCATTTCGTGTTCATACAAACGTGAAATGAAAATCAGTCAAAATGTCAGCACCATTTTTTTTCTGTTGTTGCCTGTCCCACAGCTGTTGACTTAACCCACCTGCCAAACAGTGCCTTTGTAATGGCCTAAAACCAAAATGTTCTGCTTTGTAAAATACAGTAAAAATACAAGGAGAAACCTGCATTAAAGCCGCAAGTGGTTCTTAAGCTTTCAGGATATAAAAAGCCCTATGTTATGGGTTACTACAGTAGATTCCTGCTGTGGAAAAGGGCTATGTGTGTAGCTGGTATAAACCAAGAGTGGGCTCCGAAAGGAAAAAAAAAAAAAAAAAAAAAAATAGCAATGTTTTTTTGCTCCGCAAAATTTGGCTATGCTCACATTTTTAGATTTTTAGTTACCAAGAAAAACATCCATTCTTGATTGGACTGACTGCATTTTATGAATTACTGTAATCAGATTGGTTTGATTTTTATGTTTCATAATGTTTTATTATCCCAAGAGAAATATGTTTTCCTTCCATTTACCCAAAATGAGATTAAACATGGATTTCAAATGACAAAGCATTGTTGTTTCATTTACCTGGTAAATTTTTCTTTTTTAATTACCCAGGCCGAAAAAAGCTGAATTTACTTTGACCTAAATATTAAACCTGCAGGCTTTGTTTCCTGAGAGATTTCTCCAGGTATTCGGAAAATTGTGTAATCCTTCCTGGAACCTTGTAGCCCACCTCCACCCCCGGCTGAGGGAGGGATACCCAGCACAGTGAGCGAACATCCGCAGACCATCATCCTGTGAGAGACGAGGCCAGTGACCCGTTTCTTCTTAAACACCAAGAGGTCAGCCAAAACAGAGGTGTTGGATTTAGACGGGGGTTCATTTCAACACTGTGTATTTGGGGCTCCACTGAGCTCTGACCTGCAGCCTCCTGAAAGAAAGCCATTGTACTGTAGGACTCTGGAAACCACCTTGCCTGTCTCGCTCACTGTTTTCACTTTCATTTAAGGCTACTTGTCTTAAGGTTAATAGTAAAAAAGGTGCAAATTTTATCAACAGGCGTCTTGCACACTTAAAGTCTTAACCTGCAAAGTGATTGCAGCTGGCAAACAGATGTAGTGAAGTAAAAAAACTGCAATGTTTTGAAATGAAGTGAAGTATTAGTATAAAGTAGCATTAACTGTAAATGCTTATGTTTTGTACAAATTGGCCAAAAGATTACTCACAGTACTTCAGTGAATGCAGCCTAATTAGTTTTTTTCCCATGTCTACTCACTACTTCTACTGAGCACAAACCTCAGACTAATAAAATCAATCTAAAACTATTTGCATGATCAAGTGCCCCCAGAAAATGTAGGAAAATGGTTTTTTGGCATTTTTTTTTTCATTTTGATAAAGTGACACACACACACACACACACACACACACACACACACACACACAAAAAAAAACAACCCGCATTGATTAGAAGCAAGCACAGCTTCTTTCTGACCTCCAAAAATCCACTAGTCTCAAACCTCCACAGATACTTTCACATATCTCTGCTTGTGAGCCATGCTGGTCATATTAACTGCCGTTCAGCCTGGCCTGAGATCTGCTTCACATTGAGAGGATCAAAGCCTGGGGAGGGGGCTATAAGGCAGTAATGTGTTTCCACAGGGGAGTCCTCTCCCTGGGAAAGTGCAATAGGTTAGAATATCAATGGGACGTGCCTGAGAGCGTAACCGCTCACCTGTTGTCTGACTGTGGCTTTGGCACTGTTTCTCTGTGGTCAGGAGGCCGCCTCAGCTTCCTCTAAACTTAGTCTGCCCCGTGTTTCCCAGCAAACATTTTGACACCAAATAAATCACGAAAACGACCGACACTGACACTAAAGTACCCGAGTACAGACTGCGAGGAACAAATGAAGCTGTTTCAGTGGTTTATGTGTAGGGTCATCAATAAAGACCTGACATATCACTCGGACTGTCTCACATTAAGAAACACTGACAAACCACACACATCATGGACTGCTCAGAAATGTCCAAACCGCTCTTCCCACCAAGGAATGCTTGCACACAGGCTACATTCAACACCTTGCAACTAAAAAGTGACATTAAAACATTCAGTTCAAAAACCTGGAGAGAATATATATTGACCAGAATAATAAAAAAAATGAATGTAGAACCAACATGTCTTGTCAATTAATGGATTAGTCGATTAATGGGAAATTATTAAGCAACTAATATGATAATCTATTGACTGTTAAGCTCATTTATCAAGCAAAATAAACATTTTATAGCTTCTCATTTGTGATGTACGTATCTATTTCAAGGACTTGATAATGGCCACATCAGACACACAGGACAACCTGTCTCCATATAAATGGCCACAGATTAATTTTTGCCTTCCATTTGAGAATTTAAATCTCTCATCCTTTGTTTCTTGTACATATGCAGTGGATAAATAAAACTAAAAGGGTTCCAAGTGAAAATCCAAAAGCCTCAACATCTGGTTAAAATAAAACAATCACAGCTTGTCAGTGTTAATCATTCACAGCATAGAGGTGGAAGTTGAAATGTTACTGATTGGCCATTTAAGGCTCTTGCACTGCTGCTAAAAACAGTCCTGACAAATTTGAGACAGGAAACAGAAAACGGAAACATTCAGTTGATCCAGCTGTTTTCTCCCTTTCTCCCCTTCCTCCTCTATCTGTTTCTGTCTCATTCCCTTCTCCCCTCACTCCCCCCTCTCTCCTACATATCAAGTGTCTGGGGGGAGAAAAGGGAGAGGAGGAGGAGGAGAAGGGGGTTCAAACAGGTGTCTGCTGACTGTCCCAGCAGTCTGTTGGATACAGGTTTTACCTCGTGCTCCCAGCTGCTGTCTCACGCACGCACGCACACACACGCACCACCACCATTTGTCCTAACCCTAATCCATAGGAATTTTCAGATGTCATGGAAGGAGAGGTGTGTGTGTGTGTGTGTGTGTGTGTGTGTGTGTGTGTGTGTGTACTTTCACTGGGGTTGTAACCCGACCACCCAGCCACCTGCAGCAGTCGGCTGAGAAACCCAGAGAAAAAGAGGGCACAAACTCTCTCCAACTTTTCTATGTCTCTCCCTCTCTCTCACTCACTCTATGTTATTGACATGTCTGCCAAAGCAATGTACAGAATTTAGAGGGGGGTAGTCAAAATAATGTAAACACCTCATGGGAAAAGACATACACTGGCATAACTTCTTCACTTCAGCGCTGACACAAACGTACATCGTATGGAGTTAAATAGCAGTGAGCAGCATCTGTCAGCTTTAACGTGGTTCCAGAAATCAGCAGGTTGGTGGGTGGTTAATCTGAGTTATGAAAAAATTATAAAAGCACTCTTTGCAACTTTGTCTACTTTTTTCTGCAGTTGCCAAACACTTGTCTTTCCCTCTTCTTTTCTTATTGTACAATCCAAGTTCATCTTGGATCGTTCAGAGAAGTTGCGGTCCAAATATTTGTCCCACACAGCTGCACAGTCGCAGTCATTATTAGTATGATAATATAACAGCTTGAGTCTGAAAACAGACAGAACTACTGTACCTGCAGCCTTTCACAAATCACAGATTGTGTTTAGGGCATCTATGGCCACTTTATTGCCCTCATGTCTTTTGTGTTCTTAACAGAAACATTTTAAATCATATATATACAAGAGATTTCACCATAAAGAAATGAGAAAAGGACAGACAGTTGAAAAGACATCATACTGACAAGCCAGGCAACGTAGTGGAAGAAGCCTCTCCACAACTCTGTCACAGTCTGTCTAGTCCAGTCCACTGATGGCACTGCATCTGAGGCTGGTTCCCGTCCAGGTTGTGGCCCTGTGAGCAAAAACATGTTGGTATATGTACTGAACTGTCATTGAACTGATATGTCTTATCCACATCATGAAATAAACTCACTGAGATTGGAGTCTCGTCTTGAGATGAGTTACTACTCTGGCCTAGTCTAATTCCATCACAAAGAGGCACCAAAGAGACACTGGACTCCGATAAAATTGGAGTGTCCTTGTTGTCTTGCACCATAAAAATACCTAATAATAAGTTGAGTATATGCCTCTCTCATACTCAAGTCAAGCTCAGTCTTCTTTAGGATCATAAGTTATACTTACGCCAGTGGTCCGTTCACTAATACAAGTATGTGAAAAACTGCAGGATGTGAAAAAAACCTCAGCTATGATTGGTTAGCTTCATTTTGCAGTTACTTTACTGTGCATATTGTTATTAAAAGCTTGGCTAATAATACATTGTAGCCACATGATTTTGGTTGAAAAACAAACACATTTAGACTCTTACACATACACAAACCACGGAGACACAGAGACAAAACACCAACACACACAGAGACAAACCCATATCTCGAGACATGACTGATGAGACAAAGTGATGAAATTATCTGTGAGCAGACAAAACTACACACTCACACTAACCCAGTGCTCCATGTCTACACACAACACCCACCTGCAGCCATCAGGTAGCACAGGAGGCAGATGTTGGCGTTTCCTACCTGGCTCCGCGTCAGTAACAGAGTGGCTCGCTGACTGATGGCTGATGGGAAATGGGCCGCACTGTATGCTGGGGAATGAGCTGATGACAGACCGGTCTTCCTGCCCGCTGTGATTGGCTGTTGATTTGTGGCAGTCGCCCATGTTGGGGGTCTCTCACACCATAACAGAGCTGCAGTAGGATACAAGGAAAAACATCATGTTTTTAGTGACTGTTGGTGCAGAGGTTGGTATAATTATTCACTTGTTATTCATTGTGGTGCAACATGACGTGACAGGCTCTTACTATGAGGAGACTGAAAATGCCCACAGCAGCTGAAGTTCATGGGAGCTGCAGTTTCCTTCATCAGCCACAAGGGGCAGCTATGACACACACAAAAGACATAATTTATGTTTTATCGGGAATATTATAACACTATGTGTCTGTTTCTCAGGAGATACAGTTTCAAGATTGATGACTAACTGGTTGATTTAGCAAAGATATGGTTGACCTTCCACTGACAAAGTGTAACACTGTCAAATTGTTATTAAGCATCGCCTGACAAACTGGCAAAATTAGATATTACAAAGTTTTAATTTAATCAACCCTCTGCATGTATAAGGAGATTTGTCTCAATACCCATTTCAGCACAGTGTTGAATAAAAGCAGAAACAGCAGTAGTGGGGGCAAGAGAATATAAAGTTTAATCCAGAGGATGATGTATGAGGAAAGCCCATGAAAACCAAGGGTTCATCACCATGGGAGCATGAAAATGTGCTCAGCAAATGTTAGGGAAATTTCATTATTTTTTTGCAGTGTGCAGCTCAGCCACCTGTGCCTCCATGTAAGGAGAGCAGGAGGAGGAGGCGGGAGGTTGTTTTGTTCCTTGGTCAAATACAGCGATGCCTTGGTCTCCAGATGTCTCCATTTCAAGACAATGATCTCCCCGAAAGCCGTCACAGGTTGAAGGCGTCTATAAAACACCTTGCACAATATCTTTGTGTCCAGTATGTTTCTTTTTGTTTTTTATCCATCTTTCCTTTCTGTATTTATTTTTCCAGTTTCTCTCTGCTATCTTTTCTTGGTCTCAAAATGAACAGAAATCTAAGGAAGATATTAGATTTAAATCAACTAGAAAAAAACACTTGCATATTGCAACAGCAAACATGTTTACTGTAAATGTATGTGCCTCCCTTCTCACATCCCAATATGCAAACAATGTGTATGTGAGAGTATGTGCAAAAGATGCAACATGACACCTCCCCATATCAGTCAAACAAACATCAGCTGATGATTCAGTGACAGAGACATAAACCTGATACAGTGGGGAAAAACCTTCAGCACAGGCTCAACAAAATAAGTAATGTTTACAAATGATATATAAATTTAGACGCTGGATGTAAAACATGATGGGAAATCAGGAAATCAGGTATTGTAATTAAACCAAATGGTGTCATTGTGAGGAAGAAAACTGCACTGTGCTGATTTCTAAAAATATTCCACACAGGCAACTCCCTGGTGTTTCACTTATTAATTTTCCAACTTAACTGTTTTGAGTAACAGAAACCTGCTTCAAATGTCTTCAGTTACATCAAGCATTTGAAAGTTTATAACCTTCCTTCCTGAGCATTTTGTTCTGTGTAATTAAATAAAGCACAGTTGGATGCTGTGATGTTTTCTTTTTAGATTTGAAATGTGCATCAGAAACCCTAATTCTGCAGACAGACGAAGCAAAGATCAGATGCCATAAAACCTTCAGTAAATTTGTGGGACTGATCCTTTTGATCCTTCAAACACATGGGCTACACAGTGCAGTAAGTGGAACAAGATACCAAAGTACAGAAAAGCTATGCCCTGTTCTGTGTTTCCTCCTCTTCACCCAAAGCACTGGCCACAATACATCTTAGAAATTGTTCAAGATTCTGTATTTAACTGGAGGTTTTGGGGGACATGTCTGGCTTCAAAAGGACACTGTACTGTAGATGTGTAGGAGTGGAAGAAGAAACCACTTTCATTTGAATCAAAAACTTGGTGATGCTGTGGGTCACCAACTTAGTTTGCATCCTGCTGTTTGAGCATCTTAAAAATGTATGTTTTTTTCTCAGCAGCAAATTAAATTGCACCTATGACACTTGGTATATTTATTGGTTGCTGTGGGGTAATGAGACACTTTTATTCCTCGTATTCTTCTGAGTCAGTTACTTTCATCATGCAGGCAGAGAAACAGTGAGTGGAGTATGACCAGAAGTATAAGTAACAAATGTGTCCTATAATTAAGGACCCTCATGTTAACCTTCTGCTGCTCACCGTGTTTATCTTTAACTACATGCTAAAACCTAATCTCCACATGGCATCTTTGTTATCTTAGCTCCAAGTAGCCCAGAGACAAAATTAGGTTTTCAAAGGGGCTAACACTGCTATAATGTTGTTTCCTATATGGGCTCTGCTAGTAAGCTGTAAGCACCCAACACAATTATCAATTAACAATTAACAATAAATTGGTCATTGTGGAAAACCACCAAATGGAACAAAAAACCCTACCATGCAAGGCATGTTGGATAAAATATCCAAATGGCACATGGTAGGTTCAGCTGGAGTATACGTGTAGTAGTAGTAGTAGTAGTAGTAGTAGTAGTATAAGTGAAGCATACCTACAAAGGTCTAAACATTTGAAAAACTGAAAAGTGAAAGTTGAAAAGAAATTTCTGAAGGGCCACACCTGAAAGTCAGGTGTAAATAATGCCAGCATATAGAGAATACTGCAAATGCAGTGAAAAGGGGAAAAACTGCTGACTTGTTTGAACAGTTTCTCCTCAAATGCATTCATGGTGCTACTCTAGGCTGTACACGTGAAAAGTCACGGAAGTAGTTGTGTGGTGACAGAAAAAGAAGACAGAGGTTCAGGCAGAAGTTCTGCTTATTTTCACATTTCCGTACACCTGGCTGATCGACGCATGAGGTGTACGTGTGTGCCGGATTCTTGGTTTTGAAAAGCTGTGGGTGGAGGGGGTTTCAGACTGTTTGACGATCCAACGCGCACTTAATTTAAATCACACTGATGCCTTTACCAACTGAATCGCTGACCCAACGCGTCTGTTTTCCTCCAAGGACAAGGAAAGCAGAAAAGAACATCTGGACACAATGGATCTTCTGTATTTATAATACAAATCATTACGAACCAGCTGCAGATTTACACACAGACAATAAGAAATATCGAGATCCGTGAGTTTCACAGCAGTTTCTCACAAACGCACTCTGGCAACCAAAGTGTTTTTAAAGGCAAGTCGGCAAATTTGACTGACAATAAAAGATAATTTATTCAGGCTCATCCGTTAGTTGGGTTTACTGTAAGATGATGCACTGTATAAAAAACAGACTGGGAGCCTTTTAATACTGACATTCCTCTTTTAATTGAATTACAGTTACGGTGAAATCCCATTCAACCTGTAGGGGACCGAGACAAATTGTCTTGTCTGGCTACTCTTACAGAATGTCCTGATGTCACCCTGTGTGCTCCATGTACTAATCACAACTGCACACAACTGGAGATACACAGAGCTGCACAACCGCAACTGTGAGCATGGTGCTGGTGCTGATGAAAGTAAGCAATTGCAAAACTAGTTAGTTATTTAACCCTTTAGGTTTCTCAGACGAAACTCCTGTTTATTTTCTGCATGGACAATTTAAAGGGTTTTTCAAAATTTTTGGCTGTCGTCCCTGATCCACTTTTTTCTTTATATCCCGGGTTTTCAATCTAGTGTGATCCCACCCAGTGACATGCAGAATTTAATTTCTTTCTGACATATTTTTAAACCAGTTTCCAAATTGTCGCAATATGGGTTTTCACCGTTAATTAATAAGTGGTGAATGTTTTATGCTTAGTTTGGATGACTCTGACTTCAAATTAACTGTTTGAACAGTATTTCTTCCATAAAATATAAAATTTTATTCTGTTATTTCCTTCCATTTAGTTTGACTTAATTTTCACACCTCCAAAGTGTGTTCCTCAAATTCAAGGAAAGGAACATACCTGTGCTCACACCCACATGAACATGCCAGCACACACAACTTTTATTCAGGCCAGACTGGGCTCATTGACCTCCACTACGGGGGCAGAAGAAAGATAAAGAGGGAACAAGCTGTCTTTGTGTCTGACAAACTACTTTCTGCACATTATACACACACAGACGATAAAGTATCCATTGTGCATCACAGAGTGTGTGTTCAAAATGTAACCCAAAGCATCAGCTCTGGGATGTAACCTGCAGGATTTAAGGCTGTCAGGGGGGCAGCAGCAGGGAAACCTTTGCCAGGAAATTCACAGTGACTGACTCAACACTTTGCTGAGTTTAGAACAGTACGTGTGTGTTTTATATGCATTCATCTTTGTATTAGCTGTGGATAAACACTGGTCACTCGCAATTACAGTCTGCAGACCCCCCCCCCCGAACAACGTTTAAAGGCCTCAGTGTGTTTCAAATGAAGTCCTTGTCCAGTCATCGAATGACTTAAACCTGGACCTCCATATGGGATCCTGAAAGCACAATCAGCTTTTAACGTTAAGCAACAGGCCTCTATGGACACACAAAACCTTTTAAAGAGACGTATTTGTCTTTGTCTTCTCTATTTTTGTGGTTTTATATAGGCAGAGTTCAACTGAAGTCACTCTAATATTTGCTCTTTATCAAAATATATCTCCTCAAACATACCTCACTTGAAATCCATGAAATCTCCACAGGACTACTGGTCATGCAAAGGGTTTTTCATCCTGTAGGTATCTTCATGTTTCAGGTCCAAGGGAGCAAGCAATGGTTGAACCTGATGGATTCACCTGCAGACAAACAAAAGGGTGCCATCTAGAAAAATATTCAAAATGTATCGATGGAAAATCACAGAAAGAAGAGGTCAAAGTCCCACCCACAGCATGTTTGAGTGATGGGCGATCACTGGAAAGTGCAGTGGAAAAATGAAGTTAAGCCAAAAAACACCACTGGGAAGACAGAGATTGAATGATTTAAAATTAAAATTGATTGGTTTGTCTGTGTGCTGAGGTCATTGTTGACAGTTCATCTAAGGAAAAAGGCACTGGAACCTAAACCATGAATGAGCTTTGCCATGACCTAAGACCAGAGACCCCAATGCTGATCCAGTGCGAGCAAAGAGTAAGTGCTCCACCATGTGGACTAAATGATATTAGCCTGCTCATGAAGTGCACAAGAAGAGGAGGATGAGTCCGTTTTCACAGATCATAAAGCTCCTGATGAAAGGTTTTGAGCAGATGTTGTTTCCTGAAGCAGTTTGGAGCGCTCTGCTGAATCCTTGTGGGCTGTTGCTCTCACAGCAATTACAGTTGGCAAACCTAGTAGGACAGAAACATGAGAAACAGACTTATTTCAAAAATGTGTGACAACATCATATTGAACTTTTTTCATTGGTGAATCCTGTAAAAAGAAGAGCTAAGTCTAGGCCTTTGGACTGCAGCTCAACAGTATTTACTTGGAGTAAAGCCTGAACTTGATGAAAATTATTAATTAAGGCTGGTATTTGCATATTTGAAAACTAAAAAAAAAATCTGGTTACATATGCCAATGTTCTTTTTTTAATATGTGCCAATGGGAACATTTTAGAGCTGAAATATAATCTCTTAAAAGATAAAGTCAGGATCCACCAAATACCTTGTTTTACAGGAAGTGAACAAACTCTCTTAAAACAATCCTTTACTTAATGCACACCTTCAAGGCATTTTCCCCTCAAGTATACAGAACATATTTAAAGTAAATGTTAAATCACATACCACTTAACACACAAAAATGAGAATGAAAAAAAGCTATTTTTCTTTTATAAGCCATGAACTATACAATATGCACAAGCCCTCTTTGTATAAATTACATCCAAAAAACATTTTTTTCCATTAGCCAGAAAGCTGGAGACATTCAATACTAAAATATTCAACCAATCATCATTTATGAGGAGAATGGACTAAAAAATGCTTTTCTTATATATTGACATCACTTTCTAATTTGACATCACTTTTGAAAATCTAAGTGGTAGACATTGTAATCTCTGCTATTGACAGTAATTATAGAGCATCTATCTGTCTCTTCTAAAGTTTACAAAGCCCCGTTGTGGATAGCTCAAAGGGAAAGTAAAAGTCTTTCACCCTTCAGCAGATGAAGAATAGAACTCATTAGTACAAAAAAGCTTATATTTTCCTGAACCCACAGCTGGTGTAGATCCACTGTGTTTGAATTGTGAGAATAGTGTTAATATCTTGACCACATTCCCCTCCCTTCATCTCTGTTTTGTAATTGAAACTGTCCAGACTCCTGAAAATTTAAAAGAAATATTCATTATAAAATGACATCAATCTGGAGAAAATACTTATTTGTTGACAATGACTGACAGCTTGGGGTGTGAAAACTTCTGGCGCTTTTATGCAGTGTAGTTTAGGCTCTAACAGTTCTGTGACCTTTTGCGTGTAACCTTTTTCATCAGTACCTGTAGTGTCTTATAAAGATTTTTAACGTCATAATGTTATTCTTCTTGTCGTGCTTTAAAATACCGCACAACTTTATATGCAACCTACACTCACCATTGAAATACATTTTTTATAGTGTACAGGAAAACAATATATGATCAACCAATTTAAACCTTTAGCAAATTCTAAAAGTTTTACAAAAATGTAGGTTGTTTTTTTTCAGTGAAAAATAAGGCAAATAATAAATATGGTTGAATATGACACTTGTACAGACGTAACAGCTTTGTCCAAAAAGAAAATCCCATGAGTTTTACCAAACTTTAGGTTGTAATTTTACAGTGAAAAACGACTATTTAAAATGAGAAAATATTATTCCCACGTTAAAAGAAAATCCTATGAAATTCACCATCTGGGATTTACACAGAACAAACAAACAAACTTTTGCATGAAAAACAGTTAAAAAAAATCTTCTGTAGATATTTCAGCTTTAAATAAAAATGAAAGGAACAGAAAAAAAACATAAAAGCAACTTCTCATAAAAAAGTCACCCACCAGGAATAATTTTTCATCTATATCATCAGAAATTATATAAACAGAACTGGCTACAGTGACTGACCTGGCTCTGGAAAAGTTTTGACTTCCCTTCTCTTCTTATGTCTATACCTTCAACAACAGATTTAGAAACAATCAAGCATGGAGAAAAGCAGAGAAAAGAGGTGAGAACACGTTTCAAATACATTCACTGGAGATGTAAACCAACTACACTCAGATGAACTCTGAGGAGCAACAGACATCAAGTGGAAAGCAGCTTTGTTTGAATTGTCACTGTTGCATGTGGCTCTGGTACTAGATGTTAGTACTGGTTAGATGTTATTAGAGGTTTTATTATAGAGAACATTTTCTAACTTTACTGTATCTGAATGATACATTGCACCAAACTTTAAAAAAAGTTTAGTAGTCTATGGTTAGATGCCTTCTTACTCTGATGTAGGTGCACTACGGCTGGGTTGAAACCTCAGTATTTTTTTGGTAGCAGCTGAAATGTGTCTGACAGTAGCACTGAAATACTGAAAGTTGGCATTAGATGCCTGATCAGATTTGATCGGTGCCTGATGTTACTTATTCTCTGATCTGTGCTGATTATCGCCATACACAATCCCTAGTTTAGACCACTTGTAACATTTGAGAACTTTTGCTGTTTCCGTTAGATTGAAAATATAATTCATTTTTATATATCACAAATTTAGTTATTAAAAGAAGTATCAGTATTGACATATTTCAGATGTTACCCAGCCTTAATGTAAATTGGTATGGATGACTTTTCAGTCAGTGCAACAATTCAAAAGAAGTAGAGGCCAGTTGAACCATCAAAGACATTCTTCATCGTGATTGTAGGAAGAGCTTGTGAGCTTTGCTTGTGTTTCAGATGGGAACCCAAAGTAATAAAACACCATATTCCAGGATTCAGATGACTGTTCCAGGGGATAACCTACTGACAAGAGACTCTGACAGGAGACGAAGGTCCATGGAGGTCAATGGTTTGTCAACGCGTTAAAGGGGCTGGTTGTCATGTATCATTCCAAGTCCTGACTGAAACCACTGTAGTCCCTCCCAGTACAGGCTCAAGTATACTGGTACTCTTCTGAGTACTGGGTGTCCTCGGGAGTGTAATGGGTATTTATGGCTGTGTCATCTCCAGTGCCATACTGGTTGTCTGCTGCAGGGTACTGGTCATCTCCGGCGGTGAACTGGTTGTCCCCCCTATATGATTGTTCTGCTGTGTGTTGGTTCTCCGCGGTGTTCAGGCCTGATTTCTTCATTCTTTAAGAAAGGGAAACATTTAAGGCATCTGTGCTCCTGAAGACAATGTTTCCAATATTGGCAACTTTATCTTAGTTTTTCCAAGTGAGATCAACTGGCACGAGTGTTACAGACGCAGGTTGTACAGGTTGTCTTATGACAACCTGCAGAAATAACTAAAATGAACAGTTTCTCACAGTAAACGCAGCAAATAGATAAAGAAAAACTGAAGAATATGACTAATGTGAACACAATGTCAGGCTGAATAATAGAGTGAAACAATATAGCCATCCTGTGTAGTTTTGAAGTTAACAAAAATCTTTTCTTCTCCTTAAAAAAAAGAGATGTGCGCACTTACTGGTTCTTATGTTTGGCACCACTGATATGAGACTGGTACTGCTCCACAGAATTTAGTTCAATGTTGCAGATGGTACATGGGTAGCCCTTTAATGTGGAAGCTGGAAACATGTAAAAAGAAGAGCCGTTAGCCTTCGTTAAGACTGCATAACTAAATCTGTCACACAGGGATATCGAGAATTATTGCATAATTACTTATTTATCTTCACAGGACGATGATGACTTCTTTAAGTGGAACGTTTAACAAGGCAGCTCTCCAAATACAGCTAATTCCTGATTCTATGGTCTGACCTGGTGCTGTGGAGGGGCCGTACGTCTCCATCAGTTTGAGCTTGGTCATCTGTTTTCTATGCTTCTTGCCCACATAGTGCTGCTGTGCCATGAGAGGGTTGTTGAAAGAGGCCTGGCAAATGGAGCAGAAACGATCTGGGTTGTCGTTGTTATTGTTGTTGTTGCCACCGCCCGTTGCCGGCGCAGAACTTGAATCATCTGCAGGTTTCTTCCTTGGCTGAGCTGTGGGTGCCGATAGTGCTGTTTGGGAAGCTACCGCTGAAGAGGAGATATAAATGGAACACTTGTTAGCACTTGAAATGTTATTTAACTTCTTTTAGTGCTTCACAAAATATCAAATTTGGACAAAACCAAGACATAACACAAATTGAAAAATTGCGATACACTCATGCAGGACATAAGACAAAAGGAAAGTAATACACAAAATTAGACAAGAAATAATGGAAGGTGGAGATTCTGAATACAATCCTACGAACCAGGGGTCTGAGGGCCAACTGTCTTCAGCCTCAGATTCTTTGCGTGAACTTTGCCCTGGTAGTGGGACTCAGCCACCACAGGAGAGGAAAAGGTCATATTACATACATGACACACTTTAGACCGGTCAGCATCTCCGTTGTTACAGTCCTCCTGACAAAGACACACGCAAGAACATCAGTCATTCATGGCTACAAAACTTCTCATTTGACCAATTAAAAAAAGAGCAAACTGATAATGGCAGGAGATCCCATGGGTACAAGCAAAGGTGGTGCAAAAAAAACAGAAACAGCAGTCGTGGTTCTGGCAGAAATGTGTTATACGCCCTGAAAGTTCCAACTGCTCAGTTGACTCATGATGACAAATATTTTTCAGAGTACAGTTGTTTTTGATTCCTGTTTGGCAATTTGCCCAAACTTCTGCATTGACCTGCAACTCTTCATCATGTCAGTTTGGGTTCTGCTTACATAAATTAAAACGGAGAGCTTTTAACTCACACTTTCAGATGACGACGACTTTAACTTTTTTAATGCTGGCTCCTTCTCATTTTGGATGGAGAGATAACGCCTTACTTTGTTTGCATGTTTCTTGCTCTAAAAGGAGAGAAACAAATGGTAATCACATACTGGACAATATCAACACATCAATCCACTGCATTAAACACATTTTCAAAGAGCAGTTTTTGCATTTTCATGGCCTATGTGTTGCTTTGAACCTTGGTCTAGAGTTTTTGAGACTTGAAGAATCAATGCCCTGGAGCACTGAAGCTGTTCTGGGAGCTCATGGCCCAGTGTTAGTGAAACACTTTGTTTTTTTCCCCTTAATTTGTCACCCATCTGTATATACCATAATGACATGAGCAATCCCAAACATGCCCTTATATTCAGATCTTACATGCTAAGTTAACTCATTTTTTCAATTGTTTACATTTGAAAAGGATCCTTTTTCAATTCCATGGCTTCCAGGAATATCTTCATCCACACTGAAATTCCTGAAGAGCAGGAACACAGATACATTTCTTCTTCATCATCCTTATTTTTAGCAGTGGGGCTGTACGTCTACTTACTCTTAATCTGAGTCTTAGCTGATCATTCCCCTCCATTCCTATACCTGACCAAAGTGTGAACCTTACTCCCATAATGTACAGCTCTAGTAATTACAAAGTTGTTAATATGATATTATGAGTCCATATCAATAATCATACCATACAGTATATCCTTCTTGCCTCAATAACCCCGGGTGTAATAGCAAAGGTCAAAAAACTCAGTTAAGTCCCCTGACATGTGAACAGCAGTAGCAGACTGTGGGATCACTGACCTGATAATGAGTCAACTTCTGAGACTCAGAAATAAGGACAGCACTGCAGACTTTACATTGGGAGTCAGAAAACAGGTCACTGTGCTCCCTTATCATCTTATTTACTGCAGGGGTGACAGGAGATTTCAATCATTACATGTTCTGGGAAATTTTTCAACACGTGTAAAAAAAAAAAAAAAAAACCCACAAACAACTACCCATGGCAATAGTTCAAACAACAATTCAGCTAAACAATTCTTTAAAATATTCTTCTCATTTATCAAGGTCATGAGGACAAAAAGTCTCCCTTTTGCACTTGGTGATGCCTATGCCAAAATCTGTGAGCAATATACTCAGACACATATTTTAAGCCTAATTGTGAGTATGAGTCATTTTCCTTGGTTGTTACAATCTGGAAAATTAGTTTATTTCAAAGGCATCAACTCAAAAACTTGCAAAAAAATATTCTGAGATAAATTACACAGGTATGATAAAACCAAGTGTCAGTAGATGAAATTTATTTAAACACAACATCATAGGAATACTACATGTCACAATGTCCTTTATTCACCCAGTTGTCTTGTATTAGGACTGATGTGTACAGATATATGTGCCTTGATAGTCCTGTGATTTCCTTTTGCCCTGCACAGTTTAAAAGACATAGATACAGCAAAGCAAGTCCATGCATCCCAAAAGCTGTTTACCAACCACCATTAAACAACAAAAAGAAGACTATTGAATGGTATTTTTACTTGAAATATCCATCTTCAGCTCGTATGCACGCTTTCAATTTAAACATTTTTCAGAAAGAAATTTCAATTTGGTGTAAGAGGCCCAACAACATTGGCCAGTAATGTGCCGTTCAGATCAAAGAAGGATAGATTCTTGACTTTGGGATCATCTGGAATTCAGGCTAATATCTACTCCGTTATATCTCAGGCCACAGTCCAGCTCTCGGCTGTCACTATTATCATCAACATCATCATCTTCATCTTCATCTTCATCTTCATCTTCATCATCATCATCATCATCAAATCAGTAGTTTTATTTTACATGAATGGACAAACGTAACAACGGTAGTCAAGCCAAACAAAGCTGACAGCACCCATGAAACACGAGATCAATTAACAAAATATTTAACACAATTGCATGTAAAAATATCACAAACAACTCATGCAAATTTTAACACCTATGGTTAAATTCCAAAGTTCAGAAACAATAACAGTGAGTTTCAGGGCAAACCCAATATCACAGTGCAACCCGCACATGACCTAAAACATGCACGTCTGATTGAGCAAACGTAAAACCTCCTGCCTCAGCCTCCTCTGGACCACAGTTAGACGGATTGATTCACAGTCGCTCCGTAGCTGAATCGGATGCAGACATGCTCTAGTCGACCTTGGAGCCGAAACAGCTACAGTTAGCTTAGCATAGTTTGGCAAACCCCGTTACACACAACCCTCTCTGCCGACGAACGTTATCCTGCAAGAGGGTAACGGCAACATTGCCATTTTACAGCAGATTCATCTCGACTGTGACCGAGGTCTTTGGCACAGTGGTCTGTTGCATTAAAATTATTAAAGAAACCATAGCCATACCCTCCGCCGGCCCCGAAGGTAAGTAAGGAAAGTCCTCCGTCTGCATCACGACGGCCATAATTTCAACTCACGGCAAGCGGCGCCCGTACACACTTGCGCAGCTGATGGTCACAGCCGCTGCTTCTTCTTTTTTTTTCTTTCTGGTAGACTCGGCACTGTTTGGTGCATTGCTGCTTCCCACTGGCCTAGTATCGTCATTGCTACTCTTCCTCTTAGAGATCTACTGTATATTTTTGCGATAAAGATGTGTGGTTTTGAAGAAGTGTACAATTTGCTTTTCTCTGCTGATTTTGGTCCGAAATACCACGGCTGTTTAATGATATGGTGAGTCTTAACGCCAGAGCGCTGCGATATATGCTGACACTGTTGACCTGGCAATGACCAAAAAATTCCTGCTAAAATCACTGGTTAGCTTCCACTGACAACGTTAGCAGTGCACCTTAGAGCAATATATACAGGATTAAGTGAGACGGTGCTAACAGTTTCCGTAGTGTAGTGGTTATCACGTTCGCCTAACACGCGAAAGGTCCCCGGTTCGAAACCGGGCGGAAACATTCTCTTTTAGATAACGTACCAACAAGTATATGCGTTAATCAACTATGATCTAAATCACAAATAGCATTTATATTTGTCGCGCTTGTATTGCAATAGCTTTAACCAATTGAAGAACCGTTTTAGCAAATGAATAACTCAGTCAATGCAATCCATTACCGCGAAGGCAGATCTCGGATCTAGTTTTTGTAAAATATATTTTGAGTAGTATACTGTTCAAAATTGTTTTAGTGCTTTAACAAGGAGCCAGAATGCTATACTTACCGACAAATTTCAAACCGGCATCGGTGATTTGGTGCTGGAGGAAAATGTAACCTCCCCGTCGGGGAATCGAACCCCGGTCTCCCGCGTGACAGGCGGGGATACTCACCACTATACTAACGAGGATTAGCTGGGAACTTCGCTATATAATCTCCCTGAAGTAGTTAGATGTTCCCGTTACCTTTTAACCATATATGTTCGAACCATAACAGAACCACCACTATGTTTGACAGATTTTGATAAGGGCCACTCCATCTCAATCTAAATGGCAACTTTCAATTCTCAGTCAGTTGTGAGTGTAGTACACACAGGGTCAGCTCCAGTCTCGGACCATAAGAGTCAGAGTGTCTTTGCCTACCCTGAAACCTTTCTATATTACACTTTAAACTGAAAAGACAAAAAAATCATATTGTAATGTCTTTTTTCCATTCACTTATTTATACACTGTGGAAAAGAACACAACAGCATGATGTACAGTATGTGCCTGAATATATTTATTATCTATAAACCACAACTTTATGACATTACGTGCAGAATGATGTGATTATGAAACAAAATAACCATGAAAGAATGCAAAGTGGATAAACTGACCTTTGGAGACAGATACATTTGCAAGTTAAATCACATTGTCTTTTACATTCCATGTATTCAGGATTTTAAATCACAGGACTAATACATTACTTTTGTTCCAATGAATGTTGAAATGTTTTAGGTCACAGTGGTGCATACATGGTAGCTGAAAAATATAGTGATTAGAATTTAGCAAGAGTCAAGCTACAGGCAAAAAGAATGAAAAGCAATGAAAGATGCAAATGACTGAATTTCAATGTGCTAAGTTTTGACTATTTTGCACATTAGAGAAATGCAGTTTTAAATGTAGTCTACAGTTTGAGAATTGGTACTGTATGATAGAACTACTCGCTGAGGGATGGAAAAGTCACAAATTTCTCTCCTTGAGGGAGGACCAGGAGAGCTTGTCCATTCTTTGTCTCATCTGTTACCAGCCTGAGGAGGGACTCAGCTACCTGAGACACACTGAAACAAAAGGCACACAGTGTCACAAATGCTCGTGATAATGTATCTTAACATATAAATAAGGGTCTAAGTAGCGAATTGTAGATTTGGTGAGGCTCGTTAACAACTTTAACAAAAGAGGACACAAGCAAAGACTCACGTTAATATACCAATCTTGTCCACTAACTGGTGGGTCGCATCAGCCAGCTGGGAGAATTGTCCGATATTGGATGCGATGCTGGTGAAAAGATGAGTTTGAACAAAACCGGGGCAAAGAGCGTTGAACCGTATACCATAGTCTAATGTGGTAGAGGCAGCCTAGTGAAAGACACACACATACACAAACACAATTAGGCTTCAGCTCCTTGTGTGCTCCTTGTGTGCTCCTTGTGTAAGTCACACTATTATTTTATTGTCTCTGTTTGTTAAAATAATGTAAAATAATGAAAAGAACTAAATCGGACGTACTGCCATGGCTCGAGTGAAGCCGACCACTCCATGCTTGGTGGCTGTATACACAGGACAGCTCAGTAGGGGGCCAATACCTGTAGGATGTATGTAACAGTATATCAGTCAATATTAGGGTTACAAAAAAATTCCCAATTTACTGTTATATAAAATAATATCAAGCCCTTAATTACCTGGTCTGCATCATGTCAGCATCTTACATACTGCTTGAAGAATTATATTTTCTACTCATGACATAAAAGAATTTGTGTCTGTGTACTGTGTTTTCTTGGGTTGAAAACATGAGCTTTACCTGCCATAGATGCTGTGTTGACTATGACCCCTCCTCGACCTCCAGTCAACTTGCTCATGTGCTCCATAGCCAGGTAAGTCCCCTTGATGACTCCCACCTGTAACACAGAATGGCTACAGCTGATTTTGGTGTCACTTTTAACAGCAGAGATATTTTATTCTGTCCCTTAATATGGGGTTATTGGAATACCAAATTGTTGTGAAGTTAAACAGAGGAAACCTAATGCAATGCAAAAGCTGCTTGAAATAACTATTATGTTGGCAAATTATTTCTACACAATAACTGCCAACACTAAAGGAATGTGTATTCTGGTTACTGTTTGCTAAGGAAGTAGTGTTGTGTCATTTCCCTTGTGGGAGTGGTGCAGCCAAGCAAGTAAATCAGAGGCATAAGCACAAACAGATGAAAGTATGTTTCTCTTTATAATTCTTACAAGGTTTATGGAGATAGATTTTTCCCACGCAGTCTCATTCAAGATGCCGGCATTGTTGCACAGGATGTCTAGTCCTCCTAAGGTTTCAACCGTTTTCTGAAAGGCAGCTTGAGAACAGAGAAAAACAACAAGAACTATGAATTCTAATTTCTGCAATAGTTCCACAAAAAAAACATTCAAAAGAAAGCTCATAAGTATTGTTTTTGTACCACACCTCCCCACCCAAAATAAACATTGCATTTTGCTCTTTGAAAGTCTGTCACGGTCTCGGGTGCTTTTCTTCTCACTTTTGTTGTCTGTTTGTTATCCATAAACATCTGTTGGTTGGAATTTTTGGTTGCAAAACAAGTTACAAACAAATCTGCAAAGTGCGGCTGGGATGACTCACTGCATCTTTTTCTCGGCATGTTTGTTTCGGTAAATGAGAGTCCATTCAGCTGTGTATACTGTATGTGCACATTACCTTTGATCTGCTCCTCTGATTCCATGTTACAGTTCACAAACAAAGTTCTGTCTTGTCCATACTGTTTATTGAGGGCTTCCATTAAACTCTTGGCTGCACTTTCATTCATGTCAAAGAGAGCTACCTGCAAGGTGAAGGACAATCAGATACACTCGTTTATTAGGTCTCCTTATCTAAAGCCAATACAGTCTAACCTAGCTTGAACTACAGTTCCACCTTCATCAAGGTTATAACATTCTGTCTCTTCGGATCATTGTGGAGACTGCAGTTTGTGGTATTTCTAAAGTTTACTGTGTCATACTTAGAAATATATCTGATATTTACCTTCGCTGATAAAAAAAAAAACAAACAAAAATAAGGTCTGGAAAAGTCACTCCTCAGTGACAAAAATGCTGCCAAGCACTAGCTACACCATCTCTAAAATACCACATACTAATCCTCAAAGACCTGACATCAGTTATTCGATATACTATTTATTTTTTCACATGTGGAGCCCAAAGAACATGTCCTAAATGTTCTTCTCATGTCTAGATGGAAACATGAGAGAATAACTGAGGTTGAGGAACTAGAATTATGATAATAAAAAATATATATATTTTAAAAATTTTTTAAACAAGTAGAGTTTAATTAAAAGCTAGATTGAAATTTTTACACACACCATTACAACAAATTTCCACGCATTGACTTCCCCCTTTTTTAAACACAATGTTTACATAATTTCCCCGTAAGATGCAAAAAATGCGCAGGTAACTAATGCTGCTGTCAAAAGCATCACACACGGGGAATACGCTGGGTTATGCTGCCTAGGTACAACCCAGACAAAACTTTACCTTGGCACCATTTTGCAACAGTATCTCCGTTATTGCTTTTCCTATTCCCATCGCTGCTCCGGTCACTACTGCGATTTTCCCATTTAAAGCCATTGTAGCTGTTCAGTTATACGAGATGAGGAGTTCAGCTGGAGGATCCCTGCAGAAAGCGGCTGGAGAACAAGAGTGAGTCAGTGAGTTTTTAAACTGGGTCCGCCCACCAAAGAAGAATGTGTAACGTGTCAAAACTTGCTGGTAAGGAGTGCATGGCATACAGGATTCAACTGTATTAAACTGCAGCATACATATTTGTTGGATGGTAAAATGCCACATAATGTTTCATAATTTTAAAAAAGTGCCATATGTATGCATTTGATCATCTATCCCAAAGCTAATCTGTTCAAACCATTGTCTGAACTTGCAGGATTAATTAATTGGTGTAATTAGAATTAACAAGGATCAAAATTGGAAATTTTCTTTCAAAAAATTTTGCGACTTAATATATCTTTCACAAGACATCACATGTAGTTGGGGCTTACGTAATAAAATGACGGAATACCTTTTCTCCAATTCTGCACGTGTGTCTTTGGTCATGTAAAGGGTATTGATGATAATAATAATAATACACATGAAAACACCCAATCATCTCTTTTAACCTGAAAACTAACAACGCAGACTCAATAGAGTAGTGCTAACTATTTAAAATAAAGTTGAATGTTTAATAGGAAGAGCTTATTTTGATGGATCATATGTGATCACTAGATGGAGGCAAAGTGCTGTGTAACCTGATATTCATCAATCGCCAATGTCTAATCAATCAACAATACATGGGAATTCACAGGTTACAGCCGCACAGAGACTGAGACTTAAGGTTAAAGCCAATTTCAGTAAAATTAATGTAAAATTTAAGTTAAATCAGTAAACAGTTTGTGGAAATCTGGTTTGAGTTCTGTCACATCCACGTAAATAATGTGCCCAAATATGTTGCAACAGATGCAACAAGTTGACACATGACATGACATGAGGTCAGCACACTGCCATGCTGTAAATGTATATGACTTTTGTTTGATGTAACAAGAGCCACATCTTCAGCGATAGATAGCTAACAGATAGATAAATAGCTAGCTAGATAGAATGCTTTATTTTATCCTGAGGGGATGTGTGCTCTGTGTAAAATGTCCCTCATTCCAATGAGTTTCTCTGAATGGAAGACTATAATAAACTTTATTCACCGAGCTCTGGGCAAAAGACATTCCTTTGTTTGCAGTGTGAAGTTGATCATAAACATGATGATCATGTGAACTCAGGACTTGAATGTGCATGATGCAATAATCATACCTAACTGTGGAAATAATTTCTTCTCTGCAGCTGCATTCACCATAGGTGGATGAAAAGAAATGACTTCAACATACAGTGCATTTCTATTACCACTGAGAGGTGTACAGAGCTGTGTGTCCTAAACTGCCACTAGGTGGAGTGTAGAGTAAACATGGTAACTTATTGCCTGTTTGACTGAGTGTGTTACATCATAGTTTTTCAGATACAGCAAATTCATACACATGGACAGAGGAAGAGGAGAGTCCATGTTCATCATATGAACAGCTTACCTCCTCCTTTGTTACAGAAGCTGTGTCTTTATATAACAAGAGACTCTATTGGGAAAAATCATTACGAAAGTGGCAACTGAAGTAAAAAAAAATTACCAAAAGTTTTGCCACAATCTTGCCTTATCTTGCCAAACATTTTTTATCCTTTTGCAACTGACAGTAGTTTTCCAACCTTAATATAAACTTCTTACTTCTTTAACCTCTTAAAGATCTACTACTACTACTTCACTAACAAAGTGAAACTGAATACTTTTCAGTGTGGTAGATAGTCTGCTGGTGTCCAATCCATTCTGATGAGAACTTTACCTGTCTGAGATTTTAGATATACCTTGAACAAAGTATGAGAACAGTGGGCGGACTGAAACAAACTTTGAATTTTGAATTTTTGCCCAGTGTAAGCCTACTGATGAAATGTACTGTGTTTCATATATTCAGAGGACTTTTTAACAAGTTATTAATGTAACTGATATATAACTGGATATGAAAAAAGTCTCTCCTTCCAACGCTGTGCATTCACAAACTGGGTTGACAAAGGAACCCCAAGCTTGTCTTGCTTACGGGGCAAATCCGTCATTTAACGGCTTTCAACTGTGATTTGCTGACCAGCTGCTGACTTGTGTTTTCATCCTGGTGGCCCATTGCCATTTCACTGGTGATTACACTGCTAAAGAGCTCCAGAGAGCTGGACAATGCCAGAGAGCTTTACATGTCACCAGTGTCATCGGCTGCAAAGAATAGGACACCGCCATTGAACGGAATATCTGCCTGTTTACAGTGAGGGGCCTCAGTGAGCAGGCATGGGGAGGTGTGTGTTAGTGTGTGTGAGTGTGTATGCCAAATGCGAATACCTACAGGAGACTCTAGCTTTGAATGCAAAGGCTTTGGTGTGTGTGTTTTGACATTATGTGGTCTGAGGGTGTGTGACGGGTGCTACAACGTAGACAGAGAAGGGTGTTTGTTGGCTTGTCAACAATGACGGAGCCACCTCACTGCTCATACGCTCAGACGCGATTGTGTGTCCCTGACAAAGAAATAGAGTTTCCTTTAGTTACTCATAAACAAACTCTGGCATGTTCACAGTGAAAAACCTACAAGACTACGAGTCAAACACACTGTCATCAAGTCAAAACCACTGCTGTGCTATTTAAGTGCTTCTGCTGCAGACACACGAGTAAAGTAAATAACAGAGATCAAATGTGTTGCTTAAGCCATGATTGATGATTGAAGATATTTCAACAACAACCAAATCACACCATGGTTTTCACAACCACTTCATTATTTATCATGCAGATTATAAATGTAATGTTTATTTGCTCTCTGAATCTCAAACCTCTCTAAAACTTCAAATCAACAACAACATGCTTTCAGCAATTGTCCTAAATCCATCACAATGTGCCTTAATGATGAGATCTAACATTGTGTTCACTCAAAAGAGAGCAGTCATTTTACTGGTGACACATTAAATTGCTCAACCAAAAATCATATATTTGTACATTTCATCCTCTTGAATGCAGAAACATCTACACCAGCAGTCTGTGAACGCAATCGCACAGAGTGATCTCTCAGTGAGGAAACTGATCCACCACTGGATCGCCTCAAGGTAACATAGACTTTTGCTTCACATTGTGTCAGTTGTGTGTTATGGTGATGTTGTTATGAACATGGCAAAACAGTAGTCTAGCAAAGACAAAAGAGTGAGGGACATAGAGAGAAAGATGCAGAACAGAGGGATTATAAGGTATTGTCCAGGATGGACGCTGGTGTATCATGCCTTGTTTTTCATATGCATCCAAAAAGACACAAACGCTGCTCTGTGTCAAAACACATTTCAGTATTTCAGTGTTGAAACCTGACTGTGGAATTTGGAAATAATAGTAAAATGACTTTGAACAAAGCAACTTTTCATGGACAAAGGCATTACAACTTCAAATATCCCCAATCATCTTTCTGAAGTTTAAGACAGGTACTTCTTCATTGTGCAAAATGGTGGTCACTGACTGGTCTGGTCCTAAATTACAAAAATACTGGAAATATGCCCAGAGTGAAAAACAGATCCAAATTACTTTTCCAAATCCTCCGATCCACCCTGTCTGAACTGTTCACTTTGGCTGCAGCGCTTCTTCGATTAGGGCACTACCTCATAGGGTAATCATTCAAAGTGGTGGGGCAAGATGAAGAAGTTCAACTGTATTTCCTTTACCCTTAAGTACCACAAGGAACTCTTATTGGTCCCCCTCTCTTCTGAGTAAACTTACCCTCTGTATCTGCTATTAAGTCAGTCTCTCTTAGACTGAACATCTGATTCAAACCAATTCTTCAACACAACATTAGTTCCTTGTTATTCTTTTCAAATGAGCATATGCATAAAAATCTGGCCATACTGACTGATGTCCAACAAAATGCCCCATTACACATAACATGATTTTGGGTTGAGTTGGCAGTCGTGAGAGAAACATGGTGAATTCTTTGGTTGTCATTGTGAGTCATGGTTGGGTGACATGTCTCATTTTTAAAAAAATTTTCATCTTCATACTACAGCTCACTGGGTAATCATTGCACCGCACTGAGACCAGGATTTTATTAGATCCATGATGCAAAGTGTTGACATGCAATGAAGATGTAAGACTGTCGTTATCATACAGAGTAAGCAGCCTTGCACTGTCTTTAAGCTTTGTAAAGCGGCTGTGATGAATATTCAAACTAAATGACAATGCGAAAATGTGACATTGTAGAAGTGGTCACTCATAGTTGCGAACCTACAGAAAATTACCACCTGAATCTGTAGCTACCCTCAAAGTTGATGTGCTTTATGAGTTTCAGCTCATTCTTTAGTTGTTCCGGTACAACTTTACAGTTCTGGTTTACTCTCATTGCTCTAAAAGCAGCACCTTCAGCCTTTAGCAGAAAATTGTTTTTGTTAAAAAAAGAAAATGCAGGCAGGCACAGTTAGCAGATAGATGGCTAACAAACAGAGCATTTAGCAGCTAGAGGGCCAGATATTTCCGTCAAAACAGAGTTAAAAGAGAGTGAATATTGGACTCACGTTCCTCAGGTAGCAAGACTTCTGATGAAGTCAGTTTTTTAACAACTTTTCCTGGAATAGGCGAATATAAAGATATCTGAGATAGATCATGGGATTGTGTGACTAAACAACAGTATATTTTGTAGATGAGATGCACGTTTGTTTTTTAATCATGTACATGCTGAATGCTTTGCTGCTAATATGCACTAATGCTTATGTTTATCTTTACTATTAAGAATTTGAAACTCAGTGAATTTATCAGCTTTTATCTGATTTCCACACCCAAGCACTCTTTTTCATTATAGTGTATTCGGGCAGGAATACCACATTTGACTGTTTGCTTTTCTCACCTGAATAACTGAATGTCTGACGGTCATGGGACTAAAATGTGAATAATAGCCAGAGGCTCTACAGCAGGCAGAGGAACATGGCTGGTTCAGTCTTGTCCACCACTCCCCATTCAGTCGAGGGATTGTGGTCGTTCTCACTGGGGGAGGATTACTTCAGGGGGGTCGCATCTCATTTTTGTATCGTGTATTGTGCACTGAATTTTTTTAGGTGGCAGTTGTATATCTTCTCTTAGGGTTTTCAGATAAAGGAAACATCAAGAGGTGGGTGGCTAGGTTAAAACTGAAATGAAATGAAAAACAAAGGTCTGTTGTTTCTTTAAAATGAGGAGTCAATTCAATTATGGGTTTCTCTGAGGCCACTAGGTGAGTTTATTAACAGCATGTCATTTATAGAAATTCATGTACAGTAAAATCTGTCATACAGACAGAGTGCTAGTACTAATGAGGAATGGTATTATCTCCTGTTTGACTCAAAGGTCAACAAAAGACCACTTGTCACGTTCGTACAGGTATAAATTTTTAATCTTACCCTCTCTCCATCTTTTTTGCCTTCTTGCTACACAGTTTCTCCTTTTACTCCCAATACTGTTTTCTCCGACACAACCCTGACACTCCTGCCATTGAAACACCAGGGAATAGCAGCCACTGCTGCACCTTTCAATTATAATGAAGCCATTTGCAGTACACTGTGAGAAACTAAATACGTGTCATGATCAGCACTGACTGATGGCATACTTCTGGCTTTAGTCATGAGGAATCCTGAAGGCCATGTGCAGCAGCTGAAGTTCCTGAGCTGTTTGTCAACACTTTTCAATACTTCACGTAACTTTTTTAAAGTCTTCTTAATATAGTGAAAAGTTTAAACGATGTTCAACTGCTACTAATGTTAGTTTTAAAATGGGCAGTCTGAACAATCTGGAGTTTTAGTCTCGCTTAATGGATGTTACTTTACAAATATAACAATTACTGTACATTAGGTACATTATATACTGTACATAGATGTACAAATGATGCTGAACCTATGTTTCAGCAACTCCTGGAGAAGTGTACAACAAAGTGCAACACCGTGAATAATTTGAGAAGAGATTGTCAAAAAATATGCATGGTTATTACTATTTGTAGGATACATAATGTTTCTGCAAATGCTAAGCCTTCAAGTGTGGCCACTCAGTGCAGAATATAGCATTTTTGTCTTAAAACATGGTGAGATGACACTTCAGTGAAATAGTTTTGTTGAAGTATTCTGAAGCCTTAGCATCTGTAGATTGCTGTGATCAGCTGCCCTGGAGCCAAATCGGCTCCCCAAGTAGCCAATGCCCATTCAGCACTTGCCAAACCCATGTAAGAAAAAAGTCAGAATGTATGTGTGTGTGTGCCAACAAGATTTCCATGTTTTTACCTGTTTTTTTCGAATGAAAAAATTAAAACATAGCCTGTGTAACAATTTAAAAGCCTCATTGCATAATAATGATGGAATATATACATTACATTATATACTCAAATTGTACCCAAGAACTGCACTTGAGTACAACTTTGAGGTATTTATCCTTTGCTTTATTATTTCTATTTTATGTTTTTTTTTTATACATTTACTTCAGTCTTTGACAGATGTAGTTATTGCAGATTAAGATTAAAACATGATCAACAAATTGTACATGAAACATTAATACAGACGAATGTACCTAGCAGTATACCTACCTAGAGGAACTGGTAAATGTTCTTCAATCAGACTGGACTGAGACCCTTTTTACAGCTCTTTTTCTACACTGACATGAACAAGAAGCAATAGTAGCAGGCTAGCCTAATTTTTTCCCCTATTCAACGAAAGGCATAACTTTCGCTCTCAAACAAATACACGTACACTCAGTCTTTTCCATACCCCCTCTCTCTGTGTCACACACGCAGCGTATCATATGGCACACGTTAACTCCGACTTGAACTCCTATGGCTGTTATATAATCAACCTCATAGACAAAAAAAGTGAAACCAGACGTTGGGATATCATTACAGACGTAACACACGGGATCCCACACAGTAATATCGACAAACACAGATATAAACATAAACTCATAGTCTGTTTTGGTGAATTCGATTTGAATGCTTCATGGAAAAAACGCTATAATGACAAATGAAAACTGGCCTCAGTGTGAGCGCACACGTGCGGCTCCGATATGGACACGTGTGTAGTGTAGAGACGGTGCAAAGCGGTTTAGGTGCATTTCACCACCTTCGTATTAGCATATGTTCGACAAGAGTATAGCATTAAATACACAGATGTTGCAGAAACAAATGTGACGCCATGTCCACAAGGTTATGCACAGAGGCATCTACAGTAAAAACATTACGCATTGTGACCGATATTTAATGAGATAACGGTGATTTGATGCGTTAAGAGGGCGAGACGAACGTCATCTGGGGCTCCGCGATACCTTCATGAACTTGAATTAGCTGAAGGAAAAACGGACTCGTGAAAAATAAAAGGAAAAAACAGTTCCCATAACCACTGCTCGTGGTGGCACACCAACGTACTGAGACACTTTATTTTGTTTTATTAGATTGTCATCCGCCGGTGCATTATCCTTGCGTGTTTCCACTGTACAATGCTAAAAATAATAAGTATAATTTCTAGATTAAAAATGTGAACAAATGTATTACCAATGGCTCGTGGTTATCCAGTAACACGATAGCCTATATGTTATCACCAAAAGCATTTTAGTGCACCCTACAAAGTGGAACTCCATAACTTCCGATATTGAGAGATTTTACGACCAGGCAGCACTTGAAAGCAGCATCTCGACCTGACCCAAAAGCGCGCTCCTGAAGTTACGTGGCTACTCCCCCTCTACGCCGTACGTGCGCGCACCCTTCTATCGCGTGGTGGGGATCATCCATATTG
Source organism: Psettodes erumei (assembly GCA_016785225.1). Taxonomy (NCBI): domain Eukaryota; kingdom Metazoa; phylum Chordata; class Actinopteri; order Pleuronectiformes; family Psettodidae; genus Psettodes; species Psettodes erumei. Next base: position 1,246,539 of record JAFBJZ010000411.1, read on the forward strand.
CTGCTGGTGGTGTGTATGAGGTTGTAATCCTGAGAGGCCCTCGGACACGTTTCTTTATTTTCTATATGTTTTTTTCCACCGCTGACTACTCTGCGTCTTAGGCTGAAGCTCATTTGGTCTAGGAGCGACAGAGGAGCGGCAAACCCCGCGGAACAACTTCACATTTCCTTGAAATTGAAGGCGAATTCGGGCCGGGGGGAGGACTGGTAATCCTGAGGGGGAAGAAAGACGGTGGTGGGAAATGGCCACTCAGGTGGAGGCTCTCCTGCCCGGCAACCCGCTCGCCAAAGCGGAGGAGCATGGCAAAGTGATACGAGGTGAGCCGGAGGAAGAGGAGGGCGGCCGGTGCGACGGGGCCAAGCGGCAGACGGGTGTCGCCAACCAGGGGAGCAGCGACGACGGCAGCAGCCCCGGGCAGGGAGGAACCCTCGGCGTGGAGGAGCAAACCTCCAAGTCTGAGACGGAAGAGAGCAAAGGGGGCTGTGACAGCGAAGGCAAGCAAAGGGACGAGGGCGTTAAAAGCAGCAACAGAAAGGAGTTTACTGAAGCTCCCCCGCCCAAGGTGAATCCGTGGACTAGGAAAATGAATGCGGTGACCGTGGTCAGCGTGAATGGACAAGCACACCACGGTTTGTACCTTCCCTACATGTTGATTTCCTGGCTGTCAGTGTTTTGTTGGTGTCTCCGTCCAGGTGTGGTCCAACAGGATGACTAATTGGTTGTCTCTGGTGGGGGTGGGGGTGAGATAGCATTTATTATACAAAAAGAGGCAGGGGGATGTATAAACAAGCCCTGTCTGTGGTCGTCCTCTCGTTGCTCCCTGCAAGCTGGTTATATTTGGAGTGACCCCCCCTCCCCTTCCACCTCATCGTCCACCTCCTGGTGAAGGCTATTCCTGGTGTTCAGGGTGGCAGAGTGGACCCATGGGTGGATGATTGCACAAGAGATCAAACCCTCAAAAAAGTTAAATGCTCCCGAATGTATTCATCATAGCTTCTAAAATACAGTACAGGGCCTCTGTAACTTGTTATGTCTTTGACTGAACCCTTTAAACTCCAAGATGTTTTAGGTCTTAATCTTTATTTTGGTTGAGATGAAATCATGTTCACTTACTCCTTAAGAGTTTTAAGTATGATTTGTTTTATTATTCTGCACCGTTATGGACACGTTGTGGTGAAAAGAAATGGTTGTAAAAGATGTACTGCTCGCGTCATCCCAGCAGACAAACTGAATGCATTTGAGCAAATCAAGTTTTGGTGTCAGTGGGGGCATTGTTCTGCCTTGTTTTTGTAGGGGATGGGGGGGTCTTAATTTTTTTTAGCACTGTCACTGTGCATGTTGGCTGTAGTGACTTTAAGCTTTCAAGTCAAGGGAAAATGGAGGTGTCTCGCTTGAAAAGCATCTCTAATGCACTCATGTTTAACCGTCCTCATCACCATGCCCCCCCACCCCACCCCACCCCACCCCCGTGTGTCCCATCCCTTGTCACCCAGTCAGCCGGGCGTTAGCTGACACACTACCTATGTTTGCCCAATGTTTAAACCGGTGTTTACTGCTGGTAATGTGTTTGTGTTTAGAAGCAGGTTTCGACAAAACAGGGACGCAAGACACTAATGAGACACCCACCCATGCCCCGCGTTGCATTAATGAACAGAAACAAGCCACGAGCACGGTCGGTTCTGTCTGGCGTGGAGCTGCTAAACCAGCTAACAATAGCACACACACTCCTCTGGCCTAGTGCTTCGTCAAGCCCTTTACACTCAGACGTTAGCTTAGCTTCCACGTAGCTACATACCGCCGCCAATCACCCAGTGTAAAATCATGTCCGCGTTTTCAGTCCTTCTAAGATCGATTCCGGACACCAAAGCGCGGCAAAACGTGAAACATCTGCTCATTTAATTTGTTATAAAAGGGAGCAGGTTTGTTATGAGACATCACGTGTTCACTCCACGTGTTCCCCAAGAGAAAGGCATGGGCTAACTTACTAGCTACTTAGCAGACGCGCCGCATCAGTGCAAACGCACAGACCAGATGTCATTTGACGTTATCCCATGACAGTCATTGTTCCGTGGTCGATTGCCCGGTTGTCACAACGTAAATTTGTTGTCATTGCAAACTCGACCCCTGCCTGCTTGTCCACCCATGCTAGCTGTCGTTAGCATGGTAGCTAGCAGGCATAATCATCATGGCTTCTGTATGATCTCGTGTTGATCCTGGTTAGAAACAGTACAGCCAGTTATGTTCTGTCATTAAAACACTCAGGCTTATTTAAATTCAAGGGCCAATGGATCAGTTATTTAGATGGATTATTGGGGATACACATGGAGCAGCCCTCGCCCTATCTGCTCTGTTAAGGCAACGTGGTTACATGTCTCTGAGCCATGTGTGCTTTTTCCTGTGCTTTTTCCTGGACCTTTGTAGTTACACAGCCAGGTCATCCTGGTTCTGATCGCAGCCTTTCAGCTCTTTGTGTTGACCTTTTGTTTCTAATGAAGTCTTCAGTGTTCAGACTGCACCTAGAATCTTGACCAGTCTGGGTGGATTGGATTGATATGCTCCAAAAGCTGCAATATCAGCAAGTTCACCTTGGCTTGGAGCCAGAAGTTGAGCTAACCGAGTATTAGTGCCCCTTTTTATGTTGCATTCAAAGCCCAGGAATCGGATAAAATTAAGTTGTAAGCTGCTGATTGTCAGTCATGTGTTTAGGGCAGTGGTTAACCCACACACACACGACTCCTTAATATAAAGCTGTCATGGAGTTGTAACAGGTTTGGTTTCTGACTCCTGAACAGTTTAGTCAAAGAGTGAAATACTCTTTTTTTATTGGATTTAGATTATTTGATTTGAGTAATTTGCAGAGGCAAGTAAAGGTCCAGCGGTGCAGAACTTTGGTGATTATTTTCATCATCAATCATTCAACAAAATCAGACTACCATAAAAATGATCCTATGGCCATTTTCTAAGGTGTAATGTTTTGTCTGAATAACAATTTAACAGGCTCAAATGATAAAGAAAAGCAGCAGTTCATCGCAGCTATGTTTTGCTTGACATGCCTTAAATGATTACTTGATTACCAAATTGTTGGATTCATTTTCAACTAATTGTTTCAACTCTTGACTATATCATGAGCAGATCAGCTTGACAATGTAGTATGAGTGTGCACTGAAGTGGTGCAATACTTAAATGTTATACTGCTATTAGTATATGTAAGCTGTTATCTGACAGCATCCTTGGCAAAACACAAGGTCTTGCAAGGTTTCTTCTGAAGGCTTGGTTACCAACAAAAACTGAAAGAATTAGCAATTTTTAAAAGGTAGAATGTTCTGCATTCAGTCATGTGTACCCAGTCTGTCCTTGAACAAGATCCTAAACTCCTGCCTTGTCCTTGAAAAAAAAAAAACACCACCTGAGATAATGAAAACGTATTTACACGGCCAAGGTGGATTATTTTAAGATCACAGTTGGAATATGTATGACTTGAATTTGTGGATCTGGATTAGACCTTTAAATGAAAGTTTAATGTCACAAATTTTCAGAGCCCGTGTCTTCAAATTTTATTCTTTAGTTGAACCACAGGTTCCAAACCCAAAGATGTACATAATTTTGGTCCATTATCGCAATAATATTACAAAAACAAGACATGTTGTTTTTCACAGTGCACACAGTAATCAGTTTCATTTTAGTGAGTGATCGCACTGTACCCCATGCAAAATAACATTTGTAAAACAAGACTTATGGTGAAGGGATTTGAACTGAAACTTTCTCATCCTCCCATAGCCATCTGACAATGTCACAGCGTTTGGCTGCTCACCAAATTCTTTGTTCGGTTGGACGTCTGCAGACAGCTCTCTTTCCCAGTGGCCACTCGCCAGCTGACTGAGTAACTGTAGTCGAGTCCTCTCTCTCTCTCATTCCCCTCATATAATTACTTTCTCTGACAGTTAACATTTTTCAGTCAGATCATTGGTGGCACACGTAATTCTTGGCTATTTGACAGATTTTGTCTCCGGGTCGTTCCTGCAGTAAAGATGACGGGAGACGCAAAGAACTCATTTTCACTTGCTGTGAATTTATTTCCTCTGTGGCACCAGAACATGTTACAGCAGCCTTTGGATACCCCTGCAGGTTAAACTGGACTAACACAACCTGTTTAAGTCTGATTACCTTGTGAAACGCTCACCTTAGACAGACTGGAACACAATCACTATTCTAGATAATAATAAAGCTACCAATAACCCACAATGCAACCCTTTTCCCAAATGTAAGTTTCAGGGGAAAAACTGTCTTACATTAGAGCCAATATGATGCCCTTTCTCTCCATAGCAGTAGAAAACTCATCATAGGTTTTTGGGGTTTTGCTGCTTCGCAAAAATAATCAGGTGTTGTGTTTATGTCTTATAACAGTAGGCAAAATCCTGACAGTATTAGCACAAATGATTTTTGCCCTTGATGCCGCTGACTTGGTGAAAACGAGCGACAGAATCAGGAAGTTCAAAACCAGCACCCTCACAGACCTCTGTCATTTCACCTGTCAAGAGGTGTCTGTCAAACAGGTGAATGGTTGGGTGGACTGCTGATTAGGCCAGCCAGCTTCAGAGAGTACACCTACCGATGTTGGGTCACTAATAATGGTGAACAAGACTGACTTGTGTTAAGGGTGTGTTGCTGCATTCTTCTTGCCAACTCCAAAAACCACCACTCAGATTAGCACACCACAAAAGTTTTCCCCAGGCTGATCTGTAAAAAAGAAAAAAAGAAAAAAAGTACTAGATGCAGACTTAAAGGTGCCCCTGTGGAGTTTTCATATAGACAAGCAAAAACGTTGCATTTACATTCAGTCTTCTTACTTTTCCTAACACTTTGTACCTTTATCCTTGATGCTCGCAAGTGTTTTTTTCTTCCTCCTTTTTTTGGGGGGGGTATTTTTTGTGCAGTTTCCATCCATGCTTACTTTGTAGCTGTCATCTTCTTTACTGTCTTTGTTGTTAAATCACTTTGTGTCCCCATCACAAACTGTGTGACAGAGGAGGAACGCAGACACCAGTTTGAGAGAGGTGGTTGACCTTAAGCCAGAGGTTATGGACAGTCAAGTGTTTGATAAGAAGCTGATTTCCAGCTTCTTGGACTGTTGTTGTTAGCCTGGTAGGTCTGTTGTCCACTCTGCTTTTCACCACCCCATGCAAGTAAGTTTTACCAGGCAAAATCAAGTCTGACCCTGGCTCATATATGTATGTAGTATTGAAGCTGGTGTGACATTTACATTTCTGACATTTGGTTGAATCACTACACTGTCTGGCTTTCCCGTGACCTACAATATGTTGTTTTGTATGTCTTCCTGAATGTTGGCGTTGTTGTAGAGAAGCCATTGAACAGAGACTACGGCAGTCGGGTAAATGCAAGTAAGTTAATCACACGGACCTGATGCAGTCATGGCCCTAACTGTCTCAGTCACGTGTTTAACTAAAACTAAACTGGTCGCAGCACAACCTTTCACTCCCCTTTAAATGTGTATCATCTGGGCTTTGAATTGATTTTCCTGACAAGTTAGCCCGTTTCCTCTGAACACTAATGTCTGGATTCACAAGTGTATTTTGGCCCCTGAGGGAGGTCATGGTGGATTAGTGATAAATGTAGGGAGTGGTGTGGTCAGCCTCCCTCTGATGGCTTTCAGCTGATACTCACAGAAAGTTGTGGTACTAATGGCGGTGTACTGAGCCCAACATGATACAAGTGATCAGACATTCCAGTGGGCAAGATTAACTTGAACTCCCAGCAGCATGCAGCCATTTTGGCAAAGCAAGTTAGACATAAGATAATACCAACTTTTTTTAAGTTGAAGTTTTCTTTTTTTCCTCTTGTGAACAATGTAGACTGCCAAGTAGTCTGGCAGTTGTGGTGTGACCTTGGTTCAAGAAATCAGGACCTGCAAATTAATAAATGCAAATATAGGACTGTCTTGATGCATTTAGCATGTCTTAACCATGGGCAGGAACCTTAATTAACACATGCAAATACTGCCCTCTCTGTTTGAAACTGTGGGTGTGAAAGGGACTGTTGAATGACCACCACCCCCCACCCCCTACCCTCTTTACACTTTACATACTGTCTTTTAGTCATTTTTTTCTTCTTTTTTTACACTGCACCTACTATATTAAGTTAAGACTTTACATTAAAAATTTTACTTTTACTAAACATGGATACATAACACACTGCAGTGTAGTTCTGCAAAGGTAGGACACATTCAAGTGTGAAATGACATGCTACTTTTGTCCACAATTATAGTTTCTCCTTGGAGGACATTTATACTATTACATCTTTAGCATTTTTTATGTATTGTCAGTCATCAGTCATCTATACAAATGCCTCTATTTATGTGTGGCCACAGTGAGTTCTAGTAGTTGACAGATACATTACATACATTAATACTTATACACTTAAATCTGCTTATAACTACATTGCATTGTGTTACATGCTACCAATAAAAGATTAATAGAGGGGGTGGAAGTAAAGTGTTATGATTTCCCTGTTGACACAAAAAACACCCCCCTTTTGTTTATGGCTGTCTTGACATCTCCAAATAAAGTTGTGAATTCAAAGTAGTGTTGAGGTGTGTGATGTTTTGAAGCAGCTTGTCGTTCCTGCAGCTTCGACAGCAGGGCTTCAAAGACTCAGGCCGTAGCCGTTTTGAGATTTAGAGCCGATGCCTCCCTTGCATTTGTATCTTGCATTTGTCCCCCTACCTTGTGAGTCTTTTCCTCTTTGTTGGAGTTACGAAGAGGCAGACACCCCCCATGTTCAGTTATCAGACCCCTCAAGGCTGTTTGTAGCAGTTTATGAGGTGTCGGGACCTGGCAAAGGTCATAAAGCCGAAGGGAGTGCTGATGCGTGAAGAGTTAAAGTGGAAGTGCTGTTGCAGGACGGACTGCCACCGCAGTGGCAGCCTCTGAGTGGGTGTTAACTGTGGTGATGTGAGCTCAGCTAACCGGTCGGCCTGTAGAAGTAAGGTTTGCGTCTTCGTTTTCAATATCATCATCTTTAGTGCCATGGCTCTTTTTATTTTTCATGCCCCTGAGCTGTAGAATTACAAATATTAGATTTTAATTGGCCTTTTTTTTTTTTTTGTATGTGATAAATCTGTTTGTTACTTTAATTTTTACGACTCATTCCTCAAAGGGATATTTTAATGCAGTGCAATACATAACCATATTCTTATGTTTATAGGTGTTCCTTCCATATTGTCAAGGAGTGCAAAAATGTTGGGCTGAATAAAACGAAAAAAAGTTATTGTCTAAAATGATGCTCAGGACATGAGTTTGAATTGATTTGATTGAATGGCACAGCCACAAACAAATGATGTCCAGGGTTGTAACTGTGTTGAGTAGGGCTGTCAGTGAATATTCTAAGTATCATTACATCATTGAATTGTTAAAAAAAAAACGAGCAAAAAACCTCTCGTCTGAATTATTGTGAAAATGAGTATTTGATTGTAGGGAGAAAAACAGCACCGTCTGATAGAAATTGTACTGTGTGTCACACTGAAATGAGTGAACAGTTCAACAGAAATTCAGATGTCAAAGGTCAGAACCTCAAAGCAGTTTAACCCAGAGTGGAAATGCTAAACTAAGCAGCAGCCTAGTGTCTACTCACTCTATCCCACCTCTACACCTTACACACCCACACACGCCCTCTGTCAGCTGTTTCAAATGAGTCCTTGTCCAGCTTGAGTTGCTTTATCTGTCTCAGCGTTGTGTCTGGACTCAGCGATAGAGACGCATCTCTCAGACTCGGCAGCGCAGGCGTTCACTCGGGGTGTGGATTGTTTGCATCAAGGATTGTCCAGTCAGCGCTGTATTGTAAAAAGCTTCTCTTCTTGTCTTTTCCGGGAGAGACCGTCTGAGTGTCTTGCACCGTTATCCCCATATTAAGCAATTAATGCATGTCATCCCCTCTCTGTGACGGCCAGCTTTTCACCTCGCCTTTGGGTGTAGCCATTTGGAACAACTATAAATGTGTTTGACCCCTGACGAGGTCAGAAAACGCTCATTACAAACTAGTGCTTTTCAAGCATAAGCTGACCGTAACTGCGTCTGCAGTGTTACGGCTCTGTTTGGTAGCCATGTTGACCATTGCTGACCTTTTAACCTTTAAAGTCCCTATCAGTACTTTTTTAAACAGTCGCAGAGTCTCTTGTTCTGCTTTAATTGCAGAGTGGCTACAGGAAGCGCTCTGTTGTTTCCAAGTTCAGCAGAACTTTGTTAGCAGTGCTGTTCTTCAATAACACAACAAGATGAGGATGCAATCATGCCTTGCTGTTGTGTCCTGCGCACGGCCTTTCACTCCGCTGCAGCATCACCTCGGCCCTGTGCGAGTGTCACCCGCCCTTGTGAAAAGGCTTGGCGTTTCACAACGTGCGTCTCGTGACATGTGGAGCAAATCCTGGGGAAATTGACTTGATATAAACGTTCATTACAGACGTTTGAATCAGGAACCATTAACGTCATATGGTGATTTGGCTTGCAACAGGACGAGAAGCAGCTGTGAGGTTCAGACTCTCAGCTGCACGCTGTAGCTGGAAAGTGTTTTAATCATGCAATAATGAATGCAACACCCCAGAATAGGTGGGCGTTGATGTCAGGTGAGGTTTGTTGAGCCCGGTTTCTCTCCTGTTACACGACCTTGGCTTAACGTGTGTTTGTGTGTGAGAGAGAGAGAGCGAGAATTATTACTGTTGCTTAGTGTAAGCAGGGAGACACCTCCCTCCGCCCTCTGCTGTCTGAGCCTTTGACTCGGCAAGCGGTGATGTCACCACACTGATCATGTGATGCCGGGCTGAGTATTTGGTGTGCGTGTGTGCGCGCGCGCAGCAGGGAGGCAGGCGCTCTGTGGCATACACTCTGACTGTCGTTTCCTCCATATTTGGTCCTTGTAGACAGGCTTCCCTCCTCTGTCGTCGCTCTGCTCTGCTTCTCATAAAAGGCCATCGGGCTGCGTCAGGCAAGAAGACAAAACTGGATCGAACCTTTTTTGAAATTTTGGCTGTGAGAAATGACAGCCATTTCTAAGGTGATTTCAAGGTGGTTTGTCACACCTCTTCATCTACCTGCTGTTTCTCTGTAATAAGCCAAAATGAGACGTCTTCATCTGCCAGTTTCGGTGCAGTGCCATTTAAATGCATGTGTTTATGGGGTTTTCTCTATCGGACCCTGGTTTCTGTGGGTGTTTTCTTGAAAAATGGCCATGTGAGGCAGATGTCAGGGTGCTGCTTTTTCCTCCTGTAACTGGGGAGATGCCAGAATCCAAACACTTACCTAAATAAGTAAATGTTTCAAGTACGATGTGAATGTGATTTTTACAATACATGTGGGAGTATGGAAAAAAAACCCTACTTGCCAAAGCCAACAAAAAGTCCCTGCATCTGGTGGAGGACTGAGCCAGTTTCCCAACACTACCACTGTGTTTATCTAAGACTGCAGAGGCGACGTGGCACACAGGTTTATTTATAGGGTTCATCACTGATAAACCATGTGGGCCTTAGTGCAGGTATTGTCACCGACGTGTGCTGTAGCACCCATGGGAATTTGCTTTTGGACTCCACCTGAGCTCTTGTGCTGTGCCGTGAGTTTCTGAGAATAAGAGCGAGGGACTCTGTACGTTGGGGGTGGTGAAATTTGAGTTAATGGTAAGATGACTGAAGGAGGATATCTGATGGACAGCATTTGAACAATAAATTACAAAGTTAGGTTTATGCAAGTTTAGGTAAATTACCATTAACATCCCTGCAGCTGCTGTTTTAAGCAAAGCAGAGTAACTTGAATTCACCATATTATGAGACAGAGGCAGAGATAATGGTTAATGTGAGCCGGGGGGTGGTGGCTAATGTTAATGGTAGCCTCTGGCTGCCTGGTGTGCACAGCGGGCGACAACGACTGGCCCCGAGCGCTGTGAGGAAAGACAAAGGGACTAAACACAGTGTAAGGGAGGAAGAAGACAGTGAAATGAGAGTGAACTGGCAGAGATGAGAGGGCAATGACAGACTTGAGCGAGAGGAGTCTCTACATACTAATGTGTTCTGGGGAAACTGATGATTAGGGTGAGGCCGCCGCTCTTTCTGTTGGCTGAAGCCCCCCTTCGAATTGCCATAACTTTGAGGGTAATTGTACAATTTGATCAAACAATTGGTTGAAATAACCTCTGACTCAAGCATAGAAGTCAAGAAGGCTGTTTCACTTGGGTCTTTGAATGCAAGCATTTGAAGTCTGATATGAAATGACTTTTCCCATTGCAGCGCAGAGAAAAACAGATTGAAAAAAGTCTTCATACAAGCGCAACTATCATCAGAGTTGCAGTGTCCCTGAAGTTTCTTTTATTTCTGCCAACTGCACAGGGGAAATTTCCCAACTCTGTCCTGTGGCGTAATCGTACTGTGAACAATTTCAGTAGAGTTTTAATCTCTTTCAATGTCCGAATGTTGTAACCTGTCTAAGTCAGTGACACTTTGGTTGTATCTTAGTCTATTTACATTTAAAGGGATAGTCCTCTGTGACAGTGCTGGCTTTACCGTTCTTTCAAGCATGAAATAACCAAATTATTTTCAGCTTCATCCTGCAGGTGGCCCACAATCAAAAAAATGCTAACTGCCCAGCTCATGAGTCCTGTCCTCTCAGCTTCTGGACATTTTCCTCACTTCCAATAAATTGCAGATGAATTTTTATTTGCATTGTGGCATTTTTTTCTAGTTCTGATTGGTTTAGGCTGTTTGTTAAACTAGGTTAAACACATCCTGCACTTTAGTCCTGTGCTGGACACACAGATGAAGCTGCAATCTTTGTCCTCATCTTGACTCCTGAAAGCAGGTGTATTTGCTTAAAATGCCAAGGTTTAACATCGATCTGTCCCCGTCATGGCTCTGGTGAAGCAAATGCATCCTACAGTGATACTCTCATTACAGCTCTTGTGATGGATGTTGACGCGATCAAGCGCCGGGGATGGTCTCATAGTTTTGTTGGCCTTAAGAGGGCCACCGTTTTTTGTTTTGTTTTGTTTTTTTCAGCAGCTCAGCTGAAATACAAAATAACCTTTTCTTTTCCATACAGGCTCAACTCAGTATGAGGAGGATGCATTTGTAATGATTTATTTCCTCTCTAAATAATTTTGTAATTCAGCGACTCTCGGCACTTCTCTTTCCCCCTCTGTATGTCTGTCAGTCTTTCTGTACTGTATGTTTCTGTGTTTTTAAATTTTCCTCAACAACTGACCCCCCCTTGAATTTTAAGAGAATATGACACCGTTATCATTGCTCTCATACAGATGAGCACATAACGCTTAGATAACACCCGGCCTTCATGGCTACCTGTCGAGTCAGATCGTTCTCAATGTGCTGTCACACAACAGCATGTTTCCTGTTAATAATCGCTGAAGCTGTAAAACTCACAAACTGATGTGCGATTGTGATTGTCTGCATAATGGTGAAGTTTGGCTTTATATTTTACCGTGGTCCGTATTTAGCAACTCATGTTACACTTCTGTCCATTTTTCACTTGCTCTCGCTTGCAAACTTGTATGATTGGAGATAAAATGGGAATAACTTTTGTCTCTATTTTTACTGTATTCGATGATCAGCTACATATCCTTAATGTCAAATAACATAGCAGCATAAGCCGATGCCCTGAGTGATGTGGAAAGGTCAAGAAAGGGCTAGTGGCGACAACTGAAAAGAGAACTTGCTGTGCAAGCAGCAAATTCATTGCAAAATCTGGGGGAAAAATCCTCGAAGACATTAAAAGCCGCAAAGAAGTCTCAAAGAGCGTCTTGTCTGAATGCATGCTGCCCGTGACTGCCTGAGAGGCAGCAGCTTATAAACTGGCAGACGACCCAGCCACGGGAGGCTCTCCTGACCTTAAGATATCATCTGATATGCAGTGAATAGTGAGCCACCCTGTGAGTGACCGCGAGTGATGGCCTACATGCCCATACTGGTAGAATCTGGTCAGGAGAACGTGGCGGGGCCTGACAAGCCCGCTGTTTATCATTTAACAGCCGCTGATTGTCCACTGGTGGAAAGTGGTTGAGGCATGACAAAACTCAATTACCAGTCACGCACAGTTTTATACATATGGAGCACACATCAGTCAGACTCGGTGCCTGGCTCGTGGTCACCGGTTGTCTCTTAGTTTTCTTCATGTCTGTCTCTCCTCAGGTTTACATGACCTGGTTTTAAATTAGTATTCAAATCATAAAACTTGCCTCTAGCAGTGTTAACTGTTACACCGACTATGATCATATTTTGTGTGTCTCTGTGAGATCGGAGCCAGTATCTGTCAGTGTGCACCTAAAGTGGTGAAAAGTCTGGCAAACCATTTGGCGTCTACACTTTTAAGTGTCCCTTATGATGATTTGGTGGAAAGACTCAATAGAAGTGTTTCATCATTTTTTTCAACTAACTAATTAGGCATTCAAATAATACAAAAAAAAGTCACAGGAAATCATTACAGTTAAACCACTGAGAAAGTTGCTGTATTTCAACACCTCGTGGGAAGGATCTGGTGGTACACCGTAAATCTGCCACCCAGTATGCACTTTTGCCTCTTTAAGACATGCTCTGTCATGTACTGTAGCCAACAGAGCAACTTGAAACGTTCAGACTGCCGTTGTTCACTCCGTGCGCTAAGAGCTAAATAAGCAGATAAGAGGGGATAAATAGTCAAGGAATTCATGTCAATTCCTTGACTTAATTTAGTGCAAAGTTGTTGCCAGGGCCAGAGTTTCTGCGTCAGATGGTTCACGGGAGATCAGGTGATTTTGTTTTCGTATGAAATGTGTGTTTGCATGGCCCGAATGTGGCTGTATGTTCACATAAGCTCCCGTAATGCTTGGTGATATGGGGGGGGTCAGCGGAGGCTGAGGTATATTTGAGAGGTTGTGGGATGTTCGTCTTTGCCAAAGTCGTCGTGTTTCCTGTGATGTTTGGTTTGATAGTACGTGGCGTAGTGAAATAACTTGGTCTCAAATACAAATAATACTATACTGTACAAATAATATTTGTTCTACGGGCTTGGTGACTAATACCAAGGTTGCTCGGTGAGCCACTGTCACAAACTCCCCAGCCAGGCAGATTCAGCAAACATACGAGAAAACAGCCGGTATACACATTCGGCAGGTGCGGTGCAGTATGAGCGTTCATCTGAAGCTGTGTTTCTGTCCACTTGATGAATGTAAGTCTAATATATAACCTGATCCACCACCAGAAAATCTAATAGGATCCCGATCCTGTGTTGACGTCGCTCAAGAACATCTTGAGTTTTGGTGTCCCACTGTAGCTTTGGCACGTAATTAGGTTCGAGAAATCCTCTTATTCCCACCCGTCATTAGTCACTTTTGGGTGATGGGCCGGTTGGCGTAATGTCATCAGCCGTGATTAGGATCAGCAGCAGATTGTTGAAGCAACATTACGCCTGCTTGAGTGCGAGATGTCCAGTTAACTGCTGGCGACGGCACCGGGGCTTAAGAAGCTTTTATTTCACAGTGAAATGCGGGCAGCTTGAGCCTCGAGCTTCACAAAGCAAACATTTCAGTGTGGCAGGGGAAAAAATATGGCAATATTGCATAGAAACGAATACAGCTGCTTCTTCACAAGAGGCAAAATCCAGTTTAATGTGTCGTTTTACTCATGCCGATAATTTCATAAGCTTCTAACATGAAAACCCTTGTTAATGCATTCTGCCTCTTAGTGTTGTTCTGTCGAATTGATTAAATAAACTGAATGTAGCTGGTGATGGAAGAGTTCCCCATTTCTGGTTTCCCAGGCAGATCTCCTTTCCTTTTTGGAGTTGGTGATGATGCCGTGCCATATTTGTTGCTTTACCTGAATTGGCGTATAGCATAGCCAAGCGTAGTCGTAACTCACTGGGAATGCAAAACATCTCAACGCCAGTGACTTCAGGGGAGCAGGAGGGTTTTTCATTCCGGTTGTTGTCTCTGTTATCTCTGCCTGTGGCAGTGGCCATGATATCTCGAAGGTGCAGCTGTAGTACTAGGTTCTTGCTGCTTCTTAGAATTGCTAATTGTAGTGTTTCATGTGTTTTTGTTTTTTTTTTTTTTTGGGGGATTCCATTCAGACACAGGCTGGTGAATTAAGGACCCTGCTTTTCATCCAAAGGTCGAAATCAATAGGGCGTTTCGACCAACTTTCAATGTGGAATTGAAATCGTGCCACCACTCGTGAAGTATGGATTTCACTTAAAGGAAGAATGAGTTACAGAAATTTAACTTTCAACTTTAATTCAACTTTCGGTCTTTGAACCTCAGACACTTTCCCCCCCACACAATCTTTTCTCCTATTCAAACACTGTGTCAGTTGTCCGAGCAACAGCTGAGGGGGGGAAAAAAGGCCCTCATGTCAAGTTGCATTTCACAGTGTTTTTTAGTGCTCGTCCCTCGCTACCTAGTTACAGTGGCAGATGATGAAGCATGATGGGACTTTTAGTCATGTTAAATGACCACCATATTTCACTGTACATGATTTGTAACGAGCACACCTCACCGTCAGGCTACTGCAGGCTCAGGGGGCAGGTGGTTGTTGTGGTTGTTGGACTGCATGTCGTGTTTTTGATTGCTCCTGATGCTTACCGCTGTGCATCCTCAGAGATAAACTTCCTAGAAAGCTGTTTTGTTTTTGTTTTTTTGTTTGTTTGTTTTTTTACAAATCTCTGCTGTCAAAGCTTCTATTGAAAATCCAGGTACATGATAATTTAGTAACGGTCAGGAATGTACTAACAGGAAGGTTTGACTTAAATCTCACTCACAATCTCAAACTTTTCACTTAAAACTGACCAAACAAAGTTTAAAGATAGGAAATTTGTAAGGTGAAAAATGATATACACTACGTCCAATTCTTGGATACCAGAGGAAATGAAAGAAACATGAGGCATCAGTTGCAGTGTCGGGTTTGGTATCAAGAACTGGCTCTGAATTGGAACAGATTGTACACTTGTTGTTGAGCACACAGACCTCTGTTGCCTTTCGGGGGGCAGTTTTGGGTCTCGGTGAGTTCTGATGCGATCGTGTGTGCAGTGGCTGCACCTGCTGCCTTGAGAGCTTTATGTCATGCCTCTGTACAAAGCTTTTTTCTGCTATACTGACTCGGTGGGATCTGTGGTACAGTCACGCCGTCTGCCAGCACGATCTCCGGCTGGTCACAGTTTTTGCCCGAAGGTTGTAAGACCAACATATGCTATATGAGTGTGGTGACACTGCAGCCAGCAGTAAGCAAGATCTCTGACCTGAGGACACGAGCCGGGTCAGCGTGACGAAGTGAGTCTGGCCGCTCTGTTGGTATGAGTTTTATACCAATGTATGATTTCAGGCATACCTCGTTTACTTTCAATCGGTTGTTGTTGCTACGCCCATTTACAGCAGCAACAGGGCGGAAAAATGATGCTATTGGTTTTTAGTTTAGCTTATCTGGAAAAAAAAATAACGTCACGGCTGTGGAAAGAAGCCAAATAACATCAGATGATTTATTGAGAGCCTACCTGCCACAGGTAGATAAGACAAGTAATTGAAAAGGTGTTTAAGAAATAGACAAGTGACAAATAAATTAACTGAGACAAGTCGGTGAATGTTGGCAAAGCTGTGACTGAAAAACAAGCTCTTATGTGCTCTTCGGCATCTCTCACATCATACTCGGATAACGACACATATAACATAGTATGTTTCCTGCAAGTTCAGCGAGTGAATAGCTTTTCATAAAATGACCATAGGAAAGGCTTATTTCTTATCACTTTTTGAAAGAATGGCATCAGCACCAATCCTCTTTGCAGGATGTGTAAACTGGGGCCAGACATTTCCAGACGTTGCCTCCTTCTGTTTTCTTCATTCCTTGCAGCGCCGTGTGCCATAGTCTGGGGTTGGTCATGAGCGCTGGACTGTGCTTTCGCGGGGCTCTCATCAGTCGCCTCTCTCCTTTACTGTTTTTACATGATTTGTTGCGTAGGTGATATCAGAGATCAGTGGTGTCTGGTGGACCGGTCTGCCGCAGTTTTGTTTCAGACATTTCATACAGTAGCGCACCCCCTCAGGTACGAGAGCCTTGTTCCTTGTTCCAAGGTGGCTGGTCGGAGTCCTTGACTTTTTCAGTATTTAAACATTCTTCTCCATGTATGTTCATGTTGTTTGCCTGCGTCTATGTGTTGTGCATGCACCCTGGAAGTAAAAAAAAACCAAACAATTCTGCTTTCCTCTCCACACATTTCTTTTGCTGGATGATATTTTGATGGCTCTGTGTTCATGTATGCAGAGCCCCTTGTAACAAAATGCCCTCTTCATGTGTTTCCACAGAGTCGACCGGTCCCGCCAAGGTGGTGAGAGCAGGGAACCCACCCAAAGCCAGGCGTGGAGGAAAGGTAATAATCTAATATTGTATGTGTGTCTGTGACGTATTCAGTATTGCTCCATATAAGGTTAAGAAGTCTTCATAAGATCGAACAGCATTGCAGAGTTTGTAGATTTGAGTAAGAGTATCCAGATTTTTTAAAGTAATCAGTGTGAGGGGTGAAATGCACTGTGAACTTTACCTTTGTACACAGTGCAAATTATACCGTCATTCACGATATTTGTCACATCAGCAGGTTAAAATGTTTGTACCAAGACTCTTTTGGGCAAATTCAGTGGTCAGGTTCTAATTTTGAATATAGACAGATCCTGGCTGAGTATTTCCCTCTCTTTCTAGTCTTTATTTTTGTGCACAAAGATAAATGTTTTCTGGCTGTAACATAATGGTCCAATACAATAGTGTTTTTAGTCTTAAACAAACTCAAATGCTCATCTTCACAGTCATGCTTGATTTTACTGTACGTTACCATCTGGACATTTTAATATCCGCAGATATTCAAATCCAACAGAATTCTACCGCTGCTAATGCACGAGAATACTATGATCATTAAGTGAGAAAAACAACATTTTATTTAATGCGAGTATAAATTGTAAGCCCGGGGCCAATTGGAAACACCTTCATTAGGCAGTTCAGTGTAGGTATGCATGTTCAGAGTGCTTGGGTTTATCCGTCATGCCTCGAGCAGGATGTAGTGTCCTCCCCTCTCATTTCATGAAATGCAAAAGTGAGTTCCCAGGGATTAAGCAAACACTCCTCGAAGAGCATCATTCACAACTTCACACCTGCGATGGTAGCAGCCGCTGTTGTCCCAGGGTCGTTAACCCCACTTTGATCACAAAACTGTTGGGAAGCTGACTGAGTTAACTGCAGTGCTGCAGGAACAAAAGGCACAAGTGGACCAACAACAGGCAGCACGTGGCTTTCACATTCCATGATGATACGATCTCACATAGAATCACCTTTCTGTGGTGTGCAGAAACCTGCGACAATCCTGCTCATTCATGGTTTGTTTTTTTCCCATATTTGTTTCTCAGGTTGGAGATTTTGGCGACGCAAACAGCTGGCCAACTCCAGGGGAGATTGCAACTAAAGACATGCAGGTTGGTGTTGCTGTTTGTTTTTTGAGACACAGATTGGTAGATATGTAGAGAACGCACTGATTAGATGAGGTGTTCCAACCTCCGTCAGGGACTCGCACTATTTCATGGTTGTCACAATAGAATCAGCCTTGAGTTCCATAGATGTACACTAGGCTATGCTGAAATTGGGGGAGTCTGTCTCTATAATTAAGCATTGTAGTCAGCGTGTACTAGCTTGTCAGGCCACAGAATATTTGCAGTTGCTGTTAACTGCAGTTTCATTGCACAACCATTTAATATACAGCAAACATGCCGCAGGTGCAGTAGGGATTTATTGTTTTGCTTGGAGTGAAGGTGGATGAGGTTTCCTGGTTACAGTGCGATCAAAAATCCAAACCCTGTGACTAAAGATCTATTTCAAGTAATGGTGGAACGGAAGACAAATTTCTGAGCGAAACAGAATACCGTACGCGGGGACGGAGAGCATTTACAGGAGGGATTTGAATGAGATCCTTTAGGTTTTGGTTTGATCGCTTCAAAGTGGGCGCGGCTTAGCGACTAGGCGACATGGTGCAGAGCTGCAGTGAGCTACTGAGCAGTTGAGTCCACACCTCCCTCACCTGTGTTGTTGGATCAGGAAGAGGAGAACGGAGGAGGGCTTTTGACGTCAGCCACGTTCTTTTGAAGATGTCACCGGCTTAAATCAAAAACACACCTCTGATACATGATATCGCTGAACGAAGAATAGTTTTGTATACTGGCTGGGCATTGGTGGTCACCCCAAGCCACATTTGATTGGATGAATTTATGTATCTGCCCCACAGTTAAAAGGTTAACATAAAAAATATTTAAATGTTTTAAAGGAAGACGGGGGGGAACTTATTATTTAAACTTTGTGTCACTGTGTCTTTAAGTGACTTGAATACAGGAACCACCATCACACTCGTGTCTGCGGGAGATCGTGGCATGGCAACACTGAAATTAGAGCCTGGTGACCATAACTAAATCATACTTTGGAGTTGTAACCTCAGTGATTATGTGACTGTATTGGGTGTATGAATTTCTTCTTCGTTCAGAGTTAAGTTCAAATAAGTGCCGTGGTGGTATGATGTCTGGAAAAATATTATACTTTTAACGATGGTAACCAGGTGGAGGCAGAGTTTCGGTCTCCGTTTCTCATTTAAGAAGTTCAAAGCTTGATCAAACATGGGTGACAGCAGGGTCGATAACGGGACGGTGTTAATTAAAAGCATCTCAGTAGAGCCTCGACTTATTATATTCACCAACCAATCAGTAAGAGCCGCTCAGCTTTTCCTGCTGCACTTTGCCGTAGTGGATGTGTGTTGTTCTCTACAATAGGTATTTTAGTGGTTGTGGCTGTAATTACACAGCAGCTAAACAGCACGTCCAGACAGAGCAGTCTGCGTCTGCGGGCCCAACTTCGCGTCCCCAAGACTGCACGTTTTTTTTTTTTAAGTGTTAGGGTTAGTTCAAGCGCACCACCGTGCCAGGACCTCTTGGACAACTGTTAGAGACAAAACAAAAGATGGCTGACCTTGGAGCAGGCATCAGGCAAAATGTTCCAACTCTGAAATCGGTCCTTTCTGGTGGTAGCCATGGAAATGGTAGAAAGACAATCAATCATTTTTAAGAAAAGGCCGATGTCAAACCTTAGGGTTTCTAACAAATAAATCCTTTCATTTAAATGAAGATCTTGGATAAAAATAATGTTTACACACTTTTGATACATCACACTATATTTATTGTCATATGTTTTTAATGGTCTCTTGAGTATGTCGGTCCTTATTATAAATAAATGGCTAAGTAACTAGTCTTGCACCTTAACATTTACACCTTTCCAAGCCCAGGTCCAGTTTACACCCACTCAGCTCATTTGTTCACAGAAGCCGTTGCTGAAATGTTTGATTAATGGACTGACAGAAAACCTGTCAACAACTATATTAATAATCAAATCATCGGTTGCGACATTTATGAAGCAAAAGTGCCAAATAGGAGTTGATTGCAGCTTCAACAAATTTGAGCTTAGTGTAAACATGTCACTTTGCCTTTTCCCCGGAGGGTTGTTCACTGGAAGATTTCTTGATCTTCCCGTCTATCTATGGACAAGAAAGCAATTAAGAACATTTTGCAACATGTTGAGCAATTCCTTTTTGATACGGAACGAAGGGTAAATCAGAATTGGTTTCATCCCTAAACACTTAAACCTGTTGCATACAAGCTCCGCTCTAGACTAGCTCAGCTCAGGTGTTCCTTAGCACCTATGACCGTAAATCCAATGCATGCGACCCCCTCCCCCTCGAGACTTATGCTCCCGTCCCCTACAGCTGTTGGTCCGAGCGGGGGATGCATCTAATTTGTTTCCTCTTACAGTAGCAGCGGTAGTCAATCACCCCCCACAGCCCTTTTCTATTTCTGATCTCTGGACCATAGCGTGTCACTAGGAGTGCGACCCCGGTAACCTTCCTTCCCCTATTTTAGTCAGCCAGGTCTGAGAACATGAGGGAGCACGCGTGTCCGCGAGCGTGAAAATGTGGGTCACATCATCAGAGCCAGGAATAACCGCTGGGTCCGGTGGCAGAAAATCGCAGGTGGGAGGGGGAGGGTTTTAGAGACGATGTTGAAGCCCTGGAAAGGGATGTCCTTTTAGGGATCCCCCCCTCAATAAACCACCCCTCAATCTGTGCTGCTGCTATTCTTAGGGGGCTGCAGTTCACCATCCATCACACATTTGAAGCTGCAAATCGGTCACTGAATTCAACAGATCATGCACGCCGGGGAGGCGACACTGAAATTTAATGAGGGCGGCGTCCTGACTTGTGGGGTTGTGCTGTAGGTGAAAGTTATGCTCAAGTATTCCGTACAAAATCTGCCCTCATGTTTACCCTTTTTTTAATGGTTTAAAATAAACATTTGGGTCATTCAGGCATTATTAATATGCACATAATTTTGGACCATTATTATGACAATATTTGTAAAAACACAAGACAGGTAGTTGTTGTTTAACAGTGCACCAATGAGTACAGTAATATCACACATTTTTTAATGGCTGTCCTGTGTACCATATAAAATAAAATTGGTTAGCCTTATTTTAAGTATGAGGACTGCAGACAGGCTTTACCCTGCGACCTTTGGGAGAAACATCACACAGCAGCACACGGTTGTGTTCAGTGTGTTGTGTAGGGTCAAGATCTGGCCCACGTGTGTGTGTGTGTGTGTGTGTGTGTGTGTGTGTGTGTGTGTGTGTGTGTGTGTGTGTGTGTGTGTGTGTGTGTGTGTGTGTGTGTGTGTGTGTGTTGAGATTGTAATCAAACCCCAAAATAAGATATGCAGCCAGGTGTCTTTTTCGGGCATTGCCCCATTTGTCGTCTGCTTTGTGTCCAGAGTGAATAGACCATCAGTGAAGAGTTAATTTCATGTGCTGGTTTGAGGTTTATACTGAAACTGCAGCCGTGATCAGGATTCTTCATTTTTGTGAGCGGGACCGTAACCGAAGCATCGTAGTATCTTCCTGTGGTGCAGGAAGAATGAATCAGCATCCTCTTCATCTTGGCATTACTGCTTACATTTTCACAGCCGCATGTCTTTATTCATTCAGAAAACACTCCACCTGTCACCCCTGAGTTTTGAACATGGCCGTCTACTGTAAAGGTTGAGTTCCATCATATCTTGCTTATCTGACCTTTCTAAAAATACTCGCCTCTTATTCCCATCTGTGAGGAATCCAAATCAATTTAAAAAAGAAAAAAAAGAGTGCCTGCTTTGATGTAATGACACAGCATTAACCATTTAACTACTGAGGTGATATTGGATGTACTTCAGAAATGCCAGAGGGAGCTCAGTAGACCGTAGATGAAGCAGATGCTTCTTCTCATCCACAGCTTGTGCAGCATTCACCCACAAACACATTTCCACTGTGTTTGAAAGCAACAGGAAGAATCCTCATGTTGTTTGAGCACAGCATCACAACACAGATGAGCTTTTAAAGAGGCAACAATTTTGTGTTGTTCCGTCCTCCACTGCACGCAAGGACCAGATTAGAAGGACTCACCAATGATTTGGGCAGGTCCTGAGACTTCATACTTTTACTTCACAGCCTGATGAAGTCCCTGTCACTGACATTTGACGACTCCTAACTCATGTTCATTTTCTGTTTAGCAAGAGAGCATGTTGTACATTGTCTACATACAGTATGAACGAGTGTGTTTGTCTGCGTGTGCATGCGTGCATCATCGTCCACCCCATTGTCTTCTCTAAACTGCTCTTCCCTCCCTCTGTTCAGATCGAGGCAGTGACACGGACCGTGTCCTGCCCGCCGACTGTCAGGCAGGTCAGAGACTCATGGAGATTCACTGTAAGTTCCACCTGGGGCCCATGAACCCTGCAGCCTGCCTACCTGCTGACATTCAGTCACTGTATCTGATTCATGAGACCGAGAATAAATTAAACATCCTCACACCAATCACACAAAAAAAACATAAAACAGTGTCACAGGGTTTAAATACCCCCCCACTGCAAGCTAGCAGCTGGGACGACTGAGCCACACGTTATAAACCTGTTTTTGTTAATTGGCTCTCAGCAGTGAAAAACTCTAAGATGCTGATATAGATCCACCGCTCAGTGTGTCTGCTGGTCATGTTCAATGGTGCCAGGTATTAGACACTCATATAATTTATTAACAAATTTAGTCAGTTGGCAAAAGAAATGTTAATGTCAGTTTGACCTTAAGTTACTGCCCCTGGGCAGGTTTTGATAGGTGTCTCTCAGCATTTCCATACTCCCCTCTCGGCTGATATTTCATAAACCAGTTAAGCAAGACTTTGCTGCACTGGTTAAAGGGCCATATTTTGCAGCTTTGCTCATTTGCTTTTTTTTCAAATACTGAAGCCTGTTTAATCTTTCTCTTCCCCTTTCACATCCTCATCCTCATTTAAATAGAAATATCACAACTTCAAAAAATACCTCAAAAAAAAGGTTGCTGATTGCTCATACTGCAACTTGAACCCCTTGTCTGCTGATAAAGAAAAAGGTCTTAAGAAGAATAAAGCCATAATGAACATTTTACATATGTACATTTACATGTAAAAAAAACTTGAAAAATTTCTTAAACAAATAGGTGAAGCCAGTAATGTCGTCCCTTTCACGTCTTAAAAAACAGGGGGCATCCTTCTTCATCATTTACACATTATCAGAAACAGTGTGAACCATTTAAGTATAGAATTCTTTTAAAAATGGAATTTGTTTTTGTACGTAATTTAGGTGGCTCCTCCTCCAGGTGGAAGGTATTACAGGACATTAAATTATAAGCTCTAACATGTCATTACACATTTATTTATCTGTCTTGAACCTTCAAGGATTAAAAGGCTAAACTCATTTTGATCTGAAATGTTTTCCTTCGGCTTTCTAAAATCAGTTCTCTGTCAGTGTCATCATTTTTATGACGGATCATTGTTTGCACATTAGCAAGTTTTTTGGTCAAGACCTCGCTCATTACAGAATCCCTTGTGCTGCCGCTGTTGTTTGAGGTTTGGTCATACAGTGCATGTTTGAAGTGAGTCTTTGAGTGCACCGCAGTATGACACCTCCATAGGCTGAGCATGTCAAGGTGTGTGGGGTGTGTGTCCCTGGGCAGAAATGTTGGGGCGTACGAAACACATTGTGCCTCTATCCACTTACTTGAGAGACAGACACTTTGCACGACTTGAAGGCAAACCCCTCAGGAGTGTCACACTTTGCAGATATGTGAGTAGCTGATAGCTGAACTGCTGTCGCACAGAGGAGTGGCTGAATTCTGTTTGATTTGAATAAACTCTAGATATCAGTTCTGTGACCAAAGATAACCACCAAAGGCAATACGTGCGCGGTGAAATACATTGTGTCTGCTGCCTCTTATGAGCCTTGGCCTGGCCGTAGAGCAGTGGCAGCGCCTGTGTTTGGTCCACTGCAGTCACACGTTATAAGGAGACAGAACAAAAGGACAGGCCAATGAAAGCTCTCGAACACCAGTCACATTTATTGAGACTCTGAGGAAGTAGCATTTGCAATGTCAACCTGAAGGCATAAAATGCCCCAAACCTCCCGTGGTGAATGCGAAATGATCCCACTTCATTCTACAAACTAGGTCATTGGGTATGGTACTCCAAAACCTTCTTTTATTCATAATTACCAGCTCTTTTGATTTCTTTATTTTACACTTTTTTATTACTGTTTTGAAATATTACACTTGGTGTAATGAGTACTGGTTGTATGCTGGAATTAGCGCAGTAACTACTATGCAGGAGTGTAAAAAAATACCATATCTTTCAAGTTTATGTATGCTATTATTAGCATGTTGCCTAAGAAAAATTCAGCAATATCCAACCATTCATTGTTTGCAAACATTCCCCCCTACAAACTTATGTTTAGCTTTACAACAAGAAGTCTCTAAAGGGTCTTTAATATGCATTTGTTGGCCGCATATCTGATATACTAAACAACCTAGGCAAAAGCTACGTGTCACATGCGAAAGGTCAGCGAAGTCTCGGGTGAAGGCTAAAAGTAAAGACCACCTGTCATACTCTTCGGATACTGAGTATCTCCCGTACCAGAGCCCTGTGCCCATCATCGCGGCATGCCGAGGAATCTCTGAGCTCGACATAATTAGCATAGCATATATGCCTGCGAGTGACGATTGCTTTGACTGGACAGTCGCTGTTTAGGGGAAAAGATTTAGCAAGTGGTCAACTGTCTGAAGATAATCCTGTGCATGTTTAACCCCAGAAATGTACAGAGCATGTTTTGAACCCATATTTCCCTTTCAGAAAAGAACAGTGTTGTATCTGGGCCTTTAATTCCAATCCCCTTTATTTCCTGTAAAAATGTGTTTTGCAAAACTGTTTTGGAACAAAAAGTGTGCTGTAATACTTGCAGTGTGGCCTCCATTGATACACTTGACGTTCTCTCTTCGTTTGTAAACGTGCATCTGTGTGAACCTGTTTCGCCTCCAGGCCCCAAAGCGGACGACAGCCAAGAAGGAGTCAAAGGAGAAGAGAGAGAGCAATGAGGAGAGCAAGGAAAACCTGAAGGCCAAGTCAGACGACTCCGGAGAGGAGAAGAACGGTGACGACGACTCCCAAAAGAACGGGCCAAAGAAAAAAGGTGACATGTGGCGTGTTGACGCGCTGAAAAGCCAAATGATAACATGCTCGGCAATAGTAGACGTTAACGTTGGCGTCCAAACAGGCTCATCTATTTTGTGATAATCACATACAAGTGTAGGCATTCATCTGAATGTAAGCAACAAGGTGGTAACAAGTGCCTGCCCTCCCACTACCTACACCCTCAGGCTAGTGTTTGCCCCACAGTGGTGAGGATCTTTGAGTAGCACAATGCAGTCTAAAGCACAAACTCAGTGTTGTTCAGTCTTTATGGACCATGTCTATTTGCTCATTTAATAATTCTGTCCACATTTGTGCCTCTCTAAGCATTTTTGTGGTAATTGCTTAAGAGCCTATTAGAACTGGTCCTGCTAACTTGCCCGGCCTGTTGGCTCCTCAAACACATTGACCTTCCAGCCAGGACTGAGGACTTTAGTACTTTTTCCCTCATGTTCTTCCTTGGTGAGTTTTTCATAATTAGCCTAGTTAGTCATAAAAAAACTCCAAGTTTGGCATTTCTTGTTGATAATGGTATATCTACTTAACTATTAAAAATGTTGTCATGATGTCAGTTAAACTAAAATGGAAAAAAAATAAGCAGTAGCTCCTGAAAACTGATGTTAAAGGGGAGTAAGTAGATAGTTACCTTGAACTGACAACATAACCATATACATTACCTTTTATGTACTTCAACATTAAGTTTAAGGTGACAGGCAAACCAAAATGTTGGGTTTTTTCGTTACCTGGATGTGTACCCTGCAGTTGTGCTGTAGATGTGATGAGCACTTCATGTCTCTTCTCTGACCAAAACATCAATGAAGAGAGCTTTCACAACTCTGATCTCAGCACAGAAGTAGAAAAGAAACATCACACATACATGTCAGGCCAGAACCAATCAGCTGTTTCATTTTTTTTTCTCTTGGACTGTTGTTGCTTGGATTTGTGAAACAGGTCAGATAGCTGGGTCATCCCTCTTGCTGCCTGACATTGCTGATGTTCAAAAGATTACTGTATGAACTGTAGTGTCATGCTGTCTTGACTTGGTAACCTCTGTCACATGCAGGTCCATTTTCTGTTTTTTTGGCTTCTTTATTCTCTACCTTCCTCTCTCTCTCTTACCCACTCAGTCGGCAGATAGACTCAGGGCCACGTCACTTTAAAGTTGCTGTCATTTCTTCTTCCCCACTGCATGTGGCATCACTCACACACTGACCCAAAACATCCACACAACACCCCCTCCAGCCAGATGTTGTTTTGAACAGCAGATCACTGATGTAGCCTGCTGGCCGATAGAGGTACTGCAACTGACTGACTGCTGCTTCGCCAATGAAAGGCTCAGCAGTAATCGTCACTACTGTTTATAATCAGTGTGGCTCATTTGCCACATCTAAGCAACTAAATGCTGGTAACATCAGCGAACCATACAGTATCAAAGGTTTTGTTTTGTGCATCAAATGCATCTGACTGGTAAATTGGTGAAAGTAGACATCTGTAGTTTAGAAATCCAATTGTCTGATTACATGAAGGTAAACTGGCCTCTTCTCCTGCTTCCTGCTTCAAGTGATTTAGAAAGGTTTGGTTTTCATTCCAGCAAAACAATGTAAAAGGAAGCACTGATAATTGTTTGTCTTACCATGGGATCCTCGATTGCCTCGATTAGGATTGTGAAGGTGGTATGATTGATTACAGTGGGATTCAAGTGCCATTTCTCAATGGAAAAAGTAAAAAAGGATGTTTAAAAAAGGTTAAAATCAATGTCCGTTTCTTGAAAGTGACAGTCAATTTCAGTCCAATCCAGTGTTTCCTTCTTTAATAAAAGGGTGTTAGGGTCTACATAGCCAGTACATAGTTTTGATAAAAAAGATGTTTACTGAAAAAAATCTACAGTTTTAATGGGTTCTAAAAGTTTAAAATCTTTTAAATTGAATTACGGGACCAAATAAACGAATTTGTGCTTTTCCCTCTCCATGTTGCTCTCTCACTGTCATTACAAACAGGGAACAAGCAGAAGTGGGTTCCCCTGATGATTGAGGTGAAGTCCGAGGGTCCCAGGGAGCGATCGGCCTCCAGGAACAACAGCAGACAGAATGAAAACCCTCGACTCCCACCAAATGCCAGAAATGACCTCAGAGGTGAGTCTGTGATGTCGTTGTGCAGCGCTGACGTCACTGGGAGGCAGCACCTTTCCAGATTAAATTCTGTAGGCCTATGTCAGTTGCTGCAGAGATAAGCATCCGAACACGTGTTTGATGTAGCATGGATAAATCCCACCTAGCTGGTTTTACACAAGGCTTTAAATGCCAGGAGTTATTATTATTACTGGTGAGTACTGTTTGACTCGTGTGTCTGCACGAGAGCATCTGCAGCTGTTGATCTACTGATGCACATTACTGCGTTTAGCTGACTGAGGCCGTGTGCATGACTCAGCAGCAGGATGGAGAGATGTGCGCACAGGTGCTAAACTGCTGCTTCTGCTTTACCGGCTTAACTATTTATGTGTGCATGTGTAAAAGACAGGTTTCTCACATTCACAGAGGAAACGGAATGTGTTGGTGGATGTTCTGCATAAGAACAGAAAAACTAAAAGCTAATAATTCATTAGGACAGTGACCAAAAATTCATTTTTTATCATAAGCTATAAAACTAGATGGTCCTTCACAGTTCAGTGGTTTCCCTGCAGACTGGCACAGTCAAAAGTACGAGCGGGAGTGGCGCGACGATCATGATGAAGTGTCCAGCGTGAAGAGCGAAGGGGCACCGTTCCGCGGAGGCTTCAGAGGCCGCGGACGTGGGAGAGGAAGAGGTCGTGGACGGGGCAGAGGTGGCGGGAGAGGTACGATTTATTTTTTTCACTTGAGTGATACACAGAAACGGATGCAAGTAACTAAAAATACAACATAAGCCACCAGTTTTCTGTCTTCAGAAGATGTTTAAAAATAGTTCTTTTTTATGTGGTCATCAGCCTCTTCCCTTATTTCCTGCAACAGTCGTAGCATAGAAAAGCGCTGGAGCGGATTTCACCAGTGTGCTGCATGTATTTGCCACCACTAGAAATGTAATTAGTTAGCAGACAATGTGTCTCTGTGATGTGAGGGTACTCAAACATGAACAGTTCACGGTGGCAGGCTGTACATCATATACAGTGTACTATGGACCCAGGACCTTTAAGCTCATACCTTCCACACAAGTTAAACAAAAACTCTTCTCACTTCAACTGGAGTTATTCAACTGACTATTGCCTCAGTCAGATCTAAGCTGCAGTCATGCTGTAGAAGTGATGAGCTCCTCATGTCTCTTCTCTGACTAAATATCGATGGAGAGAACTTTCACAACTCTGATCTCAGCATTGAAATGCAACAACATTATCAATGATATTAACACTGATATACAATAGAAACGTTTATAATGTGAACTCAAAGCAGACGAGGCTTGAATAATACCGATTAACCCAGGCTTATGAACTGAGAGTGGTATCAGTCCGATCAATCGTATTTCTCTGAAAGTTCAACTACTCATCCAGTAACCTTCCTCTTATTGATACAAGGTAGAAAAGCTTTGCTTTGCCCAACAAAATCAAACAGTTTTAACAAAGTAGTGCCCGGCCAACATGGCAGTACTGTGACTTTCTGTGTCCTGAGTAGTTTTGGTTTAGTTTGGCCCGATTCTGCACTCAAACTGGGTGGTTGGTGACCCTGATCAGGCCCCACTGAAGCCACAGCAAAAACAAAAAAATGGTAAATACAGCCAGAGAGGTTTTGGAATGAGGACAGGCCTTGGATCCAGCAGGAGAAGCAGGTTTCCCAGAAGTCCTGTTGGTCTTGGCAGGATTCTCACCCTCTCCTCCCTGTTGTTCTCTCTTTTCGTACACATTGGCTTCCCTTCCTCTCTCCCCCTTCTCGCGCTCTTGTTCGACTCTCTATGTGTTTTCAGTCTCCTCGTCCTCCCTCCCCACTCCACAAACTGAAGTGGAGAAAACACTGGTACCTTTCAATTTGTATGAGAGGCGAGAGGGAAGAAAAGTGGGAAGGCAAAAGAAAAAATTACAAACAACCTGGAGGGACAAAATGATTGTCCTGAGGACATAATGTTGACTTGCAGCAGCAGTGAAAATACAGTCAGAGTTAATGCTGAGTAGATGAAGTTTTTTGTGTTTACTTGGCTCTCGTGTGTGTGTGTGTGTGTGAGTGTGCATGCTTCTAAATACTCGGCACACTCACACAAACACATTTCTATATTTTTTTAAGGTTTACTAGGTCCTCTCTCAAGTTTTATAACTGCATTTTTAAGCATTTTTGTTTTTCTTATTAATGACTTATTACTCACTAATGTCCAAATACTCATGTTCCTTAATTTGTATTTCAGAAAAAAATCTGGGTAATTTATACTCTTTTAACTTAATCCAAAATGCACCTGGCTATATTAAACCAAAGTGTGGTATAAGGTAGTAACCCAATGTCAACACATGAGATAATAACCAATAGTGTGACTAGCTGCAAAACTGAACCCTTGTTGTTGGTTGAGCAGAGGAAGATTGATGATATTTAAAGAAGATTTATTAATGACTGTCTCTGTCCTGTCAAGGCCACTATGACTACCACTATGGCTACAAGTCCTATGATATGAAGGACGGACCCTACGGCCAGAAGTTCAGCAACTCGGTGACTTACTATTACGACAACATGAGCAGCAATGACCTATACTCCGTCGACCAGGACCTGCTGAAGGACTACATCAAGAGGCAGATGTAAGTTTAGCTTCTTTCTTAGCGCAGCGAGACGAACGTGACACGAAACCATGGAACATTGCTTTTTAAAAAAATAAGCAAGAGTTTATCTGTGTTGAAAGATTGCTGTAATGCTGTAGAAGTGATGAGCTCCTCATGTCTCTTCTCTGACTATATATCAATGGAGAGAACTTTCACAACTCTGATCTCAGCATTGAACAAGTTAAAAAAAAAAAAGTATCTTATATACAAGTCACTCAACAAAAACACACATTTGCATTCGATCTCTGCCAGATGATGACACAGCATGTGTTGAGACAACAGTTTTTTGGCACTTAAATGAAGGCAGGCGTAACAGTTTCCTTGTGTGCACTCAGTGGTCCCTTCAGTTTGAATCTGTACTAAGGTACCCAGAGACTTTAAAGTCCTGTCAGATCCGCTGGTTCTGATTAGCGGCTTGTCAGAAGGTTTTTGGTTACACATGACACAGTTAAACGCTCCGTTTCCACTGTTTCCACAGATTATGTCTCAGTAATGCAGTCACATGCATTCTCTTCCTCTATTTATCCCTTCTCTCAGTCATTTCAATGGGGGCTTTAGTCTCAATCACCTTTGTTACTCTCATGTCTGTCTTTCCCTCCAGTCTTTGTCTCTCCCATGTTACACACAAGGAAAAGACCTGAGGAAACAACAACAACAAATAACTGTAGCTGACTTGTCAGTATTCGCCTGATAATGCTAACCTCGTTCCCTTTCCTTTTCACCCCCTGCAGTGAATACTACTTCAGTCTGGACAACCTGGAGCGGGACTTCTTCCTGCGGAGGAAGATGGATCAGGATGGCTTCCTGCCAATCGGACTTATCGCCAGTTTCCACAGGGTGCAGGCCCTCACCACTGACATCAACCTCATTCTGGAAGTAAGCGCATGTCTTTGACTCACTGACTCTCCCAATATGTGACACCAATGAAGTTGCACATGGATAATCCAAAATGATGGTGATGATGAAGACATGGTTTAATTGAGTATATTATTATATATATTATTTGAGTGTATAAAGTGATGTACTGTATATAACGAGTCGTGTAAATCCTAATAATTAGAAATTGCAACATTTATTCACATTTGTTTAGTTTATCTAAAAGCTAAAAAAAAAGAGAGAGAAACATGTCTTTCTGTTATCACTCAGACTAACTTGCCCCTCATCTCCCTGATAGGCTTTGAAGGACAGTAAGGAAGTGGAGCTGATCGACATGAAGATCCGTCGGAAGGTGGACCCGGAGAAGTGGCCCCTGCCAGGCCTGAACGTGCCTAACCACACCCACACGGACTTCTCCCAGCTCATAAACTGCCCAGAGTTCGTCCCAAGACAAATGACCGAGGATCCCAGAGGTGAGCGATCTGCTGTGGTGATTTGTCTTTTTTCAAGATTAATTATTGCTATTTACTAAAAATGAATGACACAAGGTCATTTAAATTAAACACAAGTCAAAAGTAATTTTACAGAACCAGCTCACGGCTTTAGGTCTCAGGAAGAGACAAATATCACCTGAAATTTGTTTTACTTCAGAAAGACCGGCTCATCTTGCCTCATTATTTTGGGGGTTTACAATCTGTCTCAAGAATCATTTGCACTTTGGTCCTGGTAATCTTATAAACATATATTCACTGTGACCTCCTGTACCTTCTGCAGGGTCCCCCAGGGCCTCCACACCAGTGAAGCAACACGCCAAGACTGAACCAGACACCTCCAACCTCAAGACAATGCCCAAGGGCCTATCTGCCAGCCTCCCTGACCTGGACTCTGAGTCCTGGATCGAGGTCAAGAAGAGGCCCAGACCCTCCCCTGCCAGACCCAAGGTCAGCGCAGAAAAGTTGAAGTTCAGGTTAAACGAAAAGGGTTTGAAAAGGTTAAGGAGGGCAGTGAAGAAGCGCTGAGCTTCCAGAGCGTCTGCATTTGTGTTTTGTTTCGTGATCATTATATTACATTTTTGCATTTACACTGATGCCTTGTGGCCACTTGCCAGTAGAAACATACAATCCTTTTAAATCAGAGGGAGAAGCCGAAAAAGTTCCTTTTTAATTGAATTTGAATGATCCAGTGTGAATTTTGAAATGAGATATGAAAGTAAAATAGATTCTTCTCAGTAGTGTTGAAACAATTAGTCCATCTACTTATCACCAACAATTTCCATAATCAATTAATTGAAATGATGCTCCTTAAGCAAAAATGCTAAACATTTCCTTATTCTGGCCTCTCCAATGTGTGGTTTGCCCTTTTCTGTTGTTATATCAGTTTAAGAAAATTTTAATAATTTGGCCTCTGGGGAAAAAAAGTGTTTGTGTCCTGAAGAGGAAAAAAATAGTTTGGCGAGGTGCCTTAAGGCATTAGTGATGTAGAAGCAATTTCATCTTCACAGCCACATGCAGCACCTTTTTGTTTAATTATGTCATGTTCATTTTTTTCTTTGCAAAACAAAACCACAATAAAATTAGTTGCTCTTCTCCTTAACTTTCCATATCGGTCTCCATTCCCCCATCCATTCACTTTCCTCCACTGTCCTGCTCCTCCTTTCCCCTCCTGTGTGCTCGATGTCGGTTGACTGATGTAGGCCCCCTCGTTGCAGCAGCAGCAGAAGGAAAAGGACGACTTGGTTCGCTCCCCGCTGCCCCAGCCAAGCTCCTCTCCCTCCCCTGTTACCTCAGGAAATAAGGTGCATGAGAACAAAACTTTGGCATGCAAGTCTTTGTGTTGTTTTTAGAGCTACGACAAATGATTTAAATTTTTCTATTATGCTCAATATATTTCATTTTGAAGGATCCAAGCAGAGAAAAGCCTCAAATCTTTGCATTTTTTCTCAATAAATAATTTCAAATGATGGATTGTTAAGCAATCCATCGTTGTAAAATCTGCGAATTGCGGTTGTTTCAGTTAAGTAACTGCAAGTGGTCCACAATATGGTGATCAAAAATTTGACACACAATTTCTTCTTTTGTTTTCATTTGAACCCTGATTAGGAGGGAGCAGAGCAGGACGAACCGGAGGAGCTGGACTTCATGTTTGACGAGGAGATGGAGCAGATGGACGGACGGCGCAACACTTTCACCGACTGGTCCGACGAGGACTCGGACGGTGAGATCGACGACCACGACGTCAACAAGATCCTGATTGTGACGCAGACGCCGCCCTACCTGAGGAAGCACCCAGGGGGCGATCGCACGGGACACCACACGTCACGCGCCAAGCTCACCAGCGAGCTGGCCAAGGTGATCAACGACGGGCTCTTCTACTATGAGCAGGACCTGTGGGATGACACATATGAGCCTGAGTACGCCACCATCAAGGTGAGGCCCTTTGTCATGGTAGACGTTACCACATGCTCTGAAGTGATGTGTGTGTGTGTATAATACTTTTTCTACTGAGTGTGTTTTGTGAGAGCAAGAAAAAATACTTTGGGTTTCCAAAACATTTCTGAAATCACAATCATGTCAGCCTGTAGTTACTTTGATATATGATATCAGATTCAAATAGAGATGGAATTCATTGGGGGGGTTTTATTATTTGAAAGAAACACAAATTTAAACCACTGTGGACCGGGATTTTATGACTCCACCCATCATAAAGTTCTGTGTTTTGGTTCACTTAGATACAGATTTTTACATTTACAATAAATGCAACACAGTCTCTCTGAGTTACATCAAATTTTTTATAATATTTTTAAATAAAAAAGACAGCTTCTTTCAGCTGTAAAAGAAAGAAAAATCATGAGTCCTTCCCACGGATGAAAAAGAGGACTCAACCAAAATGTCTGTGCGTACCAGCAATAGAGTTTTTAAATCAAATAATACAACCTGTAGAAAAGCGTAACTCAAGGCAGGCTCTTCTGACAGCTTCCACATTACAGTCATTGTCATTTTGTTTCCACCCAAGGCCAGATGATGAGTACATTTATTCTTCCTCATTTAGAGCTGTTTCTGGACATGGAAACCCAACACAGAACAGAAACAGTTTTTTTTTGTTTGTTCTGTTTTGTTCCGTTGTCACTGCTACTCATTGTAGCATTGTTGAACTCTTTGTGGGACCTTCACGTGCTCGCCGGCACACGTCCAGCGACCTGTGGAACAGAGGACACTTGTTTATAAATAAACCCCACATGCAAGACCTCGGCCCGGGGAGTCCAAGTGACGGCTGCAAGGGGGGGTAGACAAAGATGGATGCTCAAAGAACTGAGGATACACGGTGGGATGAAAGGGCGAGCGTGAGTCACTGGAGACTATCTTTGCGATACAGTCAGAAGCTGGGAGGACCAGTACATGAGGCGCGTGGTGTGTTTGTGCTGGGATGTTAAAATGGGCTGTTGTCACAGAGGGAGCACTGACTGTTGTGTTTTGAGAGGAATGGAAATTCAGGGATTGTGTTGATGTGACCCAGCTTGCAGTGTGCCAGAACAGAGAGAGCATTGAACATGAGGGTAAAAAGCCATGTTTTGCTGCTGCATGTCAATCTCCAGACTGCTGCAGATGACGTCTGTCAATGATCCATTCTCTTTATTATCCCAGGTTTTGTTTTTTTTTCTTTTTTCTTGGTCCATTTTGCACGTTTATCTAAAAATGTCAAGAAACCTTTCGTGTATCCTTCCTTTAGCCAAAACAAACTGATCATCGTCGCCTATGAGAGTTGTAGTTTTCCCAGCTGTCATCACACTGGATCTTCTCCCTTTCACAGCAAGAGGTGGAGAATTTCAAGAAGGTCCACCTGATCAGCCGCGAACAGTTTGACTGCCTGACCCCCGAACCCCCTGTCGACCCCAACCAGGAAGTCCCCCCAGGCCCCCCACGACCCCAGCAGAGTAAGGACCCAGAAAGATAAAAAACGGGTCTTGTTATTCATTCCTTTTTAAGAAAAAAATTCACCCTTCATATTTCTGTCAATGTTCTACAGTCCCCACAGATGCTTTGGCGAATAAACTCTTTGGTGTCCCCGAGCCCTCCTCGACAGCCCGCTCACTCCCAACTACTGTGCCTGACTCGCCCAACTACCGCAGTGCCCGGACACCCCGCACGCCTCGTACCCCTCACCGGAAGGATCCAACCATGACGCCACGCTTCTACCCAGTGGTGAAGGAAAGTCGGCCCGTCGATGCCAAGGTATGATGGTTGCAGAGTACAGCTAAAATCAGACCGATGTGGGTGTAATGTTTTGTGGTCCATACCTGCCATTCAGTTACTTTGGATCCATTTTTACAAATGGCTTGTCTTTCAAACAACTTTTTTTCCCTGTAATATTTCAGACGCCGAGGAAGAGGAAGACGCGGCACAGCTCCAACCCACCCATGGAGTGCCACGTGGGCTGGGTGATGGACTCCAGAGAGCATCGCTCACGTACCGCCTCCGTCAGGTGAGATTCACGGATCCAAGAATTTAGACCCTGTTTGTGTATGAATAGACTGTGTTGCAATAGAAACATTTAGGGCTTATTTTGGTCTTTGAAGCAAGTTTCCTGTATTATGTCTATCCCGCACTAATTTAATGTGATTTGTATTCGCCCTCCTCCACCTTTCTCCACCTGCTCCTCCGCATCCATCTCCCTCTCAGCTCGAATGCCAGTCCATCAGAGGGCACCCCTGCCCTGGGTAACATTGGCTGCACGCCTCAATCCCTCCCCAAGTTCCAGCACCCATCACACGAGCTGCTCAAAGAGAACGGCTTCACGCAACATGTCTACCACAAGTACCGCCGGCGCTGTCTAAATGGTACACACCAGTTTTCATCTTCTCTTCTGTTCTGCTATTTATTCTGTCCTGAAACTCTTCAGCAGCAGTTCTTAATGGTGAACTGATTCTTCATCCTGTGGATTAAGACATCCCTACTATGCTACCATGCTACCTGTTTTTTGTTTTTTTTAATAACCCTGTTGACTCCTCTCTACCAATCGCAGAACGAAAGCGTTTGGGAATTGGCCAGTCGCAGGAGATGAACACACTCTTCCGTTTCTGGTCATTTTTCTTGCGGGATCACTTCAACAGGAAGATGTACGAGGAGTTCAGACAGCTGGTGGTTGAGGATGGCAAAGAAGGATACAGGTGAGATTTTGGACAGGCAATGGATGAATACCTTTCTTAGAAGCAGGCACATATACACTGCAAATCACTATTTCCACAACACCACAAATCGTTTTTTTTAAGGGGCGACCTTGCTCAGGCCTGTGTGGTGCAGAGTGAGTAGCAGGATTTGTTTGACATTTACTTGGTTGCTTTGTCTGTTATCTGATCCTTAAACAAAAAAGGCCACCAGTTGAGTCATTTTTGATAAATAATAATGACTAGCTGATTTGATGCTCATTTCTTTTTTATTTACTCTGTTGAATTAATTTGTAATATGTATACTGATGTGCATCAAAGCCACATACAAATCCATTCCATCCCCTATGACTGTCTCCTTCTGTGTGTTTGTGTACAAATGTGTATTTATGTGTGTCTAAATCTTCAGGTACGGTTTGGAGTGCCTCTTCAGGTACTATAGCTATGGTCTAGAGAAGAAGTTCAGGCCTGACATTTTTAAGGACTTCCAGGAAGAGACCATCAAAGACTATGAGGCTGGTGAGTTCACCTGACAACAACAGCAGGGAAGATGAAATGTATTCTTAATAAAGACACATACTCTTGGCCCAAGTTCTTTCATTGTTTTAAAGTCAGAGTTTCTGGTTCAGTTTTTCTCTTCTTTTTTTCAATTAGAAAAGGATTGACTTTCACTCTCCACCTAACGTCAGTTCTGCCTCCTGTTCACAGGCCAGCTTTACGGACTGGAGAAGTTCTGGGCCTTCCTTAAATACTCCAAAGCCAAGACCTTGGAGATCGACCCCAAGCTGCAGGAGTATCTCAGGAAGTTTAAACGTCTGGAAGATTTCAGGATTGATGTAATTATAGTATTTTTCATAAGATTGATTGGTGGAACTCCTGATTCTGAAAAGATGCCACATGGTGCCCCAAATAGTTTGTTTAAGAAGTGGCAACATCCCTTTCAACAAAACCGTATCGGAGTCAATGAAGTGACCATCCCTGCTTCAATATCACCTGTCAGCTTTGGCATTATGTACCATTTTATTCCAAGTAAACTGAAAAAAGGCCCATCTTTAAAATGCCATCTCCTGTTTGAAACTATGATTAATTTCCATTAATTAAAAGACGAAGCTGATTAAAAAAAAACTAAACAAACATCACACTTTGGGTCAACACCGACAACACCACCGTCAGTCACTTGACGTCTTGACTGGGTCATATGACTTCTAAGATGAATGTATTCATATTTGTTCCACACATGTTCAGTAAAAAATATGTAGCTACTTGACAACACAGGTGTAACACTTTTGAATTACAACTTGACAACCTAAATAATGTCCTGTCTTGTCCTTGTCCGGTTCTAGCCACCAATGGAGGAAGGAGGCCGCAGAAGGCACTCATCCAGTGGAGACGGTCGCCGCCGGCACCCCTCCCAGCCCTCCAACCGGCCCCACAGTCAGGCCAGCTCCGGCCTCACTCCCACCCAGGCCCCTGCAGCCAAGGATGATGCCAAACCCACTAGCCAGAGAGCCCCTGCCCCCACCGCTGACCCCGCACCAGAAGCCAAGATACTGAAGTAACTCCACAAACATGTGGCCCACATAGATCAACTCAGCCACATCTTTAAGTCGCCGGTTCTCTCTGCACCACAGGAAAGGGGAGGGGTCATCCAGTTCTTCATTCAAGCATGAGAAAATATGTTTTTTTCCCCCTTTTGACAACTTTTTTTGATTGAGAAATAAGGAAGACAATTATTGAAACGGCTTTACCCCATTCATTTTTTTTAAGTTTTTGAAAAATGACACTTTTTTTAACGAAGCAAAGAATGGCTGATGTGTCAAACAATTTTCTTTTTAAATGCTATTGCTGGTCCACACGGTGGATAGTTGTTTTTTTTGTTTTTGTTTCTTTGATATCCCCCCATCATTGCCACTGGCTGAATATCATTTGATTTGTCACCCAGATCTCAGATTAATGATTATTATTTCTTTGGCATGTGGTTGGATTGGAGACTTGGAAATAGTTTGAACTAGACTGAGCATCTGAAGAAACCCAGTAGTGGCTAGCTGGAGGCCGTGCTGCTCCTGACATCCAACTGGACCAAAGTGGTTTGAACCGAGCGACTGACATTTCCATCCGCAGAGCCCCAAGTGTTCTCAGCAAGCTAAGGGGCTAAAAATTAGAAATATTTGCTTTACTTTGTGGCTGGACATTGAGGGGACAAACATTAAAGAACCAAATGATAAAAGAGGAAAAAAAAAAGACTTGCACCACCCCCTCAGTATGGACATGATCATTGAAAGTTGCCTTATTTTAATGGTTTTACCGCTTCTAACTTGTGCCCGCCACCTTATTGTCAATTGTACAGCAATGACATCGCCCATCATCTTGACACCATTTCCAGCGGAGACCCCCAGGTGGTACTGTGTCCGCCAAACTGTTTCCATTATCCCCCCTCATTCCCCTCCACCGTCTTTTCTGAGCTGTCTTCCAAGTGTCAATGGTCTGTTACAAGTCCAGTAATCCTTCCCTGTGTTTGCAAGTTGTGGCTTTTTGTGCTGAGACATGTCAGCCTGGTTGGAGTTTGTCTCCCCTATCACCACGGCCCCCTCTGGGGAAAAAAAACCCATCAAAAAACGAAGACAACAACAAAAAATGGTAGGGAAATGGGAAGGGAGAATCCTCAATGTATCTCCCTATGGATGCTTTCTCTGCCCCCCCACCTCCCCATCAGACAAGCTGCATCCATCCGTTCACCCATCAGTTGGCCATCAGAGACACTACAGGACTGGAATCATCAATCTGGATTACTTGAAGAAACAATGGGCCCGAGGAGGGCCGCCGTGCTCTGATGCAGGTGCTCTGGGTGGGGACGCTGACAAGGCCCAGAAATTTTGGCCTCCGATTCTCACTGTTGTATGCTTGGCTGACCTGCTGCTTCA
This sequence comes from Psettodes erumei, assembly GCA_016785225.1. NCBI lineage: Eukaryota > Metazoa > Chordata > Actinopteri > Pleuronectiformes > Psettodidae > Psettodes > Psettodes erumei. Next base: position 1,284,885 of record JAFBJZ010000411.1, read on the forward strand.
TGAGGCTGATTGAGCCCTAGGGGCTTTGCCACCTCTTCCTGCTTTCACACATGGATACACATCAGTTCACATGCATGAACACTGGCGAGTGTACTTGCACACACAGGTACAGATGTAGCAGCGTGAGCAAAATGAATACTAACCCACACAGCTTGATGTCTTGCCTCGTTATGGACAGAAATTCAAGACTTTATTGTTCATTCTCACTCTGTTCTGTTTGATCATCATTCTTCCTACAGTCAGCTCTGTGCATAGTTAAATCTTTATCCAACTGGAGTACTAATGATATCAAATAGTGATTTTTTTTTTTCCCTCCATTAATGTAAATGTGAATTTGACAGATGAAGATAAATGATTACAGCTCCCTGCTACTCGTTTTATTGTTTCTAGAACAGATTATATATTTGCCTTACATGTGTACGTACTCTAACTTTTTTTAATCATCTCATAATTATCTTTTAATGCTTTTTAATTTCAATTTGCAGTGTTTCTAGCATTGGTATGCTGGAGGTAGGGATGTGTGACATGCTGTTAAAAACATCTGTGGATTTCAGAAATGGAAACATAGTTCACATCACAAAAGGGAAAGTTGACAGGGCGTCAACACAGAAGCAAAATCTGTAAACTTTTTGTTTCATGTTGAAATCACCATTGCTACTTTTTTGCCTAGACAACAAAGTGGCATTTCCAACAACAAACTCTTAACGTGATTCAAAATAATTATTAAATATCCTGCCTGGTTTTCTACTAACAGCATGTCTGCAAAGTCAAAAAGTGGATAAAATGATTTGTTGTGGAGGTTTGAATTCAACAAGATGATAAAGTCCTGGGGAAAAAATTAAGTCTTAATACACATATGGTTATCCAGGTGTTTAAAAAAAGTGAACCATTTTCCATTGACAGTTTTTGCTGAAGAGTACATTCACATCATACAAATCTTCTAATGCCATTGAGGAATTCATTTGGAAAATCAGAAAAAAGCTGACATTTTTAGATGAAGCTATGTTTCGAAACCTGTGCCTTTTTTTTTGGTTTAAACAAATCATGAACCTATTGGTTCATCATATTGCATTGTTTTGTGTTCTTCAGTTTCTTATTCTTAATCCAGAATTTTTGAAATCATGAAAATGCAAAGCGAAGCTGTACTTAATGTATTTTTCTTTACTTTTCATGTGTTGTTTGTTTAACTTCAGGGAGATTTGGGTCATTTTCAGAAGCTTACAGTGGATGCATCGAGCTGTTACTGGAGGTTTAAAGACAAGAAGAAAAGAGCATAAACAAGTTCAGAAAAGTAAAACTCTGTGGATTTCTCAAAAGCAGGAAAACCTTTGAATGGGTGAGCTGGATTGATGGGCTGCTACTAAGGTGAGCCTTCCTCCTGGGACAGTCATATGCTCCCTCCCTCTAATGTGATCATCACCTACCACCGCCTGGCACCGGACATTTGGGGGTTTCAGGTGCTTTGGGAGTATTCAGCCTTCTGTATCAGCTTAGAACTGCTACTAGCTGTCCAAACAAACTGTAACGGGCGCTGTACTCTCCACTTGTCATTTTTATATGGACTTGGCCAGACAGACGGACACTGGAGGGCTGAATGATGGACATGGAGAATAGAAGGAGGAACAGAAAACAAGTGAAAGACAGAAATTATGGCTGGTTATGGCATCTGGAGACTGAAAAAAGGACAAAATCCCATAAAGCCATATGAATAAGAAATAACAGTATATGAACCATAAAAATAGTTCATTACATTACAATATCCTAGGCTTGTCATGAGGTAAAAAAAGATGAAAATAAAGAAAAAAGGAACAAAAAAATATATAAAATGGAAAAATGTAAAATACTTGAATGAGATCTTGTATAATATCATTTAATATTCATAATATCTGCTTTGTAGGCTGATGTGATTCGCTATTAGTGTTATTTGTAATTTGTAGTAATTATGCTTTCCTTTAATAAAGAAAAAAACACAAAATGGACAAAAAAACCTCCAACAGACTGACTATTGACTGATTATTTGTATGCATATCTTCTTGTACAACATTTTCAGGTCTGTTGAAAATACCACAACAGATGAAGGCCTAAAAATGCAATGATGTAATATGAAAACATTAAAATTATCAGTAATGTAAAGTATTAAGAATATATAGAATATATTAAGAGCATTCAAATTTGGAGGAGCACTGTTGCCTCAGAACAAAACTATGACATTTTTCATGGCTTTTTCTTGCCTCAATATATTTTGACATTTTTGATTGTTTTAAATTCCTTCTGCAAGGACAGTCTTTATGGTGTCCTATACTATGACATGTTTGACAATGGTCTTAATGCCTTACTGGTGAAAGATACATCTTGCAGATGCGCTGGGACACATCATTAGTGATGTAACCTGGAGTCTCTGGGTGTTTCGGGTCTTTCAACATCAGACACCCTCGCCCAGGTGACCCGGCCAGGGTTAATCAGACCCCAGCCTGTGTCCCAGCAGCGTTTGCCCACGGCTCTGCCCTCTTAAACCATAGCGACCTTGTGGCTTTCTCTGCGGCTTCAGTTGCAGCCCTGATGGCCTTCCTCTTTTTAGACATTTTTAATTTTTTCCATTTTTTGATTTTTTCGACACGATTTTTCCAGTTTTCATGACATGCTATTCTATGACCTTTTGGCATTTCTAACAGCTGTTATGCTATGGAGTGTTCATAAAACACTGTTCTTTGATGTTCTGATGCATTTTTTGGCAGTTTTAGACATTTTTAATTTTTTCCCATTTTTGACTTTTTTTTCACGATTTTTCCAGTTTTCATGACATGCTATTCTATGACCTTTTTGGCATTTTTAGCACCTATTATGCTATGGAGTGTTCATAAAACACTGTTCTTTGATGTTCTGATGCATTTTTTGGCAGTTTTAGACATTTTTAATTTTTTCCATTTTTTGACTTTTTTTCGCCGCCATTTGGTTGACGATTTTTCCAGTTTTCATGACATGCTATTCTATGACCTTTTTGGCATTTCTAACAGCTGTTATGCTATGGAGTGTTCATAAAACACTGTTCTTTGATGTTCTGATGCATTTTTTGGCAGTTTTAGACATTTTTAATTTTTTCCATTTTTTGACTTTTTCGCCATACCGCGGGTTGACGATTTTTCCAGTTTTCATGACATGCTATTCTATGACCTTTTTGGCATTTCTAACAGCTGTTATGCTATGGAGTGTTCATAAAACACTGTTCTTTGATGTTCTGATGCATTTTTTTTGGCAGTTTTAGACATTTTTAATTTCTTCCATTTTTTGACTTTTTACCGCCATACCATGTTGATTGATTTTTCCAGTTTTCATGACATGCTATTCTATGACCTTTTGGCATTTCTAACAGCTGTTATGCTATGGAGTGTTCATAAAACACTGTTCTTTGATGTTCTGATGCATTTTTTGGCAGTTTTAGACATTTTTAATTTTTTCCATTTTTTGACTTTTTTCGACACGATTTTTCCAGTTTTCATGACATGCTATTCTATGACCTTTTTGGCATTTTTAGCACCTATTATGCTATGGAGTGTTCATAAAACACTGTTCTTTGATGTTCTGATGCATTTTTTGGCAGTTTTAGACATTTTAATTTTTTCCATTTTTTGACTTTTTCGCGCCATACCGCAGTTGACGATTTTTCCAGTTTTCATGACATGCTATTCTATGACCTTTTTGGCATTTCTAGCAGCTGTTATGCTATGGAGTGTTCATCATAAACACTGTTCTTTGATGTTCTGATGCATTTTTTGGCAGTTTTTAGACATTTTTAATTTTTTCCATTTTTGGACTTTTTTTTGACGATTTTTCCAGTTTTCATGACATGCTATTCTATGACCTTTTTGGCATTTCTAACAGCTGTTATGCTATGGAGTGTTCATAAAACACTGTTCTTTGATGTTCTGATGCATTTTTTGGCAGTTTTAGACATTTTAATTTTTTCCATTTTTGACTTTTTTCGCCATACAGCATGGGTTGACGATTTTTCCAGTTTTCATGACATGCTATTCTATGACCTTTTGGCATTTCTAACAGCTGTTATGCTATGGAGTGTTCATAAAACACTGTTCTTTGATGTTCTGATGCATTTTTTGGCAGTTTTAGACATTTTAATTTTTTCCATTTTTGGACTTTTTTTCGCCATATACATGGGTTGATTGATTTTTCCAGTTTTCATGACATGCTATTCTATGACCTTTTTGGCATTTTTTTCAGCTGTTATGCTATGGAGTGTTCATAAAACACTGTTCTTTGATGTTCTGATGCATTTTTGGCAGTTTTAGACATTTTTAATTTTTTCCATTTTTGACTTTTTTTTCGCCATACCGGTTGGTTGACGATTTTTCCAGTTTTCATGACATGCTATTCTATGACCTTTTGGCATTTTTAAGCAGCTGTTATGCTATGGAGTGTTCATAAAACACTGTTCTTTGATGTTCTGATGCATTTTTTGGCAGTTTTAGACATTTTTAATTTTTTCCATTTTTTGACTTTTTTTTTCGCCATACCATGGGTTGACGATTTTTCCAGTTTTCATGACATGCTATTCTATGACCTTTTTGGCATTTTTAGCACCTGTTATGCTATGGAGTGTTCATAAAACACTGTTCTTTGATGTTCTGATGCATTTTTTTGGCAGTTTTAGACATTTTTAATTTTTTCCATTTTTTGACTTTTTTTTCATACATACACGATTTTTCCAGTTTTCATGACATGCTATTCTATGACCTTTTTGGCATTTTTAGCACCTATTATGCTATGGAGTGTTCATAAAACACTGTTCTTTGATGTTCTGATGCATTTTTTGGCAGTTTTAGACACTTTTAATTTTTTCCCTTTTTTGACTTTTTTTCGCCATACCATGGGTTGACGATTTTTCCAGTTTTCATGACATGCTATTCTATGACCTTTTTGGCATTTCTAACAGCTGTTATGCTATGGAGTGTTCATAAAACACTGTTCTTTGATGTTCTGATGCATTTTTTGGCAGTTTTAGACATTTTTAATTTTTTCCATTTTTTGACTTTTTCGCCTTTTTTGTTGACGATTTTTCCAGTTTTCATGACATGCTATTCTATGACCTTTTTGGCATTTTTAGCACCTATTATGCTATGGAGTGTTCATAAAACACTGTTCTTTGATGTTCTGATGCATTTTTTGGCAGTTTTAGACATTTTTAATTTTTTCCATTTTTGATTTTTTCGCCATACCGTGGGTTAACGATTTTTCCAGTTTTCATGACATGCTATTCTATGACCTTTTTGGCATTTTTTAGCACCTATTATGCTATGGAGTGTTCATAAAACACTGTTCTTTGATGTTCTGATGCAGTTTTTGGCAGTTTTAGGCATTTTTAATTTTTTCCATTTTTTGACTTTTTTCGCCATACGATTTTTCCAGTTTTCATGACATGCTATTCTATGACCTTTTTGGCATTTTTAGCACCTATTATGCTATGGAGTGTTCATAAAACACTGTTCTTTGATGTTCTGATGCATTTTTTTGGCAGTTTTAGACATTTTTTATTTTTTCCATTTTTGACTTTTTTCGCCATACATTTTTGGTTGACGATTTTTCCAGTTTTCATGACATGGTTTTCTATCACCTTTTTGGCATTTTTAGCACCTATTATGCTATGGAGTGTTCATAAAACACTGTTCTTTGATGTTCTGATGCATTTTTTGGCAGTTTTAGACATTTTTAATTTTTTCCATTTTTTGACTTGTTTGCCTTTTTTGTTGACGATTTTTCCAGTTTTCATGACATGGTTTTCTATGACCTTTTTGGCATTTTTAGCACCTATTATGCTATGGAGTGTTCATAAAACACTGTTCTTTGATGTTCTGATGCATTTTTTGGCAGTTTTAGACATTTTTAATTTTTTCCATTTTTTTGACTTTTTTCGCCATACATTTTTGGGTTGACGATTTTTCCAGTTTTCATGACATGCTATTCTATGACCTTTTTGGCATTTTAGCAGCTATTATGCTATGGAGTGTTCATAAAACACTGTTCTTTGATGTTCTGATGCATTTTTTGGCAGTTTTAGACATTTTTAATTTTTTCCATTTTTGACTTTTTTTTCGCCATACCATGGGTTGACGATTTTTCCAGTTTTCATGACATGCTATTCTATGACCTTTTTGGCATTTTTAGCACCTATTATGCTATGGAGTGTTCATAAAACACTGTTCTTTGATGTTTTGATGCATTTTTTGGCACTTTTAGACATTTTTAATTTTTTCCATTTTTTGACTTTTTTTCGCCATACCGCGGGTTAACGATTTTTCCAGTTTTCATGACATGCTATTCTATGACCTTTTTTGGCATTTTTTAGCACCTATTATGCTATGGAGTGTTCATAAAACACTGTTCTTTGATGTTCTGATGCATTTTTTTTGGCAGTTTTAGACATTTTTAATTTTTTCCATTTTTTGACTTTTTTTTTCGCCATACCGCTGGTTGACGATTTTTCCAGTTTTCATGACATGCTATTCTATGACCTTTTTGGCATTTTTAGCACCTATTATGCTATGGAGTGTTCATAAAACACTGTTCTTTGATGTTCTGATGCATTTTTTGGCAGTTTTAGACATTTTTAATTTTTTCCATTTTTTTTTTTTTTTTTTTCGCCATACCGCTGGTTGACGATTTTTCCAGTTTTCATGACATGCTATTCTATGACCTTTTTGGCATTTTTAGCACCTATTATGCTATGGAGTGTTCATAAAACACTGTTCTTTGATGTTCTGATGCATTTTTTGGCAGTTTTAGACATTTTTTATTTTTTCCATTTTTGACTTTTTCGCCATACCGGTTGGTTGACGATTTTTCCAGTTTTCATGACATGCTATTCTATGACCTTTTTGGCATTTTTAGCACCTATTATGCTATGGAGTGTTCATAAAACACTGTTCTTTGATGTTCTGATGCATTTTTTGGCAGTTTTAGACATTTTTAATTTTTTTCCATTTTTGACTTTTTTCGCCATACGCTGGTTGACGATTTTTCCAGTTTTCATGACATGCTATTCTATGACCTTTTGGCATTTTTAGCACCTATTATGCTATGGAGTGTTCATAAAACACTGTTCTTTTGATGTTCTGATGCATTTTTTTGGCAGTTTTAGACATTTTTAATTTTTTCCATTTTTGACTTTTTTTCGCCATACCGCTGGGTTGACGATTTTTCCAGTTTTCATGACATGCTATTCTATGACCTTTTTGCATTTTTTTTAGCACCTATTATGCTATGGAGTGTTCATAAAACACTGTTCTTTGATGTTCTGATGCATTTTTTTGGCACTTTTAGACATTTTTAATTTTTTCCATTTTTTTGACTTTTTTTCGCCATACCGCTGGTTGACGATTTTTCCAGTTTTCATGACATGCTATTCTATGACCTTTTTGGCATTTTTTAGCACCTATTATGCTATGGAGTGTTCATAAACACTGTTCTTTGATGTTCTGATGCATTTTTTGGCAGTTTTAGACATTTTTAATTTTTTCCATTTTTTGACTTTTTTCGCCATACCGCGGGTTGACGATTTTTCCAGTTTTCATGACATGCTATTCTATGACCTTTTTTGGCATTTCTAACAGCTGTTATGCTATGGAGTGTTCATAAAACACTGTTCTTTGATGTTCTGATGCATTTTTTGGCAGTTTTAGACATTTTTAATTTTTTCCATTTTTGATTTTTTCGCCATACCGCGGGTTAACGATTTTTCCAGTTTTCATGACATGCTATTCTATGACCTTTTTGGCATTTTTAGCACCTATTATGCTATGGAGTGTTCATAAAACACTGTTCTTTGATGTTCTGATGCATTTTTTGGCAGTTTTAGACATTTTTAATTTTTTCCATTTTTTGACTTTTTCGCCATACCGCTTGGTTGACGATTTTTCCAGTTTTCATGACATGCTATTCTATGACCTTTTTGGCATTTCTAACAGCTGTTATGCTATGGAGTGTTCATAAAACACTGTTCTTTGATGTTCTGATGCATTTTTTGGCAGTTTTAGACATTTTAATTTTTTCCATTTTTAAGGTGTGGCAGGAAAACGTCAAAAAACGATATACCGCGGTATGTCGCGAAAATGCGAAAAAATGGCAAAATTCAAAATGGCTATTAAACTCACCAAAACATCAAAGGACGCCGACTTATGAACACTGCATAGGATAACAGGTGTTAAAACTGCCAAAAAGGTCATATTAAGGCATGTCAGAAAAACGCGAAAAGACAACATACTAGTATGTCGCGAAAATGCGAAAAATGGCGAAAAAATGCTAACAGTGTTTTATGAACCCCCATAGCATAAAAGGTGTTAAAAATACCAAAAAGGTCAAAACAGGTCATGCCGCATCATGTTCCAAAAACACAGACACCATCAAAAAATGTTAAAAATGCCCCAAAACATCAATGAACAGTGTTTTATGACCCCCCCATAGTATTAAAGGTTTTTAAAATGCAAGGAATAGGTCAAGAGAGGTCATAGTGTCCCATGTCCCAAAAACATTTAAAAATATGCCATATTATAGTATTTCAAAAAATGCAAAAAATGAAAAGTGCTACAAATGCCCCAAAACATCAAAGAACAGTGTTTCATGAACCCTCCATAGCATAAAAGGTGTTAAAAATGTAAAGAAAGGTCAAAACCTAGCATGCGCCCAATTGTTGTGTATTTTGGTTTTGTCTTGTTCGCAGAATAGCAGAATTAAAGAAAAACAAATTTGAAAATGCTCTTTTTCTTTTGATTGTTTTAATGATATTAAACAGTCATGTCAAAACATCCAATTTTAATTCACTAATCACTAATTTTATTTTATTTTAATCACTGTTGTTTTTCAATTAATCAAACATATTTTATACCTAACATTTGTTCTTATGCCGGCATTAAAGAGGTCTCTGCTGTTCATACAAAAAGAAATATTTCACATTCAGTGCCATGGAAATGAAAAGTGCAAATCTATCATCTCTATCATCTGTCTGAGCTGCAACTGAAAGCAGCAAAAGAGTATTCTTGTGAACTATTAATTAATATATAATTTAAGATTAATGCTCATTTGTTACCCATTACAGCTTTTAAAACTATCATTTTAATTTGGTTTTGAAGCTAAGATTCATGAAATGTATTAAGTGACTTTTTCCCAAATACAAAACACATTGTTGAAGATGATCAACATTTCGATAGAATAGAAAGACAATTTGTTTTAGCTCCACCACAAAGTTTAATTAACATTAAAACCAGAATGTCTTTCTGCTGAATGTGTACATGTAAACTCAGTGGACGTAGCACTCTGTTTTTATTCAGGAATGTTGGAAGCTGTGAACTTTTCAAGAAACACTTCTCTCATGCCCACACTGGTTACACTTTGGGTCTGCTAAAACTTAATTAACTTTTAAAATTCAGTGAAACTCACATCTCTAGTGAAGTGCAAAAACAATATTTCTGATTGTTAAAATAAAAAGAGTAGCTTGATGACCAAAAAATCTGAGCACCTTCACTGTTGTTTTAAAATTGATTGCAAATTTTTGTCTGCACATATCATGGTGACATTTCCAAACACAGGCCCGAGCCTGAGGTTGCAAGTCAGGGAGGAGGGTCACGGATCATCACTGGTCCTTTTTGGGTGAGTCAGGGATGCTCTCAGTCAGTGGGGTGAGGCTGGTGAGCAGGGTGTGGCGCTCGTACTGCTTGGTCCCCCTGAATTTAGTGTCAGTGCCATGGAGCCGGTCCAGCACACCAAAGACCCCGAAGCACTGGTTGAACCTGGATGCAGGAGGAGCGTGAATGCATTAATTACATACTATACAGGGATCCTGATTATCTTTTTGGTCATTTTACAATGAGCAGTAATTAAAAATTATAAAATTAAGAGAAAGGGACAGTCTACATTTCTTTCAATGTCAACAAATCTCATCTCTCACAAGACCAAAACCAACATTGATCTGATCCCACTAACTAACTAACAACTAACTAACTAACTAACACTAAGTATTATCTGTGCTGCTGAAGTCCCCATTGTTAAAAACACACCAGTGAGCCACACACACACAGACACAGTAGTTCATTTTGTACTTATACTCACTGGAACAACAAAAGTATATTAATCTATGGATAAAAATAGTCCAACTGAACTGTTGGACTATTTTGATGATTAAAACAAAATTTAAAATCACTCTTGGAGGGGTGGGTAGTCTGCGGACTCACCTGAGGTGGTGGAAGTCATGGAACTCTGGGGAAGGCAGGCAGGGGAGGTGGTACCCACAGTGGGAGATGGTGGTGCTGACCAGAGCCACACAATACCAAAGAGTGGTGGTGGCCACGTGGGAGCCCAGGATCATTGGTCCGATCACCACTGGCAGCATGTTAGAGATCTGAAGGCAAAGAGGAAGAACAAACAGGTTTACAGGAAGACTTTTGAAACTGTAGGACTCAGGAACACAATTTCAATAGTTGATTCAAGTTTTAGATGAGCACAGTAGCTTCAGATTTGTTTTCAGTGTCAGGTTTGTCTGGATTCCAGATGTAAAATGACAGCTGGAGCTGGTGTGAAAAAACATGGATTTAAACTGTTGTCTGTTTTATACAGACCCCTTTAGACTTGCCAAATCAGGGATATAAATCATTTACAGTAATCTCACAATGACAGTAAAATCAATACTGTGATGCTCAAATCTTGAGAGGCCAAGAAAATGACAGACATTAGATATAAATATTGGAGTGAAAATGTGTGTGTGTGTGTGTGTGTGTGTGTGTGTGTGTGTGTGTGTGTGTGTGTGTTTGTGTGTGTTGGAGGGGTCCCCTCACCACATGCTCCAGAGGATGAGCGTATATTGAGACGACACCGATGGGAGCAGTCCACTCATGGTGCTGTTTGTGGAAATGCTTGTAGAGGCCAGGCTGGTGGAACAGCCTAAAAAAGATGAGGATCAAAATATAATAAAAAGAAAAACAATTAATATCCAGTTTCTTCTGAGAGGCTGTCAATTTTCTTTATATAAACACATTTCACTCAAAACCACTAGGTGGAAGTAATATGACAATGGAATCTCAAATGAGGAAGTAGAGATAATGAATTTTAGTGAATTGTCCAACTAGAATGACAATAGATCTTAGGTACAAAACTGTCATAAAATGTCATAGTAAAGAAAGGAATGGAAAATTCCCTATGATAATAGATAGATTAGATTATAGATTTTGCACTGATATAACCTTGATGTCAGAAGGCTGCTTTCTTAAATAAATACTTCATAAAAGGAAATTCAACATTATTATACATAGTCAACATCAGAGTGTAAAGGATACAGAGTGTGCTCTGTTGGATAGACTATGTGATGACACCATTTATAAATCACTTCAAGCAGTGGTTTGTGCATTTTGTGTTCAGTAAAAAAGTTTTCATATTAGCACAGTTTAGTATATATATATATATAAAAAAAAATCTCCCTCTCGCCCACCTGTGTTTCCTTCAGACTCGGGTCCTCTACCAGAGGCCTGGGAGTCTGAGGGTTCTGCAAAGGATCTTAGCTGTTCCTAGCATTGCACTCTTTTGGACAGAGATCTCCGATGTTGTTCCTGGTATTTGTTGGAGCCATCCTTCCAGCTTGGGGGTCACCGCCCCTAGTGCCCCGATCACTATTGGTACCACTGTCGCCTTCACACCCCACATTTTCTCTATCTCCTCTTTCAGCCCTTGGTATTTCTCGAGCTTCTCCTGTTCTTTCTTTCTGATGTTGCTATCGCTGGGGATTGCTACATCTATCACTACCACTGTCTTCCAATGTTTATCCACCACCACTATGTCAAGCTGATTGGCCATCACCATCTTGTCAGTCTGGATCTGGAAGTCCCACAGGATCTTGGCCTGTTTGTTCTCTGTCACCTTTGGGGTGTCTCCCATCTGGACCCTGGGACCTCCAGTCCATACTCTGTACAGATGTTCCTGTATACTATGCCCGCTACCTCGTTATGCTGCTCCATGTATGCCTTGCCTGCCAGCATCTTACACCCTGCTGTGATGTGTTGGACTGTCTCAGGGCCTTCTCTGCACAGCCTGCACCTGGGATCTTGTCTGGTGTGGTAGATCCCGGCCTCTATTGCTCTGGTGTTTAGGGCCTGTTCCTGTGCTGCCATGATTAGTGCCTCTGTGCTGTCTTTCAGTCCAGCCTTTTCCAGCCACTGGTATGTTTTGTCCATATCAGCCACTTCTTCAATTTGTCGGTGGTACATGCCATGCAAGGGCTTGTCCTTCCATGATAGGCCCAGTGGTTCCTCATCCCTTCTGGGCTTTTGTTGGCTGAGGCATTCACTTAGGAGTTGGTCCTTGGGGGCCATTTTCTCGATGTATTCCTGGAGGTTCGCCGTTTCCTCCTGGACAGTAGTTCTGACACTTACTAGTCCTCGGCCCCCCTCCTTTCGGTTTGTGTACAGCCTCAGGACGCTGGACTTAGGGTGAAACCCACCATGCATGGTAAGGAGCTTCCTTGTCTTGATATCAGTGGCTTGTATCTCTTCCAGTGGCCAGGATATTATCCCAGCCGGGTATCTGATCACTGGCATGGCATAGGTGTTAATGGCTTGGATCTTATTTTTGCCATTCAGCTGACTTTTCAGGACCTGCCTTACCCTCTGGAGGTATTTGGCTGTGGCTGACCTTCGAGCTGCCTCCTCATGATTACCATTTGCCTGTGGGATCCCCAGGTTTTTGTAACTGTCCTGCACATCTGCAATGTTCCCTTCCGGTAGGTCAACCCCCTCGGTTGTGATCACCTTTCCTCTTCTAGATATCATCCGCCCACATTTATCTAGTCCGAATGACATCCCGATGTCTTTGCTGTAGATCCGAGTGAGGTGAATCAGGGAATCAATGTCACGCTCATTCTTCACATACAGCTTGATGTCATCCATGTAGAGGAGGTGGCTGATGGTTGTTCCACTTCGGAACTGGTATCCATAGCAACTCTTTGAGATGATCTGGCTGAGGGGGTTTAGGCCTATGCAGAACAGCAGGGGGGACAGAGCATCTCCATGCCGCATCTGATGATCACCTGTGCAATTGGTTTTGAGTTGGCCTCCAGAGTCGTGTTCCACAGCCTCATCGAGTTCTGGATGAACTCTCTTAGGGTCCTATTGATGTTGTACAGCTTTAGGCACTCCAGTATCCATGTGTGTGGCATCGAATCATAGGCCTTCTTGTAGTCAATCCAGGCAGTGCACAGGTTGGTGTTCCTCGTCTTGCAATCTCGGGCAATCGCCCTGTCCACCAGTAGCTGGTGTTTGGCTCCTCTGGTGTTATTGCCTACACCTTTCTGTGCTCTGCTCATGTATTGCTCCATGTGCCTACTCATCTTAGCCGCTATGATGCCTGATAGGAGCTTCCATGTGGTGCTGAGGCAGGTTATAGGCCGGTAGTTGGATGGTATTGTTCCCTTCTGGGGGTCCTTCATTATGAGGACTGTCCGGCCTTGGGTTAGCCACTCTGGGTGGTTTCCTGATATTAGCAGCTGGTTCATCTGTGCTGCTAAGCGTTCATGGAGTGCAGTCAGCTTCTTGAGCCAGTAGGTGTGTATCATGTCAGGTCCTGGGGCTGTCCAGCTCTTCATTTTGGACACTCTGGTTTGGATGTCTGCTAGCGTGATGACTACTGGGCCTTGTTCTGGGAGTTGGCTGTGTTCTGCTTGTAAGTCTTTCAGCCATTGGGCATTGGTGTTATGGGTTGCCTCTTTCTCCCAGATACTCTTCCAGTATTGCTCAGTCTCAGCCCTGGGTGGCTCCGTTGCCATCCTGTTACCCTGCCATTGAGAGTAGACCTTAGCTGGGTTGGTGGAGAACACCCTGTTTATTCTCCTGGCCTCTACCTCTCTTGTGTACCTCTTTAGGCGGGTAGCTAGGGCTGTGAGCCTTTGCTTAGCAGTCTCCAGTGCCTCAACTGTGGGCAGCTTGTTGTATTTCCTGGGCTTCCTTACATTTACACCCCTGCTCAGTTCTGTTAGGAGGCTGACTTCTTTCCATGCCACCACGATTTTTGCCTCTAGCCTTCTCCTCCATGGGGCTCGCTCCTTCTGGCTACCATTCATGCTGTTCATCTTGTAGTCAACCATCTCTAGGATTACTGTTGCCGCTGCATACATCAGCTGATTGGTCTCAGTGATGGTGGTGGTAGGGAGAGTCTGCGCTTAGGGGGACGAAGGCAGGGAGATGAAAGCTCTCCCGCCTGCGAGTGGCCCCAGCCGCGGGGGAAAACGCGGACGTTTTTTCCCAGATTGATGGCAAAGCGACCCTCAGACAGGCGTACCACCACAAACAATATGCTACAGCAAGGGGGAGCCAGGACGCCAGGTCAGCTTGGGGGTGGTTTCATCATCACCCCCAAATATTGAGATTGGGTACCAAGCCCCAAGGCAAGACGAACTGAATGCAAGGGCAGCTGACCTGAGAGAGAGAATCATGAAGTCCTGGAGGAACTCAACTACCTCCTCCTTGCCAAGGCTAAACAACAAAGTACCAGACCAGTCTCTACTGGAGGATGTAAACACAGCACTTCTAACTGTACCTACCACCACCATATATATATATATATATACACATATATATATATAAAAACTATGCACTAGACTTTATACACCTTTTTAACATAATAACATCAATGCTCCCTACCTGTGTGAGTAGTAAAAGAGAATTTCCTCTAAGATGGAGAAGACAGTAAGCTCCATCAGAGCCCAGTGGAAGGTGGGCAGTTCATGGCTGCAGGGGTTCCCTCTCCAGCTCATCAGGTAGTAAATTGCCACCACCATGGGCGCTGAGATGAACACCTGGTTGAAGAGGACAGACCTCACCGCATGGCGTAGCTTAACTGGATCCACCTGAAGGATGGAGGGAAGAGTCAGAGAGATGTGAATACTACAAGACAGTATAATCAAAAGTATGCATTATTAGGTATTATAAATACAATAATTATGTACTATAATTTCAATTCTGACTGAATGATTCTTTCAATGATCATCTCATCTTTATTTTATTATAGGTGTTTGTTACCATCTGTATTTTATTATCTTCATTAAAATTTGTTGCCAGTTACTTATTCTGATTGTTTGATATATCATACATTTCCAAGTAACACATGTTAACACTTGTCAAAATTGAAAGAAACTTTTTATTTATTACGAATATCACAATTGAAATATGTGTTTTTATTAGTGCTATCTGCTTAGTATGTTTTAATACAAATGTACGATTCTGAACAGGAATAGGCGTACATGTTTACATTTTTACAAGTTAGAACTACCTGGAACTCAAAGATCTATTGTTTCTAAATTATATTGAAGACTAAATTTCCACACGACTTGGCTTTTCATCATTGTCATTGAAAACTTTTCTTATTTCAAAAACTGGCCAAGGACTCAGACACAGACTCAGAGATTCCAATCACTGAATTTAAGATACAGATAAATTGACTGATAAACTACACAGCCAGAGTTATGCAAGTTGTATTACTGCTATACACACTGCTGCACATCCTGGCATTGTTTATGGCAAACACAGTTTAGATAGTAAGATAGTAAGACATTTACTGCAAGTCAGTGAACTGAAGTATCTCTATGTCGATCACAGATTAGCTCATCATAGAAAATAGAAGATATAAAGGTTTTAATGACTGACAACACTTTATTATTTTTGACTGTGACATGGAGAAAAGTAATGTTATGAAAAGTTATGTCACTGCATAAATGAGACAAACCTTACATAGTATGTACAAAGCTGGGTGAAGCCATTTTCAAAGGGATAACAAGTTACGTGGATGGCAGTACAGTCAGAGAAAAAGTGTGAATACAACATTGATAAAAACCTGAAACTCTGTTAAAAATAGCTGAGGATAGTGTTATTCCATTAATGAGTATCTTCTTGTGCACTAATCTTTGAGAGGTAATCAATAATCTTATTACATTTACAGAGAAACCCCCAGACCTGGTTATCAGTAATGTCAGTCTTTATCTCTGCAGTATCGAACAACATCTGTTAATGAAACACAGTGAGAGGACTTTGATCTGATGGAAGTGGAGACAGAGTTTAAGTTTTTGGCTTGTTTGTTTGTTAGCAGGACTGCACAAGAATTACGGAGGGATTATATATATATATATATATATATATATATATATATATAAAATTTTGGGAGTGCTCTAGATTGATCCAGATCCAGATACACTTTTGGATCCAGGGACAAGGTTTACACAAAAGTGGGGTTCCATATACAATACCATTGTGCAGTAATTAATATAGGTTGAGTTCTCCAATCACAGTCAAACAGTCAAACTGTTGCTGATAAAGTGTAGATACAGGAGAGTGTTAATAGATCTTAGTTCTTAAATTATTATGACTACAGTTCCAGATGAAGATGGTACTTAATACAGAGTTTTTGCCAATTTTATTTGTTTTCATTTAATCAGCATTTGGGAAATGTCTTCATTTCACCCAAAACACAAAGAACCAATCAAGCTTATTTAAATGTTTTGTTGTCAAAGGATCCTGTCTGTCTTCATTTATCTATCCATTCATTCATGCTCAGTTTAAGTCCAATTTAAGAGTTCTCAGTCCAGTTGATGTGATGAGACCAAGATTAAATGGATTTATTATCCTTCATCACATGAAATGCCATAAAATTTGTTTTATTCTGATTGCTCAGCACTGGCTGAAAATGATAGCAGTTATTGAATCAGGTTAAAAGGGGGTGTAAACCAATGTCCATAGAAGCAGCTCACCAAGCCGTAACACTGGTTGTAGTAGAAGTAGATGTCAAAGTGGTATGGGTATCACTATGTAAAATTTCTATTAGTATTAACAATAGTAGAGGCAGTAGAAATAGTAGTATGTGATGGTATTAGTAGTACAAAGGTTACTGACTGCGAAAAAACATGTCCACAGATACTAACACATTGAAAGGAAAGTAAAATCCTTGTGTCATGAAACTAAAACAAAGAAATTTAAACAAGGCACAGACCACATTAACTACTAATGGCAATCACAGTGTAAATCTGGAGCATACCGGGTTATTCTTGTCCACCTGGATGCGGTAGCGAGTGATGAAGGAGGGTTTACCAGTGGTGTCCACCAACAGCAACAAAGCATTTGCCCCCCAGAACGCCAGAGCGGGCATTAACATTGTCCCTGTTGAGGAGGTGATTATTTCACAACTTCATTAACAATTTAATAAGATCCCAAAGAGTCATGCAGCTGCGTTTTGAGAGGTTTGAGACAGACCAAGTGCCTCTTGTTGTTGAGACACCTCTTAGATTGGAGGGGAAACATCTTTGATTACCTACAGCCAAGTCCAGTTTACCTTAATTCAACTTTCCTTGGATACTAATTGATCACTTAAAAAAAACTTTAAAGATATGTGCCTATCTCATAAGACACAATTCATAATAGAAAGATGATATCCAAATGAGTAATACAATAAAAGCTGCCCAGTTTATGACACAACAATATGATAACTGCATCATTAAAGTAAGACTCTGCAAAACTTAGCAGCTGCTCTTAGTGCTTCAAAAACATGGAATTATCTCTGTGGCTGGTACCACATATATTATATATATATTGTTTGTATTTCAGCAGAGATCTTGTGTATAATCTCATTTCAAAATACAGTACATTCAGTGCCTGTAAAAAGTATTCATTTCCTTGGATGTTTTCTGACCATGACCCTGGACATGGACATAATTGCATAAATATTTCACCCCCTCCAAGCCAGTATGTAGTAGATGCACCTTTGGCCGCGTCACAGCACTGATTCTCTGTGAATAGGTCTCAGTCAGGCTTGCCTAGCTGGACACTGCAATTTTACTCCATTTTTCTTTGCAAAATTGTCCAAGCTCTTTCAGGTTGCACAGGGATCAGGTGTGAGCAGCCTTTTTCAAGTCCAGCCACAAGTTCTCAACTGGACTGTGGTTTGGGTTTTGATGAAGCCACTCCAGATCATTCACCTTAACCCCTTAACGCCTGAATTTATTTCCAATTATCAAAAAAAAAATTTGGTGTGTGTTTTGGCTTTCAAGTAGATGCTAAATTAAGTTGAGAGTGTTAATTTGAGTATAGCACATAAAATAGATATAAAATAGATATAAATCTTTTATTATCGACTATCTATGACGCAAATTAGTGACAACAGGCAATAAAGGTAAAAAAAATACCTGTTCCCATCTCAGGTATGAAGATTCTTTTATTAATGTAACAAAGCAATACTAATACAGACACTATTTTGGGAAGTGGTTTGTTGCTAGATTGCGACAATAACATAATAATAACAATAACAAGGATTTTTTTTGTAAATTCTTTTCAGAAAAGCCAAAATATATTTAACCATTATTCCATTTTTAAAAGCAATAAAAGGAGAAAACATCCAAGGCGGTGAATACTTTTCATAGCCACTGTATATACTTCATATGCGACACTGAAAATTTCCTCTGGCTATGATGAGCTGATGAGCTTGATCATGGCCTGACAAAGATGTCTCTGTTATGTCAGTTAGGGTGGTTGCATTGTGTTCCTCTACAGACTGTGGCTTTTGGATAAGAAACATACGGTAACTAAAGAGCTTCCTTACCTAGGAAGAACAAAGCAGCATCGTGACCTTCAAATGCCACATAGAGCTTGGTCCAAAGGTTCTGCCAGAAATCCCCTGAAGCGCCCCAGAATCTCTGAAGATGCCTGGAGAGAGAAACCGCATGTCAGATTTTAAAAAATGTTTTCTTGTGTGGTTAAAACAGATGATTTAACCGCATACAAATTCACAAACCCTAATTAATCGAAAACGGTTTTCACATTCACAGAGGTTAAGAACAGTCCGACCGCCTAGAAATTCCAGAAAAGCTAAAGAAGTTGAGCAACTAACAAGCCAAACATCCTGGACACCCTTCCAACTTAGTTTAACACATTCCATTCAATCTGCTCCCTTCCTCATCTGCCCAGTTTTGCCCAGGCCCCTCTCAACCCAACAGTCTTCTGCTCTGTTTGATCTTTTTGTCAACCCTTTCTTACCCTTTCAGCTGTGCATTTACATAATAACCTGTGGCAAGGCCACTCCTCAGGTTCACCTCAGGTTTATTTCTACACAAACTGCTGGGTTGTATTGTGGTAATATTGTAACAGAGAAGGAAATCCTACCATGTCAGTGAGTTTCCAAATGCAGCCAAGAATAAGATTCCAGATCCAATGATGAATGCAGCTTTCTTCATGGAGTCCCACAGTCCTCCGGGGCCATCCTGAGAAAAAACAACAAATGTGAATAACTCCTCCTGCGTTACACTTTGCAGTCTCATGATGTTGAGCTACGCCAGTGTTTCCCACAGAAAAATCTTCTTGTAGAAATATCTCAAACATATCTAAAACAATACTGAAGTGAATTACTGAAAACAGCGTATTTCCCAGAGGATGACGGCACTGTGGTTTTAGTTTCTATTCATTCATGGGTGAAATGCTGATCTTCAAATCGACAACGAAAACTTAAATGTCTTATGTTTTCAAATATTGAGGCATTCAGCAACAAGGGTCTGCACAGAGATATTACAACATCTATTTTATTTCTGCATCTTACTCTTTCCTTTTCTTTAATCTTCGTCCTTTACTGCAATGCCGATGGAGCCAGAGACCTAAGAATTTCATTGCCAGTGACTACTCTTGTAATTACTGTGCATATGACAATAAAAAGAACTTTGAACTTTGAACTTTGAACACAGTGAAGTGAGTAAATAAAAACATTTGGCTTTTTTGTTTAAAAGTGCTAATGATGATGCATTCTAAAATATTAAATAAATTCAGTTACTGAAAAGAGTTATATGTGCTGTTGACGCTCTTCCATGCTGAAGAGACAAAAAAACAGTCTCAGATTAAGGTTTTCAATATATAAGGAACAGGAATCTGACATTAAAAAAATAATTAATTGTAAAAGATTTAGCATGGTTGTTTCCTATGTGTATCATTTACAATTTTAACAATAAATGTACAAATGTAGCCAATGAATGTACAACACATTTAGTGAAAGCAAAATCCAAGCCATCCACACAAACAGGATCAGTTCACTTAGCAGGAATTAAATCCTGGGATTGTGTCATATTGACTAGACCTTCTAAAATGCCAGCTTTTACTCTTGCTGCCCTTGGTCCAGCCATGGTAGCAGTGGGAAAGTGTTACACAAATCTTAGTATTTAGCTCCGTTCATTTTTTAGAGTCACAAACACAACCATGCATTTAAACAATAACATTTTATAGATTCTAAGAAATGAAGAATGGAAGATTTCCATAAGGTCAGACTCTAAAAACAGCATTTCCCAGTATACATTACTTATTTGCCATCCTCTCTTTGTTCCCCTCAGGGCTCCCTACACGTGCTCATTCAAAAAAAGCTAATTGTCAAGTCGAGCCAGTTCCAAAGAACAATGCGGAAAACAGCACAGGTCTCAACACCATGGCTGAAAAGCAGTGAGGTGGACAAGTTACTTAGACAAGTCAGTTCACATCAACCACCATGGTTTAAATATAAATCACTTGTGTAACTTGTTAGGTGACAGAAAGCAAACGAGAATGCGCATATGACACAGTTAAATATATCGAGATAGAGGTAAATCATTTTTAAAAGGCACAATCTGTGATTTAACAAAATATGTCTTCCCTTCTGTTCCTGAGTTATGGCACTGAATAAAGGCCAGAAAAAATGTTTTTGCAGAGCATGTCACAGTGAAGTTGACCTTTGACTTACTGAACTGAACTTACTGAACCTATAAATCATATTTTGTCTGAAAATTTGTCAAAATTAACATATTAACTCCTGAGCATGTGCTTTGTGGGATGACAGTGACCTTGACCTCTGACCTGTGACTGCAGCTCATCTTTGACTCCAAATTTGAAGAAAATCCCTAAAAGCTTTGATGCAGCAATTCAGTGGTGTCTTTAGGCAACAAAAAGGATTTGTATCTCCTTTATGCATGTATGCAGGCATATGATAATAGAATATTTATAAATTAATGCTAATGAGAAAGAAACTTGAATTTTATTGTTACCAGACACTGAACTGCTAATAAAACAGAGTAAGCCTTGATTAGATCAATTTATGTCATATTATGCAGTGACGAGATTTACAGTGAGTTGCCACAGATGTTAACAGTCATCTTTAAAACAAACAAATCAAATGTGAGAGCGGGGAAGTGATGAGGAGAAAATACAAGAAGAATCCTCTTCGAAGGTTGTTCATGTCAGCTGTCTATCTGTTCTGCTGAATTAGTTGAGTGTTTGGTTGTAAAGGTTTGTGTTCTTACCTGTCTGCTGCTGCTGCTGTTCGTAGCGGCGGCTCCCCTTATGTCTGTAAAAAAAATAAACACACTGTAAATATTTTTCTTTGGACAGACTCAGAAGTACATGGTAACAACAATTGTGGGTTTAAATATGTATCTTTTATTTTCATTTTGTGTTGAAAATCAACTTGTTTGTTTCCAGACTCATATGCTGAACTTGCAGTGAATAACACTTTTTTTCCTATAAAAATGTGAATCTGTGAAACAGTCTGCTAAATCTGGCCCAGTGAATATCTTCAGTCTTTAGTTGTTACTAACTGTTTTGTATCTTTCCATGGAAAAATAATCATTTGAGTGCAGTGTAGCCTGGGGCACAATTTACAGATGGGGGATTAAACATAATCCTTTAGTCACACTGCACACTTTTCAGTGAAGTTCTTGAGGATAACAACATGTCCTACATCACTCTCTTTCTTTAGATCAGCACAAAGGTTAGGAGTTAAAAAAGAATATATATATATATATATTTACAAGGGTTGTTACTTACTAACTCCATTTTATTGATGAACTAATATACCAGTTATTTTCTTGATTAATTAGTTAATCGTTTGACTTTTGTCTGATTAGCATCCTTTGTCGAGGTCTATATGTAAACCTGAAAATATTCACATTTGGGAGGGAGGGACCAGTGAATCACTGCAATAAAATTAAAATTAAATTAAAAATCACTTGAAGAAATTTCAAAGCTACAGCAATCTAAATTTCAATAATTGTTTATTTTTTAGAAAAAATTGAAATATCACAGAAAATATTGCAGATAATATCGCAGAGTATAGTGCTTTATGTAAAGAAAATACAGTATTACGAATAAAATACCACTCCGTGAACTGTGCTGCGTTTCACAGAACACGTGATAACGCTGTTGTTGCTTTCTTTAACTACAGCGACACAGACGGCTATATTCAACCACAGTTTTATCTTTAAAATATAAACACTGACTCCACCAACATGTGAAGTAAGTCACTGACTTACCACTGACGAGCTCCACCGTCATGTTTTTCTCCGGCGCTTCTCCTCTGTCCACCGCCACTGGACGTTTTCATGGACTCAGATTAAACCTTTATTTACAACAACGTGCGAATCCTGATTGGACGGTTCCTCGTCAGCTGACTCAGGTTGCGCTGTTGCTCTGTGATTTCAGGATTTGTGTTTTATTTCGTCCAGTCAACATGGATCTAGGTGGAAGTTGAAACTCATCATGCAAGATGGTTGCATGATGTTGCATGATACTGATGATTCGTAAAAATATTAAGTACAGTAACTTAAAGGTACTTGAGGGGAAAGCTGGGTTAATTGAAAAATGCCAGGAGTAAAAGCTTCCTGTCTTAAACTTCATCCTGCTCTCAGTTCATGTTTTAGTGTTTCTCCTCAAAGATACATGAAATTAGACCACCCACGAAGGTGTCTCCGGAGCAGCTCTTCTAACTGTAAAACACACACACACACACACACACACTCACTCACACTCACTCAGTCACACTCAGACACACTCACACTCTCTCTCTCACACACACACACACACACTCTTCTGCCTTCTTCTCATCAGTGACATCTCCCTCAGCTATCGCTTATCACTGGACCTGGTCTTCTGCTGGAACACATGGCTTGACATATCACTCATTGTTATCTTACAGGGGATCGCTCCAGCAAAATTCATCCATTCATTTACAATACTGCTTATCCGTGCATCTGGGTCGTGTGGGTGCTGGACAAGGCGGGACGATTGGACGAGGGCGGGATACACCCTGGACAGGTCATCAGTCGATCACAGGGCTGACACATAGACAAACAACCATTCACACTCACTGTCACATCTACGGGCAATTTAGAGTCACCAATCAACCTAACCTGTATGTTCTTAGTGTGGAACTGTGAGGAAGCCAGAGTACCCAGAAAGAACCCACACAGGCATAGGGAGCACATGCAAATTCCACAGAGAAAGGTCCTATCTGAACTGGTGTGTTGGTTATTAAATTTGTAGAATGTTCTTGCTATGAGGAGCTAAGCACTGCACTACCATGCCGCCCTCCAGCACAATCATGTTGTTAAATTAGAATGCCGAAACTAGTTGGAGAATTGATACTAATGTTTCTATATTGTCTGAATTTCTAAATTGTTGCATTTATGACACAAATTCTGACCTGTGTTTCACCTTACCAGTTAGGCATCACATTAATGTAGAACCTCTTGCATCTGTATAACCACTTTACTCTACTGTATTCTAGAATAGGTTATATTTCATTAAGACATATGTCTTTGGTAGTCTGTTCAGTCTCAAGTGATTTTTCACTTCATGTTGTCTGGGTCAAATCTAATATATTGTGAGATCACCAGCAGGGGGCGACAGAACTTTTTAAAGTGAAATTAGTCAAGTTTGTTGGAGCAGAAGTTACGAAACACACATGCCTTAATATGAGCAAATTTGACCCAGGTCATAAGATTTACTGTTGAATTTTTTTGTATGACTGTTGCTTGTGAATTTTTAGTTTATTTTTTATTACCACTGTATTATCAGTATTAAAGTTGCTATGACTACAAAGACGTCTACTTCAAATACCTATTATTTGATGCTTGAATTGACTGAACTGTCATCCAGTTCTTTCCAGAATCTCTAACCCTAACCATTAATTTCTATTTCATTCTACTTCAATCCCTTCAGTGGATAAGTTCTCCCAGCATAAAATGCTATTTTTGATGTACAGCTCCAGTCTGACCTCTGGTGTTAAGCTGTTGCCACTGCACCAGTGTGCTTCTGGGTTTGAGCACACATCTGCCTCATGTGGTCATTGCATTGCATGTGGTCATTACATCGAGCCGCTGCCCAGGTGCTCTTTTGGCTTACAGTCATATTTGGAATATAATTTCATGACTTCTTCCATTTTCATTAGTTTAATAATTTACTGAGGTACGTTAACTTCACCTTCATTTCTCTGGGGTAATACATTTTAGAATAAAATGATAACTTATGACTTGACACTGCTTAGAGCCCAACTTGGCATTAGGAAATAAACCGCAGTTTCTTTTTTAAATTGAATCACTGAATGTATTGGCCTTTCCTTTTCAGTAGGCCCTAAAAACTGGTTTGGTAGACATGCTAATACGCTAAACTAAGATGTAGTCAGAGCCTGCTACTATTGCAGAAATTATCCGATGTGGTAATAAAACATTAACATAATAGATTAATTATATCAATTAGCTTCACTGCTGTCACTGTGTACATTTTAGCTCATAGCATAGCAGTGCTTTAAGCTAAATCATTTTTAAGAGGCTGAAATCAACTCCTTCTTTTAATTCTCTATCTAATATTTCCCAATAATCTTTATCCTTGTTTCTTTGCATATTTTTAAGCAGGTTCACATTAAGTGATCCAGGGTGAATTCCTATCATCACATCTTTCCATCAATTTTGTATGCTATCACACCACTGCTAAATTTTACTTTGCTTTCTGTTTGAGCATGCAATCTAGTCTTTTTACACCCATATTGCACACTGTTGCCCTCATAGGTTTGGTTGATGATTGATGCATAATATATATATATATATATATATATATTTTAAAACAACCCTAAAACTAATTTATGTATAAAGAGTTAAAGAGGGATTTGTGGGAGGAGTAGGCAGAGGATTTTTTTTTTTTTTTTTACAAAGTGCACAGAATTTGTAGTGACACCCCTGGTGACAGAAGTCCGGGATTATAGTCAGCTATATTTTAAATGCGAGTGTAGGTAAAACTCAAATGTTGGCGGTAGCGTCGATGTGCTCGGTCGGTCACGTGATTCCTTGGACGAAGTAAAGGTGACAGGGGTTAAAGATCACCTGCGCAGTGGATTCGCACTCAGCAGGCTCGCTCACTGCTCTCGTCGCTCCGTGGGCAGCACTGGCTTTCCTCAATATTTCAACTCGCTGTGGATTGTGGGAGTCGAGGACACTGCCCAGGCTTATTACCGGAGAACCGGGGACATTTTTATCCGCTGTGCCGTGTTCTGTAAGTAATCCACGCCGCGTCGATTTTGGTCGCTCCTCGTTGGTCGAGTCGCTGTCCGTTCAGCGAGCCGAGCCGTTAATGTTGCCATTTCGTGCTTTTCTGGCATGGAGGCCGAGAGAGCAGAGACCGTGCTGCCGGAGCTGACAAACGGGGAGGGGAGGCGGTGGAGCGGGCAGCAGCAGCAGCCGCCGCCGCCGACGCTCTGCCGGGGTTATTTCCACCCGTAAGCCCACCGGCCATAACGGGAAAATGTCCTCAGCTCGTCCGACAGCTCGTGTTTAGCCGTCAGTTTGGTTAACCCCGTCTGTGAATGAAACATATTTGCCCATGCGAGACATCCGGCGGGCTGTTGACATGCGGAAATCGTTGCCTTGTCAGTGGGCAGCTGAAATAAATGTCCAGTGTGGCGGTGAAACCCACCTACACCTGACTGGAGTGTAGAAATGCCGCAGATGTTGCAGAGGAAATGATCGATGTCTGGTGGTCAGTAACGTTGTAATTGCCGCGGTTAACTCTGTATTTGACGTGATGTGGCGTGTGAAATCCCTGCAGTAAAAAGCAGGTTTAGGAAATAGCTGGCCTGTGGTGGGGGGGCTAATTGGTTGTCAGTAACAGACAGCTAATTGGTGTCTACATCTGGAACAGTAATAATACAAAAAGTGATTTAAATTCTAATATTTTTGACATGTCATGAAACTATTCCACGGCATTGACTTGTAATAAAAGAATTTCTATCAGAGTTGAACCTCCAAAAATCAAAACCCTTCGCATGCACATGTTTAATAATATCATACCCAGGATGACAGGATGCCAATGGAATGAGTTAAATATGTGAGTGTTGATCAGACGGCGGTATAGCTCTTATTATGAGACATACTTTCCCGTAGTTAATGTGACATTTAGGCAGCTCTCTGGTCTGAGGGTGATCTAAATAAAATCAAAAAGAGCCTAATTTGAATCTGAGGCGATGATAACCAGCGATGCTTAATGAAATGCTGTCATGAGGCAAAGTGGCATATTGTGTGTCCTTTGTCCCCTTGGGTTAGTAAGCAACAATTTGTGTTATGTCTGATGGGGATATTTTTTGGTTTCCATTACACCTTCTGGCTTATTTCCAACAGGTATTTTATGACTGTCCCCAGATGCTACAGCCAATTTGTATTTACGTGTTTTTAGAGAAATGTTAGACCATAAACCAGGAGGAGGGACCCAGTCACAGGAAAACTGATTTACATTGAACAATATAAAGCAAGGTTTGCATTCAGTATACCTAATGCACCTCGGTACAAAAGTTGGATCCAAGTGTATGAAAGAACAATATATATTTTATATGCTAAGGGAATGGAAGCTTGGAATTAATTGCTTTAGGTTTGAAAGATAGTGATTAATAAAAAATAAAATTTAAATAAATTAAGATGTATAACCAAAGGCAATAATGACAATAATATGTTTTTTTATCAACATACGTAACACGGGGGCAGAGCTGGGTGTGAAACTGTATTATACATACAGTACATTTTAAGATGTCAAACGGTGGTGACCTCTGATTAAGTGTTTGTTTGACTAAAAACAAGAAAGGAAATCCGTAATATTCAGAGTAGTTAAAGGATCATGGTTTGTGTGTCCTCACAGAGCCCAACACTGGTAGCAGTCTCAGCACCATGTCCAGCCGAGGAGGTAAGAAGAAGTCGACCAAGACGTCCCGGTCCACCAAAGCCGGGGTCATCTTTCCTGTGGGGCGCATGCTGCGCTATATCAAGAGGGGCCTGCCAAAATATCGCATAGGGGTGGGAGCGCCTGTCTACCTCGCTGCTGTCCTTGAGTATCTTACTGGTGAGTTTTGTTTTTTGAGAGGACAGAATAGTGTAATGTTAAAAATCCATGTTAGGAGACTGCACTTATTACAGATGTTTTTACGCACTTTCTGCTACATAATGGCAGTAAGATATCTCCTCAGAACCCCGGCACAAAGTAATGCCACTGAAAAAGTCATTAAGTATAAATTAGCAAACCTTAGCTACAGCAGAGAGTTATGACAGTTTGTGGATATGGATGACGAAAACACTTTGACCATTCAGAAACCCAATAATGCATTTTTACTCTATATTAGTTCCGTAAAATATGAGGATGACATGAAATAAGTCTCTTATTGTTAATCAATTTCACCTTAAGCATTCACAAATTATATATTTACTCATGTAGCTGAAATCCTGGAGTTGGCAGGCAATGCAGCCAGAGACAACAAGAAGGGTCGCGTCACACCACGACACATCCTGCTGGCCATCGCCAATGATGAGGAGTTGAACCAGGTCAGTGGCTGCACATATCTAAAAAAAAAAAAAAAAATTATGTGAAGTTCCTGTATCTTATCTGCCACTTTAGGGACAACACCATTGTTATTTTGATTCTGGAGTACATTTGAACCGTGTCTTATTATTATAATAATCAAATATTTTCTAGTGTATACAACATATTATATTAGATTTAGATGATTATTATGGTCCAGGGAGCACAGCACCTTGTGATTTTAGGGTATTTACTTTGTCTTCCTGTCTCAGTTGCTGAAAGGTGTGACCATTGCAGCAGGTGGAGTCCTGCCCAACATCCATCCGGAGCTGCTGGCCAAGAAGAGAGGAGCGAAAGGCAAACTGGAGACACCTGTGTCACCCGCCCCAGAGAAGAAACCCAAAACGGTCAAGAAAACAGCAGCAAAGAAACTGAGTGGGAAAAAGGGAGGAGGGAAAGCTAAGGTATGGCTTCATGGGAACACCCAGCAAGTCTTGTTATTATGTTTGAGGTCGTGACTGAACATCTGTGAGTCAGTATTTATTTGGCTGCTGGAGAGCACCAGAAACACTTAATTGTACGCGTTGAACCACTTAACATTGATGTTTTGGAATGCTGATTGATTTATAAGCACACCATGATCAGAACCTAAACAAAACAATAGATTTTTAAAGACATACTGTTTTTGTAAAAGAAACATTTGTTTATTGGTAAAAACATACTCAGTGTCCTAAGCAGGAATGAGTGTCTTTCCATAAACATGTCATACTAAAGTATAACAAAATTTAAGGACCTAGAATCAGATGTGTTTTATTTGCGATGCAGGTTATTGGCTACACATGTACTGTATGTCCAGGGGTCCCCTTACAAATAAATCTCACAAACTGTGCATATGCAGAATGCTGATATTTTTAGCAGTGGGGAGAAAACAAACCAAACAGCACCACATTTATCAAGATGCAACATCTTTGACAGTCAGGAAAAAGTAGAATTAACATCCTTGACTGAAGAAATCTGCAGTAACTTGGCACAATGAGACCAAATGTTACAAGAATACAGCTTTAGCGGCAGTACTGTAGCTGACCCTAGTCTCTGAGCCCTCCACAGAGGCGTACCAGAAAGATACTGATGTAGAGAGAGATGAGAGAAAGTCTGGTGTTAATGCATCTTCTGTTTCCTCTACAGAAGCAGGGCGAGGTGAGCAAGGCGGCATCAGCTGACAGCACCACAGAGGGATCCCCAGCCGACAGCTTCACAGTGCTCTCTACAAAGAGCCTCTTCCTGGGTCAGAAGGTCAGTTTTCTGTCAATTTAAAGAATATACTCAATCCAGACAGGTCAAAGATGATTATAAAATCAACTACACTTGAGTGTCTGTTGAACATATCAGTCTTGATGGGCAACCCCAATCATATGATCTACCGAGCATTTGTTAATACTAATATATGACTTGATACTGACTCATTAACCTGACCTCATGTTGCAGTATGCACGTTTAATTAGCAGCAAATTAGCATTGCCTGTGTCATTTAGCTTCTGTATTTTTCTATAGATTTTATAATGAAAACATAATGACACAGTTCAGAGGTCAAAGGAAAAAAAGCCACAATCATTTTTTTGGATTGATTTGCAATATAACCCCGAAATAATTGAAAGTGAGCATAAACCTTTATATGCTACCCATCAGTAGCAGCAGTCTCTGCTTTCATTAGACCCTCTTCATTATTAAAATGGCTCAGTGCCTGATGGTGTATATGCCTCCAGATTACAGCAGCTGCTGAAATCAATGGATTATACTTAACCTCCCACTGATTCAGATAATGAACCCGTCAATTGAAAAGACAGTGTGTTTCCTTTTTATAGACTTACTTAATGTAACTGCTCTTTTCCTGCTCGAGTATTTCCCTCGGTTTTCTAATCAGCATCGGTCGCACACGTTTCTCTTGTCACTGCTTTCTCGATCACTACATTTCTTCAGGATGACTTGTGCCTCTACCACCGAGTCTTAAGTTTAATTCCTTGTTGGTGAAATACAGTATGCTGTTTGTGTAAAAGATGACTAATGAATCTCAGACTAAGAGGCGCTAACAAGATGTAGCTTGTCCATTTGAAATTCCTAGCATTTGGAGGGATACCTTGACATTTTGATCATTTAGTTTCAGAATATCTGAAAGCTTTCTTTATAAAACATACAGAATGTACACAAAAAGATATTAAACACTTACAATAATGCAGGTGGGTAAAATGTCATTTGCCAGTATTTTTTACTCTTAAAATACTGTACCCATCATATTGGGTGTTGCACTTTGTGACCTCTGTAAATGCATCGTAATTTTCCTAATCAATCAAACTAATTTTGAAATGCTGAGCATTTTTTTTCATGCATGCATGCCTGCTGCATATGACATATGATATAACGACGTACTGACCTTAAGGACCAGTGCATAAGAATAAAAAATAAAAATTGTAGACTAAAACTAAAAACTAAACATGTACACACTCTAGACAGACAATAATGGTAAGAGTGAGCACTGCCACCTCAGCTTGTCACAGCAGCTTGGATGTAAGCAAGGTCCAGTGTATTTTTACAATGCAGTATATACAATAAACTGTACACATCCCTGCATGGTAAGGATTCACTCACTGTGTGCTTTCAGCCCTAAGCAAATATGTTGGATCCAGTTTTGAAATTCATCAAAAAGTCAAGGTATTCCTTTAGTCTGCAGTGTGAATCTGGTTTTGATGGCATTGCTTCCTCCCCTCTTCCTTCTTGCTCTCCCTCCTCCTTGGCATGCCTCCGCCTTCACTTCATCCCCTGCCTCCTCTCCCTCCCCTCCCTCCGCAGCTCAACCTTATCCACAGCGAGGTCAGTAACTTGGCTGGCTTTGACGTGGAGGGGGTCATCAACCCCACCAATGCTGAACTTGAACTTAAAGATGATCTAGGTGAGCTCCCCCACCCCCACCGGTCCTAGTCGGGGGTTGATTTTTTTTTTTTTAAATCCTTGAATGTTTATCAGCTTTACAACTTTGCTTAAGTTGAATCATCTGTGAATTAAACTCTCAGGTCATTCACACTGTGGGCAACCAAGCTGTTGTCATGCCCATTTAAGACAGTGGAAGAGAAACTGATGGAACCCACGGTATCTATGGCTTAGCTATGACTCATTATGGGCTTATTTTGAATATTAGAAAACAGCTGAATGTCAGAAAAAAAATACACAACACAAAAAATCTGGTGACAGTTCGTGCTGAGTGGTGCCAGATGACCTTCTTTACTTTAATCCATGATGATCAGCATCCTTGAGTAACATTAAGAAAAATATTTTAAACCAATCTGTTGGTTTTTTAAAAAAGCCTTTGGTTTAATACAGCTACACAAGTTTTAATAGGCAAGTCATATGTTTGTTGCTTTAAATAAATCTCAGTCAAATTACTTAAACGTTACTGTAAACCCCAATGAATGATGCAGCCATTCTCCAATTTTTACTGACATTCTGGTTTCTGCAGAGTTTCTTAAAATCCTAGTCAGTATGAAGTAGAAGGGTTTGCTGGTGTCGTTGTTCACAGTGTGAATACATGAAGAGGGTGACGTAAAATGAAGTGCAGAAAGACTAATTTTTCTCTGAAAGATCAATCGAAAATCAAAAATAAAATGCAATTCTCAGAAGAAAGACAAAGATTTCAGACATTCAAGGATTTTATCAAAGCTCCTTAGAGCAGTGATTCTGCTTGCTCTTCCCATTGTGTAGATGTGTTTAGGTTCATTCCAGGTTGTCTTCCTTTCAGATGGCTGCCGGGCATTTTTAATGCCCAATGATCAGGAACGCTGAAATATGATACCAAATAACAGAAGCAAAAACTGACAGGAACGGGTGTTAGTTGCTCACTGCAGCCTGGCTGGAAGGTTGTCTGCCTGGATTGTGATCTTAAAAATGTTTTTGCTCAATTTAACAAACCAAGAAATCAGGACAGCACAGTTCATCAGAAAAAGGGGATTAAAACAATCTTTAGTCCCTTAAATCAAATACAATTTGAATATTTTAAAATGCACTCATACATGCAGACTTGAGTGTGTGTGGGTGAGTAGTATCCACAAATTGAGGGTAATTTACCACAGTTCAGAAAATCTAACTAAATGTGCGGTCCTGCTTCCTAATTACATTATGTGACCTACCGTGTCCTCAGTGGCCTCCTCCTCTCCTGTCCCCAGACAATAAGGAGCGCACTCACCTTTTGTCTCTTCTTCTTTGTCTCTTGCATTCTTTTTGTCATTCCTTTTTTTTTCCCCCTTACTCTTTGTCCCATCTTGTTGCTCCGGACCACTCACTGTGTTTTCTACCACTATGTTTGCCTGTCGTTTGTCGTCATTGTCGTCTGTAGTTGCAAGTTGTCCAAGCCGACATTTCCATCGTGGAGAGCGACGCTGTCATTCACCCGACCAACTCCTCCCTCTATACAGGTGGTGAAGTAGGTAAAGGAACTTTGACACCACCAAGACCATGACTACCTGTCTGCTCTCTCGCTGCATTTTCCAGATGGTCTTCATTGCAGTCTGTGGACAAACATAACAGCAGCAGCACAGTTTTTCTTGTGTATTGTAGGTGGTTATTTAGACTATAATCTATTTTATATTACACTATATTGTGAGTGACAAATTAACTTGCAGAGCCTTGAAATGCACAAGGACTGCTTTATTTATGCAATCTGGTGCTTTTGGAAAACTGCAGCTTCCAAGATTTGAAAGCCAGGCTGCCAAGGAGAATCACAGTCACATGCAATGTTTTCAATAAACCTAACACGGAAGAAAACAAACAAAATGTAGTCATTGTGAAAAGGATCATTTGAATTTGTCAGCTTGCCGCATTAAAAAAAAGGCACCAAAATTGGAGCATTTTCAAAACAGTTCCTGCTCACAACTTCAGTTTGTTTCTTAAATCACCCCCAGAAATCAGCAACAGACCGAAGCAGAGAGACAGGCATTATTAAAAAAAATGTAACCCACTTCAACTTTTGCTGCTGTGACAACCTTCCAGAGTTTTCTTGGAGTACAGTACAATGAAGTGCTCTGTAGTAATGTTGTTTGAGAAGCTTTCAGACTCAGTGCATCTACTACTTAAACCAGTCCTCCTGCATTGTGTTTCCTCATCTCACTAGTACCTGACACAGCACGCCTTTTCCAGTGCTACTTACTTTGTTTTTAATAGAGGGCTATTTTTGGTAGTAGTAGTAGTAGTAGTAGTAGTAGGTAATCCTGCTTCATGAAACCTGCTACCATGCGTTAGCTGTCACAGAATACTTGAGCAACTTTTGCCAAAATATGAACCAGACTGCAGTAAATGTTCACTGACACTTTCAAATCATTGCAAGTTAATTTTCAAGTCACACAGGCATGATCTACATGTACAGTCAACCTTCATATACTGCGTATAGTCATTTATCATGGGTAGCCCATATGTTGTTGTTGTGCTCTACCCACTGATGATGCACAGTTGCCTCACCTTTATAGCTAAGTAAACATGTGCAGTACTCCAATACATGTTACTCCTAATAGTCACCAGACAATCCAAGTGTTAACAGAGCTACACAGAGCAGCTGCTCAGCTCCTCATGTAACACATACACGACTGTACACATCTGTCAACCTAAAACCAAGTTGCTGCTTCTTCCTTTTCCCACTTGACTGAAATGTGGACAATCTGTGGACACGCTTAATTTCCCCTGACCTCCGTCCCCTCGACTGCGCTCTCATTCTGGTTGTGTAGAGAGAAACTCCACCAAGTTTTTGATTGAGACTTTAATTTTCTGAAGCCTCAAACTAAAAAAAACATGAGCTAATGATGACAAGTCATTTGAATTAATGAGTGAATACATGTTTAACTATTTAACTGTTAATGGCTGTACAAGAGGCTTTTAAAGACCATTAATTCTTTAACTGCTTGCTTGTATTTGCCGTTTAATAATTTGAAGAGCTTGTTTTCCCCCACTAACGTTTCTTTAAAAGGCTGATGTAAAGTTTGTTTTTCTCTCCTGCCTATTGTTAATGATGAAGCAACCAGGGCATTCATTGTTCTGGCTCTGGTGGACTTGATTCACTCCTCTCCTCTTTGGTTTTCTTTGTGGCTTCTCTCTTTAGCTCTGAGTGAAACTGAAATAAGTAAATAATAGACAGAGCAATTTCTGGTAACCTGACCTCAGGTTGTTTCGTGGCCTGTTTTACTTGAAATGTGTGTGCAAACAAGGTAAACAGAGCCTTTACAATTTTATCTATAACATTGTGTGTCCCTTATTCCTTTTTTCAACAAACCTTCCACTCTCCAATTTGAGGGTGAAAGAAAATATCCCCAGTCCGCTGCAAATAAGCCAGCATGCGAGGACAGAGGGAAGTAATTAGGGACGGGGCCTTTAATACATTAGTTTTACTGACTCAGAATGAGTCATTTGGAAAATAGCCGCACTTAATTTGTGAGACTTTTCCTGAGTCGCTCAAACAAAGTAAGAGACTCAGCATGTTGCATGTTGAGAGGTGTGAGCTCAGAGATTCAGAGAGAGATCAGGTGAAATGTTTGACAGCATTGTTGTCTGCCTGCCTACCTGTCTGTCGGTCTCCATGTTTGCCTGCTCGTCTATCTTCCAGCATGACGTCACCTCTCCTCTTTGCTGTTGTCCATCTGTCAGCAGTATGTGAGGATGTAATCACCTCAGTCCTCTCTCCCCTGTACAGGCTCTGCCCTGGAAAAAAGGGAGGGAAGGAGTTCACTGAAGCGCTACAGGAGCTGAAGAAGAAAAATGGCCCTCTGGAGGTGGCTGGTGGTAAGTGCGCAGAGAAGATATCAGTGCCAGCTGCTTAATGTGTGGATGGTGAAGAGATTTTTTTTCATCCAATTTTTTGTACTTTTATATCAAAAGCCATTTTTCATAGTTTTGCTCATGTGTTGGTCTGTTAATTTTTGCTAAGCTCTGGTTTGGACCCTGTCATTATAAAATATTCTTCAGATTAATCATAGCCTTTAGAGCTGCAACGAATGATTTTTTTTTTTATTGATTCAACTCCGGAATCATTTGTTATTTTGTTTAT
Source organism: Psettodes erumei (assembly GCA_016785225.1). NCBI lineage: Eukaryota > Metazoa > Chordata > Actinopteri > Pleuronectiformes > Psettodidae > Psettodes > Psettodes erumei. The sequence goes on from JAFBJZ010000411.1 coordinate 1,319,598, forward strand.
GTCATGTCTGAAAAGACTGAAAGTGCCTGTTAAAATGTCCCACAACCTAAGCTGATTATGTTCATTAACTTGTTGTATTTCACATCATATACAACAAAGAGAAAAGCCTCAGATTCAGTTTGAATCCCCCAGTTCTCACCTCAGTTCTAATATCATTCTGTTTTTCATTCGTGAGGCCTTTTTGTATTTTAACACTGTGCCTCAGTATTGGGTAATTGATATTTGTGACTTGCTTCCAATGTCACCACTGGAGGTGTCAGAGAGTGCATACCACCCAGCTCCTATGACAGTGATCTCAGTGTGTCCTGCAGATATCTCTCTCTCTCTCTCTCACACACACACACACACTCACACACTCTCTCACACACACACACACACACACACACACACACACAGGCAAAGTGGCCTCTAGGCCTCTGCTTCCACATTCACAAAATGATGTCAGGATGCTGCAGCAACGATCAACCAAACACAAGTGTTTGGACGTGCACACATTTCACACACTTTGCTCAATGAACTCTTTTCTTAAAGGCTTGCAGAGCATTGACTATCTTCTGCAGGGCCAACGACTTCTCACATACCACAAATGACATTTTTCTATCAAAACAGTCAATGCTTGCACATTTTTGTCATGTAATATACTTTTAGTCTAAAACTAAAAGCATCAGTCTTCCAAGAGCCTTATTGTTTGAGCCCTTGCAGATTATTTAACTTTCAGCCCATTTGTCTCCACTTCTTCTTTTTGTCCTCCTCTTACTCCTCCTCCATCTGTCTCTCTCATTATTCGTCATTCACACTCACTTCTTCAAACACTCCCTAACTTCGCCAACGCCCTCTCGTGCCTTCAGCCAAGTTCGCTCAACATCCTAATCCCGGTCTCTGTATGGAGATCATAAATAGATTACCAGGGGAGTGAACACCGAGCCAGTGGAGCCTGTCGGTGATTCTGGGGATGTGGATCAGCCAAAGGGTCACCCCGACCAGAACAGCTGTCAAAAAAAGTTCCTCAGGATGTAAAATATTATATAAGTATTTGTTCATCTGGATTTTGTGAACATACTTCTCAGTTTCAAAGACAGGCAGGTAGCTGGGTTATTCACCTAGTTATGGGTGAAATAGGTTTTGCAAAGCATGGCATTTCAGATAATGTTACATTTCAAATAATGATATTAATAGTGTATTACAATACACTGTATTTCTTGGGAATGCGTCATTTGTTGAAACGCAGAGTCACACCAGTAAATGTCATAGCAAAATAAGTTAATTAAGTGAATTACAGCCATTAAAGCCATTTTAGGGAAAACATACGATACTGCTCACAATAGTAACTTATTTTAATTTTGGACTTTAGGTTGCTGTGATAGACATTATTCCCTGTTTTCATGTCATTGTATTGACAAAAAAGTGCACCTCATGTTGCAGTACTGTTTGTATTATTTGATTGACAGGTGATCTCCAGATGTGCAGTACACAAGCAGTGTTGCGTACTCTTCCACCCACCCAAACCGTAACTGAACTTTGCAAGTGGTCATAAAAGTGGTAATTATCATTATCCACAGACTTCACCTCACATCCAGATCACACATGCAGCGTGACTGGCTCTCGCCCTGCTGTGTGAAGTCTCTCCATCCCCTTTGTGTGCCATCTGGAAATCAGCTCGTCCTCTGCTTTGACGGCAGGCCAGTCTCACGTTCACTGGGGGCTAATAAACTCTGACTGGAGACTTTCGCACTTCACAGCGTCACAGGGCTTTGGCTGAATTATACCGTCTACAGCTGCTGGTTTGATGGAAGGCTACACTGAATGTTTCAAGTCCAGAAAACCTCTCTCGTATTCTTTTCGTTTGTCTTCTCTTCTTGCCTTCCCTGTTCTTTCTCTCCTTTTCTTTTCTCCTCTCCAGCTGTCTGGAGGAATGATTCCCCCCCACCACACACACACATACACACACACTGTAATGCCCTGGTCAAACCATTTTAGGCTCTTGGAGATTTGATGCACGCATTTTCCAAAAAGCAAAGTGCTCTTTTAGCCTCTCATGGCTCCAAACTCATCTTTTGGGTTTTCACTTCTGACAGAACTTATTTATTATTGAAAGTGATTCTGACGGTAGATGATGGATGTGACATGCGGAAATCCTGCGGCAGGCCAGAGGTGAACCCGTTCAACTTTCTTTCTGACTGCAACAACAAAAACAACAACCAGCACAGATATTGCAAAATATGATGCTGTAGCAAAGAAATGCGTTGTCTTGGAGAAAAATGTGTTTAAGATACAGATTTTATCAACAATGTAGTTGGCAGCTGTGTGTGACTACACACATTGTACTTTTGCTCTGTGTCATTATGTTCTAGTCATTTTTATATTCATATTAATATTTATATTAATATATTAACAACTACATATTTATGGGGAGTCAGAAGTGAGTTTCTTGTTTTTTGAGGTGACATTTCACAATATTTAAAATGTTATTTCTTACTGACAGATGACTTTGATAGCTGTTAATTTAATTTAGGACTCAGGTGATTAGTTGAGTGATCTGCTAATGTACATAAAAAATTTCGATTTCATAATTTCATTTCAAAGCTAAAACTGTCAGACATTAATTCTTAATCTAGTTCATATTATGAGGATTTGTGGCTTTTCTCGGCTTCATGTTGTTGGAAACTGAAAATCTTTTGGTTTTGGACCTTCGCTTAAAAAAAAGGATGTCAATTTGAGGATGTCACCTTGGATTCTGGGAAATTGTGATATGACTTTTTTCAGATTTTTTATGATTTAATAATAATTGGACGATCAAAAGAATATATTCCTTGTTGAATATTCTTGTTGAACATATTAGTGTAGTGTAGTGTGTAGAAATATGAGTACTCACATTTCCTTTAAATTCTCTCTCCTCTGCAGTGTCTTCATCTTCTTTTCCTCTTCCCTCAACTTCTCTTCTCTGCATTCCTCAGCTGTGTTGACCGCTGGCTTTGGCCTGCCCGCAAAGTATGTCATCCACTGTAACAGTCCAGGCTGGGGCTCTGACAAGTGTGAGGAGATGCTGGACAAGACAGTGAAGAACTGCCTGGCTCTGGCCGACGAGAAGAAACTGAAGTCTGTGGCCTTCCCCTCCATTGGCAGTGGAAGGTAGGAAAGCAAACACATACACAGGGGAAAAAACTGTTATTTGAGTTTCCAACTTCATTTAGTACTCACTCATACTGAGTTTGTTTAATGGTATCTCAGCCTTACAGTATGACAGTGCAAGAGTAGTTGTACAAAAACTTCATGTAAATGTTACAGCCCAAGAAAAGAGAGTTCACAAAAAACAAGGTGGTGCAATACTCCAAAAGTCTTCTGTCATGTCATCATCACATCATTCCTGCATCGTCAGCGAAAAAATGTGTCTCTTATTTGTCTCCGCCTGCCCGTACATTATTCTTCCTTTTTCTCCGTGTAAATCAAAACAAGAGTTGATGTGGTTTCCTGGCAACACTGGTAAAAACCTGCACATTGATCAGGAAAGGTTCGCACTTACAAAGTCAAAGCCATGTTTTGGAACAGGAACAGGTAAGAAACTTGCACATGCTGGTCAGAGGAGTGGCTTAAAAAAAGCTGTAAACCCCTCATCACTGTTTATGACAGTATGTCTATGACCTGCAGCAGTTCTACTAAAGAGTGATGTGCTTTCTCATTTTTTTTCATTTGAATAGTTTAGAGCACTGAACACTCCAGGATTTTGCAAAAAAAATTTAAAATTTACAGAAATATCTCCACAAAACGTGAACTGAAGAGCCGTCATGGGGTTGGCGACATCCTCTAAATTCAAACAATGTGATGTCAAATAACTATCTTTGGATGTGTGCTGATGTCCAACCTGATGAATTTTATATTCAAATTAATAAAAAAAAAAGTGTCAATTCTTGTCAGTGTGTACACAAATGTTTGTGTACCTTTCTGTCAGGAATGGTTTCCCAAAGCAGACAGCGGCCCAGCTGATCCTTAAGGCCATATCCAGCTACTTTGTGGCCACCATGTCTTCCACCATCAAGACCGTCTACTTTGTGCTGTTTGACAGTGAGAGCATCGGAATCTACGTGCAGGAAATGGCCAAGCTGGAGACAAGCTAAAATTGTTTGAAAGTTTTCTCCGCTTGGTCTTGGCTCTTTTCTCCCCACCCTGTTTTTTTCCCTACAAGGAAATAGAAAGGTGTTTACTAGTGATTTGTTAAATATGTAGAGAAGAATAAAAAGAAGAATCTTTCTAAATGCCAGGAACTTGTTTTTGCATTATGTTTGTATTTTTCCTATATTGTTTTTAATTTCTTAATTACTTGTCACCTCTGGCATTTAAAGGTAAAAGTGCACTGCTCCTTCTTTTAATACAGACAGTGGCACAAAAACTGATTCAACAAGTGAGTAGACTCACTTAAGATTTGATTTTCATTTGAAAAAAAAATGTCATGAGAGATAGCTACACCTCAATTACAAGGCTTCCAGAGAAGTCCGATGAATACGGGTTAATGCATGTAAAAGGCAGTAAAGATAATAAAGAGCTATTCTCTTTCTTTTGAGATCAAAAACATAAGACACTTCATGTGTATTTTTGGAACATCTATGTTGTTAAAAGTACTGTATACTGAAAAGGTAAGGCATAAGAAAAGTTCAGTTTGCTCTACTTTGGTCTTCAGGAGACTAATATAAAAATTATGGAATGAGTTTTTTTGTTTTTGTGTTGTGTGTTGCATATTCCTCTTTTTGCCTTTGTTTACACAGGCAAAATGTTTTCTCAGTGTGCTGCAGAGACCTTAAGTTTCTAAAACAAAAATCATTTAAAATAACTATAATGTAAATACTCATGGCACTACTCCTGCCACGATTTGATACTGTAAACACCTGGTGGTTGTCATTTACAGTAAAAAATATTTCAGTTTATGGCATAAAATGGAGACAAAATTGGAGAATGAAGGTTTTTGCAGTGCACTTGGTTTATATTGTGTGTTCCTATCAGTGTTTATATAGATGGAGTATTTGTGAAATGTTATAGCAAAAATATTGAACTGTAACAGAGATTTTTATTTTCTATTTTAATTTTCACACTGATTCTACAAGGCACAGATGATTTCAAAGGAAAAAAAAATTTTGGCGTGTGTTTTCTTTGTCAAGCCATAAAACAAATGTACCCATTTCTGATGGAAGTCGAGGCTCTCTGTTGTTTGTTTTGGTTTCATTCTCTTTCATTCATCTGCCACTAGATGGCTCCCTGTAATCAAGAATTGGATTTTCTTCATCTCAGCTATTTTCTGTACAGCAGCAGACATCTTCTCAAGGACACTGGTCAATTTGAGTTGGATTTGAATTGAGATTGTTGGACGTATACATAGAACCCAGCTGCACTGCTGCATTTGGACTTTTCAACAGCCTAACTTTCTTATGAAAAAAAAAATGTAAAATGCTTTCTAAATAATTGCTACAATTGATGATTCTACAAAAGGTCTGTACACACTACAGTAATAAAATGTCTTTAAAAACATCTTTTGTGTTCATCTTTAAATTATGAGATCATTTTATGTTTCATGCAGGCCTTCAGGATACTGATGGTGCCAGAAACTGAGTCTCTGCGAATTATAAGTGTGTGTGTGTGCGTTGTAAGAAAACTATACTTTGCCCCTAGGAAACAACTGTGTGTGTATGTCTTAAATATAGTAATAAATCCATCTCCACTGTATTAAAGTGAGTATAATTAACTCTGCCAAGAACATTATGTTTGCTCCCACATCTGTCTGCTGTTTTGTTTATTTGTTAGCAGGATTATGTAAAATGTATTGAACCAAATTGCACCAAACTTGGTAAAGGAATGGGCCATGGGCCATGGAAGATCCTAAACATTGCAGGATAGGGCATTTGTTGAACATCTTTGTCAGTTTCTGGAGAGCTAATGGCTGGACCTTAATGTAAAACATCGGACATGTTTACAGTGTTAAGATCTGGGTTTTTGCAGTTTGGTGCAGATTATCAGGGGACTTCATTATCCTTTTATTTTTCCATTATAAGAGCTAGACGGACACAGTGTGTAGGGATTGTTTGGCCTCGGTGGAGGTATGTGCTCTACTGAGGGCCTTTCCAGTTTGAAGTGTTTCAGACCAAATGTTAGAAGGATGACATGCTACATTTATTTGATTTGACTGAAAGCCACAGTCAAAGCCTTGGGATCCCCTGCTCAGCCTCCAGCTCTACATGTGTGTTTCTGTATTGTATTTATCAGGACCAAATGGTCTCTGAGATTTTCTGTGTGAGGATCTTGATGAGCTATCATTTTTGGTAAAAAATGGTCACAGATTTAGGAATGGTTGAAGTTGACCTGAACATACCTTTGGAGCTAGTGTTGGGCTAAAGAGATATCTATTGATGATATTTTTCACCATATAGCACGCAAGCTCCAACACGGTCACATTTACAATAACAAGACATCAGAAAAGTAATACAAATAACAAACAAGAATGTCCAATGTTCAACAAGTCCACTAGTCACACTTCTTTTAGCTCTGTTTTCAGTCTCCACCAACTCCTGAGGGAAATATCTGGTAACTGCTAAAGCCTCAACTATGTTCACTATGGCGTCACTAACTTTGTCTGTCAGTTTCGTGAGTCGTTTGCCATCAGCAAAATGCATTAATTGTGGGAGGCACTGACAAATGAAATCAGAAAACTGTTACTGATGCAACTTCTCGTGAGGCTTCTACTGTGAAAAATAGCAAACAAGGCCCCTCAAAGCATAATTTCTTTGCGTTTCTTTGGCCACACATACAGACTGTAGGGCATTAGCCTTCAAAGGCCCCATCCATCAGACCATGTACAGTGTATTGAGCTATATCCGCTTTAAGTCTGTTTTTAGCTGAAAAATATTGCCCTGTTTTTCTTATTGATAATGCACCTGTGACAGATTATGTTTATCGGCTACTTTAAGTTGCTATATTTGATGTTGCACACCGGCATTTTGAGTTTTGGTTTGGGCCCAGTTCTTTGCATTTAGATCATGAACTGGCTGATTAAGATTTGGATTAGTTGTAAAAATTGTTAATGGATAATTCAAATTAATTTTTTTAGTTAAGTCTCATTTTTATAGTTTTGGCCCTTTGAAACATTCCTCTTGGCTTTCATTAACAACGACCCATCCTAAGTTTGTGTAGATGAGGAACATAGTGAAATCGCTACAGCAAAATCAAGATTCAAGGTTCAAGACAGTCATACAGTGTACAATGTGCAGTAAAATTTGTTTTGTACCTGCTGAGTATATGCTTTAAAAAAACAAACAAACAAATAAATAAGTAGTGCAAACAGAAAAAGAAAAGAAAAAAGAAAAAAGGAAAGAAAAAGAAAAACAGATAAGCAGAAACCAGAAAACTTGTGCAATGTTGTGACTGTGATTTTAATGTTCAAGATTGAGCAGTCGGATGGCCTGTGGAAAGAAGCTCTTCCTCATCCTCTCTGTCCTGGATCTCAGGATGCCGGCCTGATGGCGGAGGAGAGAAGAGACAGTGTCCGGGGTGACTGGGCTGCCTAGTCCTGCAACGTTGAGTGATCAAAAATGACCAGTAACACTGCAATTTGTTAATAATAATCAAAATGCCACAAAACAATTATCTCACAAATAACTGCTCGAGTTTCTTGCCCCGCTGGAATTCTTTCAGTGATGTCACCATGTTCACATGTCAGTAATGTTATTAGAATTTATAGAAATGATGAACAAAATTGAGCCAAGTTGTTCAAACTGGAGTTATCCTTTGAAGAACAAATGTGGTATTTAATATGAAAGGTACACGGCAGGTCCAGGCCACAGACAGAGCCTAGGCCTCGGTCCTGGCCTGAGGCTGCATGCTGGCTGGGTACAGGGAGTCAGAGGGGGTCAGTTTCCCAGCCATCCAGGGAGGCTGGGACCTGAGACCTCCTCTGAGGACGCCCATCTGACGCCTAATCCCCAGGAAATACAGGCAGGTTTCACCCCCCCCCACCACCACACCCTCACCCGCCCTCCACCCCTCCCACTGCTTTCCCTCCATCCCATCATGCATCCCACCATCTCGCTCTGCTTCTCCTTGCAGGCAGAAAAGCCCTGTAAATTCAAAGCATCTGTACGGGCAAGGGCCAATCCCAGGGCCGCCTTTCCCAGAGCCCGCGCAGATGAAATTTTATTCTTTGCACGAAAAAATTACAGGGGGAGGGGGGAGAAAAAACAGAAAATAAAATAAAGCAAACAGTGGGGGGAAGATCAAGGAGGAGAGGAGATGAGGGGTAAGGAGCTGGTCATCAGAGATCTGCCAGTGTGTTCATAAGAAGAAAGTAATATTATGTTCTTTATGGCTGTGAGTCCTGACCGGAGCCTGATAAAAACAACAGTCTGCATCCAACTGCTACTGGTTTTCGGACATTTGCTCTTCCTGCGTAAGTGTTGGCTCTGAGCTTGCTGCTGAACATAGGGGACAGTCTGTAGTAGTAGATTATGTGGGTCGAAGAAAAGGCCAAAAAGCAGAATGTTATTTTGAAAGTTCATCACTATCTTTGTATCACAATCACTATCTGTTTTAGTGAGCTAGTTGTTAGTGAGTTAGCTGGTGTTATGAGAAAAAATGTTATAATACAGACAACATAAACATGGGAAAAAATCTATCTTGTTTAACTCTAAATATCTCAACTCTCCATGAAGCACCAAAGTAAATTAGAAATAAAAACAAAACAACTGAGAATTCTTATTTCAAAATCTGACCTCATCAGGTGGAGTAATTTCTCGTGATTTTAGTTCAAGAGAAAGCAAATTCCAAATAGTGTGTTTTGATCAGTATATTGTTTTTGCCATTTCTACAAGTGCAGAATCCATGTGTCACGTGGAACTGGGACACAGCTCATGTCCCCTTAAACCTAGGTGATCCCTAAAGGTCCCAGGACCACGCTTTGGGAAACCTGACTACTCCTCCTGTTAGAATAAGTTAATAAAAACCTCCCTAATCCCTCTGCGGTGGAACTGGTTTTCAAGGGGAGTGAGAAAGAAAGCTTCTGTGAAGTATATTTGTGAGGGCGGTTGGCGTTTTGTGCTTCTTGGTGATGGTTAAACAGTGGCCTTTGGTTGTTTTTCGTCACAGCCCGGTTTCATGTGGTTGAGGACAAAGTCGCAGTGAGAAATTCGATAATTTCCAAGAACTCGAGTGATGGATTTACACATGAGCAAAAAATATTGGATCTGACCTCATGTGACCCAAATCAGTTATTCTGGGGAAAATGTGGAATGTGGGCTAAAGTAAACCTGACTCAACTGGAATGAGTCATCTAAAGTGCAAGTTTTTTTTTTTTTTTTTTTTTTTTTTTTAGGAGTACTGGTTGAGCCACATGAGGACAGTTCACAGTGTGTCAACTGTTTAAGCAGAGAAATGGAATGTAATTCTGGCCAAAAACTACTTGTAAAGAAAGTTTTTTTTCACACTTCCCAAGTCTCATGTTTCAATTTCATCAGATCAGATTTAAAGTATTTTATAACCGTAGAAACGTACCACAACATGGATAGAAGGAAAGTACCTTAATAAAATAAATAAAAAAACAAAAGCTCATCAGCTGAATCCCCCCACCAGTAAATGTAAATTTGTCGGCATCTGTGTCTTCCAGATGTTGAAATGTCAGTGTAATCAGATCTTGGCACGTAACATTTTCTCCTGCATTTTCCAGTCCTATCACCAGACAGAACATTGATTTTGGCTGATTTTGCAAAACCACAATCACATTCAATTATATTTTTAAACTTCTGATGCCAACCTCTCTAAAGGCCCTGAAAACCTATTTTCTCAACTACATTCTGAAGTGATGGGGTTAGGGTTAGGATTGTGAGATTTTTGCATTTTATTTATTCATTTTTTTTTGACTGTACTCTTCTCATGTCCTGCCCATGTCTGAGTGGCTCAGTAGCAATATATGAATCAAAATCAGATGGCAGTTGTTGCTTATTTTTGTTTTACATTCCTATCTTTTTATGATAGGTATCTTTGGCTATTTAGAAAAGTGCTGCATACATACAATGTATTATTTTATTGCATTCATCAAGTTTAACTTTGGCTATTCAGGAACTGATATTTAATGTTGAAAGAAAATACTATTTATATTAATTTAAGATTTAAGGCTCTTGAAATCATCTAATTAGCATCCATACAACTGGTGTGGTTAGTTTTAAGGTCAGGGTTAGGGCAAGCAATTGTCTATATATGTATAGAGTGTATATATATATATCTAAATACACTATATACATGTTATGGCAAATTTGGTAAGGTGCAGATAATGTCCAATAAAGATGCAATTCCACGAGATGCGTTTTCTACCAATTCATACCCAGACCTCAACATTGCCGCCCTGCACAAAGAGCAGACTGCATTGGTACTGAAGGTTGGCACTTCAAGTATATAATGCTGAATAATCCAATGTGAATTCCCAGAGAGAGACAGGGCTGGTTTTTCAATAGGTTATTAAAAAGGAACTTCGGCTGTACTCTTAGGGCCTACCGTGAGCCTGTGTCCCTTAATCCCATGATTCACAACCATTAAACAAGGCTAAAGAGGGGATATCCAACATCTGCCAAACACTGGGAGGGAGTGCCACCCGTCCCCACTATGTCACCCTCAGTCCTCACTGAGCTTGAGCGCCTCTGTGCATGCAGCTTCAGAGTGTCAGGAGATGAATTAGTCTGGACAAGGACGATTATTGCCTCTGACATTCGCCTGCCACCTCGAAAGGGTTAAGCCAGATCCTAGGCTGGCCACATCACACTGTTGGGCCATTTAGTGCAGGAAACCTGATAGTTTGGTTCCTTTTGATGGCCTGATTCCCAGGCTTAGGAGAATAAATTAAATGCAATCCCCGCCGAGGCCTCAGCTGCAACAGCAGGGCATACTGATTTAGGATTTTCATCTGGGGAGCTTTTCCCTCCCTTCCTGCTCTCCTCTTCGGCAACCTCCCCCCATCCATCCACGCACTACCAACCCTTCCCCGATGAGGAAAGTGGTGAATATGGTTTTAAAATATGGCTTTTGTGTGGCAATAATGAAACCTCAGTGTATCTGTCAGTCACATAGAGGAATCAGAGAAGATGTACGGCATAACTGCTGCTGTGGAATGGGAAATCAAAGGACAGGGATGGAGATGTGTCACCCTGTGGATCAAGAGTCTGAGATTCAAACTATACAGTTCTGATCCCTGATGCCTCGTCGCAGTGTCAGGGGCTTTAGTAGAGACACCAGTCTTATGGCCAAGGGGGGAAAACAAGCCTGTAACATGTGTTTAGACTACTGATCTGTGAGTCTATGTCGCCTGGGTCTGTGACTAGCAGAGCTGTGTTGTGGTTTGAGGGATGATGAAACAAGAACGCATCCCTTTGTAGAGTTCAGATTTTAAAGCTGCATAATACCACTCTGTGGTGTCAAGTGAGACTGAAACAGGCTGAGAGAGATTCAGCAATAGCTTTGGTCAATATGTAACTTTTCAGAAGAACACAACATGATGCTGAAGAGCAAGTGACAAAAAATCACTGGACCTTCATATTGATTGAAAAAAATGGAATACCAGAGTTTATAATGACAGGTAGAGCACACCTATGCTTTCCAACTACACTATGGGAAACGCAGTTCATTCCCAAGGGGCAAATATACACAGAAATCTATGACTGAAACATGAGACTAAATTGATACAGAAAGTAAACAGGAAATATAGATATAATAAAATAATACATACATATAGAAGTGATAAACGGGAGGGAAATAGCTTTAAAACTGTAACAAAGTACTGTACAAACACTCTTCTGACACATCTAAAAATTCTATAGCTACACAGAAGCATAATACAAATATAAAAATCCTAAAAGCCACAAGTCTATTTTTAATTTGTTAAGTTACAGCAGTATTTAGTGTCAGCTTCAGCATTTTCAGAGCTTGACGAACAAGTGACTAAAAGTTGTTATTTTTTTTTTCCTTTAGCAAGCCTCCAAGCATTTGGAAAGTACAATATGAAATCACCAGAGTATCTCTGTAATATTCCAGAATATAATAGTGTGTTTTAAGTTAATACTCAACAAAAATGTCAATCTGTTTGGTAGAGTAAAGTAACACCCTACAGAGTTTGCCACTGAGTCATGTCCAAAACAATGATAAGAAAAAATTTTGTCTGTGATGACCGAGAAACACTGCAATTTTCAACAGCATCTCTGAAACTCTTCCTTGTAGGAATTTGACTATCATTCCAATTACTTCTAATTAGTCACTACAGATTTAATATCCAGAAATACTGCAATATTAAAAGAGGTGAAAGCTTTTCGCATGAACAGAATGGTCATAAAATATGTGTTTGACTGGGTTCACCTCCCGGGTGATTTTCCATCAGTAACCATATCTTCACAAGGATGTTATTTTGGCAAGCAGAGTGACTCTTTGGCGGGAATGGGAGGCCGTTCTGTAACACAGCTCCATATTGTGATTCAGGCTGAGAAAAAGAATGGTGTATTAAAAACTCTTGCATAATGTGACTTTGCAATGGAGTTCAAGCCAGACATGTTTAATTATGAATGTAAATGAGTCATCTAATGTCAATCTAATGTCTGTCTGGGGCTCAGCCTCTTTCTTTCTTACTCTCTCCCTCTTTGTCACTTCATCTGTCAGCAGCAGACAAATATGGCCAGTGTGTACAATTTGTTCCCGTACGATACATAAGCAGTAGTGGGTGGTCGCTGCAATGTCTTCATCCACATTTTGGTGAGCAGTCAAACCGGAACAGAATTTCATTATAGTGGAATAAAGCGGGACCTGTTTTGTCCACTGAAGACAGTGATCCTTTGGCTTTCTAGGAAAGTGCAAAGAACGCTGCCATCGTAATCCACTTTTTATGTCTTTTGACAGACGGTTGACAATTGACGGTTTCAATTCAACAGATGTGATAAGAGGTTTAATCAGTCAGTCTGTCTCAGCTGACACTGGATCTTTACCTCACATTCCCATTTGATAACAACCTGCACCAGCTTAAATTTGTTCAACATTGGGATGGAAACCTGACTTAGACAAAAACTGTCTGAAATTTTACATTTTAAATTTGCCACAGTCTAAACTATGCTGTTATGGAAAAATGTTGTCTTTGATATTATGAGACCTTAGCTGAACTATGTTACCCAGCCATAATGAATCAATATCAAATTTAATAAAAATCACTTCAGTAGATACTGAGTTATAATGTATTACTGTGGACCTGACATCACTGTCCTTTGGCTGCCTAATAAACCACAAGTTGGAATAAAATATGGAAGTGTCACTTTAAAACAATACTGCAGAATTACAGATGAGTGTTTGCATGATGGACATCAAGAGATGAAGCATGACAGTGAAGTTCTCCTCATGGGAACAGGACAACAGGGTCAGTAAATGCATCACTGGACAGCTGTAAATTGCTTTTACTGGTCTCGCCAGGGTCTTAGGGTTATGCTGAGGTTATACAAGGCTCAAACATCTCCAGACACACATATATTCATGCAAGATATATGCTCATAAGAGCTTTGTCACTTACACACACACACACACACACACACACACACACACACAGGCAGGCAGGCAGGCACACACACACACACACACATACACACGCTCTATCTCTTTGTCTGCAGGGTTAATCTGTGGGCCAGATCAAAGGGTCAGGTCCAGAGATAAACTCCGGCCCTGGAGGGTCCAGTCCCCCTTCTCTCTGTATATCTGCAAATCATTAAGCTCAAGGTGATTCACGGCAGCTCACCGAGTAGCCCCAGAGGATTCTGGGCCAGATAGGAGAGGATTTGTCGAAGCCGTTGCCACTAACATTGATGTTTCTCTGTCTCTCAGCTTTGAGCTTCTGCATGCTCTGAACCTGACATAAGAGTCACTCAAGACACCCCCGTAGATAAAAGACCCTTCACCCCTGACAGGATAGGATCTTGCTGAAAACACACCACGCGAATTATACTCTCTCCTGGCTTTGTATGAGGGATCTCAAAGAAGGAATCCTTTTGAAAAGGCCAAATATTCAGCCAGTTGAATGTCTGGAGGCTTTATTGGGCAGAAAATTTTCAATGAGAAGCAAAAGGCCGTGCTTGTTCCTGCTTGATTTGGAATACACTCCTAACAATGTAGACAGGGGCGGATGAATGAATACATGTGTCATCGCTGCTGACATGCTAAATGAAGGGTATCAAAGCACGGGGGCAGGGCCAGAATGAAGGAGAGGACAGAAGAAAGAGGCAGAACAAGCAGAGCAAAGGAAAGATAACAGCCAAAAAGAAAGTGATAGAAATTGGGGGGAAAAAAGAGAGTGAGCCAGAAAAAAGGTACATCAGCACCTGGGCAACCTTTCAACAAATAGGCAGCAAACATGAAGTTTCCATTATCGTGTTTTTAAAATAGGATCCACTGCTGGGGCCTCTGGTATTTTTCTTCATCGCTGTGATATCTGTGTGGCGCAGAGGGAGGTCGGCCTCTGGCTAATTGGGATCCCAACCTTCTTCAGAGGAGGGAGAAGGCTCTCACCTCAATGCTTTGACACCTTTAGAAGGAGACAGGTGACGCCAGGGTGCCCCCCACCCAAGAAGAGGGGAAGGGGGTAGGAGGGGAGAAGGGTGGAGGTAGGATGAGGGTGCACCTCAGGGCATCATGACTCAGGTTCTCCACTGTGTTTGTGTGAATGTTGTATTTTGTGCATCTCGCTCTGTGTGTGAGTGTTTGTGTGTCTGTGGTGTACGTGTAACTGTGTTCATGCATATACATGTGGGAGCCTGCACACTTTCCACACAGGGTGGTGAGTGTGTGTGTGTTCTCTCTGCGTGACCGTGTTGCTCATTCCAGGTATTCAGCAGGGTGTGTAGAGGGTGTGACCACTTCACAAAACTCTGACAACAATATAAAACTGTTTCAAATGTCTTAGAGGCTACTTGTGATCCCTGTTATTTATGAAACTCACAAAAGGGCAGAGAAACATCTGTAAGTAGTTTATTTAAACAAGTGCACCGACACAATGATTAGTGTTGTAAATCATGTCTTCTGTATCTTACAAGAATTAAAAATAACTTAAAGTATTACTTGATCTTAACATGTTGATGACAACATGAATAAAATGTATTGCATAAGGGAGAGTTTGCATATTAAATTCTCATAAGGAACAAATTTGATATTTATTCCATTATCTTCCCATACCTTGAAATCGTTTCTGGGACAGAAGAGAGACAATATTAAAGCATCACCTTTTCCAAGTAGA
The DNA here is from genome assembly GCA_016785225.1 of Psettodes erumei. NCBI lineage: Eukaryota > Metazoa > Chordata > Actinopteri > Pleuronectiformes > Psettodidae > Psettodes > Psettodes erumei. The sequence goes on from JAFBJZ010000411.1 coordinate 1,334,869, forward strand.
ATATTGTAAAAAGGAAAAGAAAGAAGAAGAAGCTGAAGACCATTTGTGATTGCATCCACCAGCATTTGGTTGGTGTTACGCTGGTGTTCATTTCAAACACTGGGTGTGACCCTAAATCCACTCAGGCCAGTCTGAGCCACGGAGCCCCACTGACGCCACCATCCTCAGCCAGCTGATTTCCTGAAACACCAGAGGCCAGGAGTCAGATGGCAACAGATGGAGATAAAATGGAGATAAATTGGAACAATAGTACATAAGCTTTGCAGCTGCATCACTGATCTCCCTGGCAACAATGTCAGCATCAGCGATGTATTCGTGAACTGTTTTGGGGGGGTTCTTTAATGATTAGCTCATTAACACGCTGTAATTAATCACAAAACTGCTCAGTAAGCTTTTCCTGAAAAAATAACAAAAACATATGTTTTAAAAGAAAATACGTAGCTCACGACACACAGCAGCACCAAATGGGAAAATGTGAGACTGCAAGCAGGCTTCATGTTCCGTCCGAACTGCTTGTCTGATGATCGGATATGTGTTGAAAAACACTTTTCCGGCATTCAGTCACAGTAAGTGGTGCTGTATTTTTGCCATGTCTGTAATTTTCAGAAAGCAGATGCTGTGATGCTCACGCCCACAACACGCTCTGATTGGTCGGCTGTGCGGAGGCGAGAAAGCAGCCAAGGAATGAACATCTCTCTCCAGATCTCTCAACTAATTGTCGTACTTTTCATGTGAAAAAAGTCAAACACTATGAAGCACTGTTATCACTACTGCTAAAAGCTTAATGCTTTTACTTGCTTTTTAGGGGCTCCACTGGGGATCCACTTATCGGGTAAGCCAATAGTGTTTGACCTGCCCAATGTGCCCAAATGATATTCATAGTAAACAGATTTGTATTATGGTGATAAGAGAAGACAACAACTCCAAGAAATAATGATGCCTCCTTAGGAATCTGGAGGACTCCTGCACAATGCAGGGTTTGTCATCTTGCTCTTGCATGAGTAAATCGTTGCTACATATTAAATCTTCCTCGTAGTGTGGTTAGAAAACAGGAGGAGCAACACTGTATAATTTATGGTGGTGTTGAGTGATAAAAAATGTATTGTTGCTCAGGGGAAATTACAAGAGCAATATCTATATTAATTTGTCCTACTGTTTCAAACAACACGTAACTACCTGCCACACAAACCACAAAGTAATGAAACAGCAAGAGAGGATTGGGAATCCAACAAACAGCCAATAACAAAAGACTTCCAGGGTGTGTGTGCTCAAATGTGAAAGAAAAATCCACGTAGGGTTAAATAATGCTTTCATTATTATATTACATCATAGATGAACCATCTTTGTGGGTAAACAACACCTGTTTTTATAAGAAAACAACAACTGCTTGTGATCAAGCAGCAGGTGACGTGTGATCATATCGGCCTGTGCTCTGTCTTTATGGCATTACACCATCGTTAAAGCCACAAAACTGCATGAGCACAATGGAAATAGAAAATATATCATTGGTATCGAAGCATCTTCACATTCATCTCCACATGTGAGCAAATGACCACAGCCAGATTTGTAATGGGCTCCACGTTAATTAGGGCACCTATACATTATTAATATCCAGAGTAACAGACACAGTATAGTTACACAGGTACTGATAGTAAATGCAATTATGTGCAAACCTGCTATCTTATGAGATCATCCATCAGTTTTTATTTGAATGTAACTTAGTTGTTTTTGGACCAAGGAACAGCACTTATCTAAAGTTGCTCTGGAGCTGTGCTGAGCAATGGAGAACAAGACTAAGGGCCCAACTCTGTATCATTGTACATTCAGTATTATTTCAAATTCATGCTTAGCCCCACAAAAGGTACAGTGGGTGGCCTGACCAGCCTATGCAACACAATTGAAAACAATTTTCACCACAGACTGCCTGATTGTAAACCAGAAGCAGCAAAAGAAAAAGGCCTGATCAGTTTCAAACTCGGCTTCTGTCGAGATCAACAGGATGGTGTGTAAAAATAAATCCAACCCTGTGGGTAAAGCAGATTTTGACAGTGTAAAACACCTCAGCCCGGCTTTGCCCTGATGCCGCATAAGTCGTGACCTGTCAGCTCGCTGATCCTCGCACATCCTGCGATGTGTCAGACCTGACACCAACTGCCATGATCCCACACACACACACACACTGGCAAGTTGGTGTCAGTGGGATGGAGAAATAACCCCATTCTTCAGTGTGGTACTTATGTGGATAAATATGCCTGTGTTCTACTGCACAAGAAAGCAATTTATTCATTTATATTTTTACTGAAGCTGTCACATATATCATGTTAGGAAGTTTTTCGTCAAGTATGTATTGTATAGAGGTGAAAGGCAAAAAGGTTAATGTAATTAAATCTGCATTAACCAGTTTTTGGTCTATTGAGGGCCAATGGAATGAAACATTGAACTTAGATACACAGATATAGCATCTCTTTGTAAAGTTGGCATGGCCATCTTGTTACAAGTGGCTTGCAGAAGATACAAAACAAGATTATCATGCAGTAATTTTTTGTCCAATATTGACTTTCTGCAGGGTAGAAATTGCTTTTATGGATGTGCATGTAAACATGTACCTCTGTGTATATGTGTGTATTTTTACACACAAGGTTGAGTCTCTGTCGCATCATCTTTCTGTGCCCTGGCTCGGGCCACACATGTATGTCTTTGTCTGCGTGTTTTGGGTGTCAGGGTCTTGAAGCTTTAAGCCTTTTCTCTTTATGCCGTCAGGAAGACAGCAGGACCTTAGGCTTTATACTGTCTGTCACACACACACACACACACACACACACACACATACACACACACACACTTATGCACACAAACACACACAGTGTCTGCAAAGCTCAAACAGCAGGCCTGGGTGCCATCTTTTCCCCCTCTGAGTTCAAAGTGCAGCAGAACAATGAGACACAATTAGGAGCTTACAGGCCTTTTGCTGCCAGGTGAACAGATACTGACAGAGGAGCACATGCAAAATCTTTGTGAATGTGTGTGTGCTTCTGTGTGTGAAAAGGCTCATTTGTGATATGATCACCTAAAAACCCCAAAACAATTCCCAAAAACCAGATTCTGCCTTGTTCAATGACAACCTATATTACACTTTCATTACTGCCTTGATAAACACGACACTAGGGCTGCCACTAAAAATTATTTGTTATATTATTGATCAATTGCTGTACTGTTTTTCTCTCCTAATCCCCCAATTATTTAGTCTATGAAATGTCAAACGATAATAAAAGTATGTTACAGTTTACCACAGTCTAATGTGATGTGATTATGTGATCTTTATTTTTCATCACTTTGTTCAACAACAGTTCCAAACTCAAAAACACACATTTATTTATTCCTCTCTCTCTCTCTCTCTCACACACACACACACACAAAATTACATGCTGTATGCTCAAACACAATTAAACCCACACACACACACACACACAGCTTCACCCCCTCCATCCATTACAGCATATTGTCCATGGTGTCCCCTCTGTCTGCGTCCCAGTCATTGTGTGCGTCCAGTGTAACTGGAGACCAGTCTAGACTGGCTGGCTACTGGCTCTAATCCTCAGAAACATGCAGCTAAATCAATCTGTAACCCGAGAGCTGCCCGCCGTCGCCCCTGTTAGCAGCCCGACAACACAAACATTCATTAGGACAAACATACAAATAACAAACATTCAAATCTTTAGGTTTTGGACTGTTGGACAGACAAAACGTGTAGTAGTTATTGTGTATATGTAGAAGTTATTTACATGAGACAAGTTTAAGATTTTGTAATTTGCAGGATTCACACCTTTTTAACTCAGCATACTGTAGCTTCCACGTGTTACCATAGCTCTGTTACAGATGAATATGCAGAGGCACATTGACTTGAATATTCCAGGGTTTTCACCAGAACTGATTTCCCCACCTATTGTGTTTGACACAGCTTCTCTTGTGTCATTCATCAAAACTGGAAACAAACCAAAGGGGACACCTAGTGATTTGTCATGTAAGTGATATTTTTTCTGAATTCTCCAATTCAAAGTTGTAGTCACTTTCTATATGGAAATGCATCTGAAACATAACCAAAGTGAATGTGACACTGCTCAAAAGTATTTCCCACAGGTTGAAGAATGAGCAGTGTCACTTTATGTGGATTGATACCAAGTCAGCAACTTAAGTTATGACAATTGATTTCAAAGCAGCACTTTGACTTCAAAGCAGCACATGCACGTGAAATCCAAGAAAGCTTCAGGGGAATGTTTCATCAGAAGGAGAAAAAAAATCTAATTGATTGAAGACTAAAAATGTTGATGAGCAGAAACATATGGTGAGGCCACAGGTGACTATTGTCAATGTCAGCCATGTCTAACCCTCGTGGACAGACCTCAGATCATCTTCACAGCAACGTTCTTTCTCCCTCTACAACGTGACACTGAGGGATGATGGGACGAGAGGAGGGCAGAGACGGAGCAGATGGTATGACAGTCGGACACGGTGAAACGACTTTCCATCTCAGCCATGTAACTTGTGTCATTTGTCTTGCGGCCTTTCTCTTTTTAGGTCTGTGTCTCTGAGTTTCTCTGTAAAGATGAATCTGTTCCAGTGGAAAATCATTAGTCTTCAAATAGAACCTCTGAGGCACAGACCCAGTGTCAGTTAGCGAGAACAGCTATTCTATGACAAGAACAATTTCTTTCCTCAAAAAAGGGAACCAAGAATAGTTGAAAATCACGTATTAAACTCAAGATTGGGTATAAAACTAGGGCAAGTTTGTTTTTTTTAAGTATGCAGTGCATTATCCCTTTAGCACATGCCTTTAAAAGGAAAAGATTGTCAAAGGCAAACCTTGATGTTAGCCTTATGACAGACGGTATGAGACAAAAGAAAAGTCATGGGGGGAAGAAATCTGCAGCAAAAATATCAAAATGACTGTTTGACAAAAGATTGATCAGGATAAGTAACAAGGACCTACAGTTCATCACTTCACCCGCTATGATAGCTACATTATTTCATGAGTCAGGATTCAATGCCCGGCAACCTTCAGCGCTAAATTTCAAACCAACCCATGAAAAAAAGGTATTTTTACACTGATTAATTGTCACACCAACATCATCATTTAGTTGGTCAATATGTGCACCAAATGAAAACCTAAACCCTGATGGATTTAGTGCTGTTCTCGCTCAGCCAAACATACCCACATTGAACTGTAGCACACCACACTACCACCTTCACTCCTCCCAAAGACCACATCACCACCTCAGAGAATTGAGTTGTGTTTACACTACAACACACCACCCCACACCCCTTCAGCCCCCATCTCGTGTTAGCCGGCCATCCCTGCCTGTTTTACTTGAGGACAGCTTGTTTTTCACTGTATATCCTCCGCCAGCAGCGTGGCTCCGTCTCTTTCTCCAAGCGGAGATGAAAGCACCAGCATCAGATGTGTATATTTGACTGGGGGGGTGACTACTCTGAGCTGGTCAAGATAAACCAACACTGCCTTCCTCCCTCAGCCCTCCCTAATCTCTATCCATCCATCCACTTCCAATTTCCTAAAAACCCCCTTCCTCCATCCCCTTCCAGGTCAGTGCATTTTAATGTAATATGGCATATGGATGAAAATAAGAAATAAAATCACTGAAAATGTAAAGAAAGATTTTTAAAATCTTCCCCCTTTTCTCTAACTTTTGTTTCATTATCAGAGTATACGTTTTTGAAAAAACATTTCTTAAAATAAGACTTGTGACTAACTAGGGTTAGGGTTAGGGTTAGGGTTAATGGGTTAATGCCTGTTTTCATTTGTTATAGATTTTATTTGCCCCTATGGAGTGATGAAGTGGTTTGTTTGACTTTTGACTAAACTAACAATGATACGATGCCCTTTACACAGTGTATTGGGTTTGTATATGTTCAGCGATTTCAGGAATGCATCCGAGTGAAATATGGGCAAGGATGGTGGTGGCTGGAGGCCTCAGCAACACTGCTGAGGCAGAGGATGTGACAGGTGGGAGAAATCAGCTGCTAATGGCTAAAGGTGTTACATGTCATCTGCAGATTATGCAGGAAACAGCAGCGGACAGAAGGGCAGCTGCTGCTGAAGGGGATCTCTACGGAGATCATCTCACAGCTGCTGCAGTCACAGAATCACTGAAGATGGTACTGCAGAATGTCTGTGTGCCTTGTACTGTAACTGTGAGAGCTCATAAATCTGAAGAGGAAGTGGGCACATACGGACGCATGCACACAGCTTCCTACATTTATGACCTACTATGGGCCTTATCACACACACACACACACACACACACACACACACACAGGTTTGCCCAGATATCATTATTTGGACACTGCATTGACTTCCATTCACTGTGGACAACCTAACCCAAACCCTAACTCTAAGCATTTGCCTCATTAGGATCAGGCTTTGGTCCCCATGAGGACAACAAGGTCAATACCAGAAAGGTCCTAAAGAAATAACAAAAATGTGCATGCACACATACACACACACACACACACACAATATACACATGTATACACACATATATATATATATATATATATATATATATATATATATATATATATATATATATATATATATATATATATATATATAGACCTCCTCTGCTGAAGGCTCAGCAGCAAACACACATATGGAAACAGATGCTCTCTCTCTCTCTCTCTCTCTCTCTCACACACACACACACACACACACACACACACATCATACCACTGAGGTCTGGGTCAAGTGCTGTACATGAAACAAACACTTCAGCTTAGAAGGACAAGCTGATAAGAGCCAAATGAAGCTCAGCCAAACTATTTCTGTCATGTGTGAGCATGTGTGTATGTGGGTGGTGCATGTAGATTGATGTTTGTATTATTAAGCAGATACCCGATATACTGTATCTGTTACACAGTGCTGACACAACCAAGATCATAGCTGAATGTTGAATGGTGGGTTGAATATAAGATGACCCTGATTATAATATCACTTCAGCCCCATTTTTTCATTACACATGTTTTTGAATGGAGACTTTATAGATACAGTTTGACATAAATGTCAAAATGCTACAGATACTGATTAATATAAACAAAATCATTTGGCTACACACACAAAGCTATTATACTTAACCTTGTTAGGGATGTGAATGAGCAAACCAGATTTCATAGCAATCCAAGTACCACAGAACTACAAATGTCAACATGTTGGTTGTGTTAGAGGAAATGGCAGGGGATCCTCTTCTGAGGACCATGAACATTTGCACTAAAAGAATTCTTTCAGGCCATGCTCTTTAAACTACAGATCCTTTAAAATTTGTATTTTTCAAATGGTATTTTAAAAATCCACTTTGTTTGAAACCAGCCAAACAATAATACATTTCCAGATTGCTTTGAAAACTAAGAATCTCAAAATAATGAGACATAATCGTACCCTGTGTAACTAGAGATCAGTGAAAGACCAACAGGAAGAAAGAGCGTCAGTAACTAAATAGAGAGAAAACTGGAGGAGCCTCGGACTCAGTGAATCTAAATCAGGGTCCCCCTAATCATGCACCAGACCCATCTCATTGAGAAATTGCACTGTTTGTAATTAATGCTCAATTAAACTTGACATGGTCGCCCCAAATCCCCTGTAAGGTAACAGATTAGTCTGCACAGCTGGTCCACATTGGCTATGCTGAGGCAGCCACTAGAGTTACCTTGTTAAGGTACATTCCCTTCCTCAATGATAGTATTTATGAGATTTGTTTCATCCCTCTCGGCCCCCTGATGGACCCACAGAGGGGGGGAGGGGCTTTAAACACACACTGCGGTAACTTCACCATTTGATTACACCAGAGTAATCACTGACACTTTGTAAGCACACACTCACACACATACAGGAGGAAAAAATCCGGGGAATCCATCTGCAGATGTATTCATCTGCGTGTGTATTAACATCTTATTAATAACACATGGCATCTGAGGAGAGAAACTTTAGACTGTGTTCTCTTTTTCTGCCACAGCAATGAAATGCAGTGACGGTATCTGTGCTGTGATGCCATGAGTCTATGTACAGTGTGTGTATGTGTGTGTTCATCTGATATTTGGTTAACAAAGGCCTTACTTATGGTGAACAGGGTTGAATGTGCTGTGTGGCTTTGTCGTCACTATGGCTGTGTTTGCTGTGGCATTAAATGTGCAAATAGAGGGTGTGACACCATTGACTTGTGCTCATTTGACCCTGAAGTTGAAAAATATTGTTTGTCCACCTACACTGCATACTGTTGTACATAAAATATTATTTTTTGCATTCTTGATCGCTCATATGCTGGACACATTGAACAGTGGCAGAGTATTGAGTTTTTGCTGACTGCCAGAGTTACCAGAACACTGTGACATCACTGCTGGGTTTGGTTACAGGTGAGAAATACAAAAGATGCAAAACAAACTTTACATTTTCAACCAGAGAGGGCAGCAAAATACTGCTTTTCAGACACCGGATTAATCTTAATTTGAACTCAAAATGCAAAAATTAGCCATCACATTTTTATAGTTTTTAACTTCAGACAAGAGCTGCAATGCATTTTAAGTCAAATCTTAAAACATTAAACTAAATCAGTTTTTAATTAATAAAATGATGTACATCTTTGTTCTAGAAGACCAAACTGACCATCTATAAAGCACTGATACATTTGTCAACACCTGTAAAAAATATATCAGGCATCAACTTCTTTAACATATGGCTTGAATAACATTCTAAAAGTTAGGTTAGGTTAGGTTAGGTGAGGTCCTTCTTTTCCTTCACCTTGATCTGTCCCTCACTCAGGATCGACCTGTCCTCTGAGGACATTCCATTGAGTAGTTTTATATGCATACCTGTGTGTGTTGTGTTTGTCGAGGGGCTCTTGGGTGTTGTTGACTCTTGGTGAATGGTTACCACTTGGCAGTTGCGTTACTACAGGAAGTGCAGCAGCCCGATCCCAAAGCTGTGTGCTTATCGGAAGGAAAATCATCATGACAAACACCTCGGCTGTCAATGCAGGTGTGGGATCTGTGGTGATCGTTACTGACTTGCTTTGATTGTGTCAGAGGTGGCGCAATGCTAGTTATTGATCAATTTAATGACATACGTGTCAAGGAAGGGGGTCTTTAATTATTGCTCAGTCATGAAAAGTGTGTTTCTAATTCAAAGTTCTTTGTATCAATGTCTTTGTTAATATTTGATGGAGAGTAACAGCAAAAACTAGTGTGTGTGTGTGTGTGTGTGTGTGTGTGTCTTCCTCTTGGCAGATGATGATGTTGTCTATCATCACAGTGCAGTGTGGAACCTGCTCTTGTGTTTGGATGTGATGAGGTTCTGTGTCTTTGCTTGTCATGAGGGATACAACAAACCCTGCGTTTCCTAAACCAACAATCCCACGGTCATCCTGCAGAGATGACTGAGGCTAAACTGGACTCAGCTACACTCTGCTAAAAAAGACAACCTGCAGTAACTGTCACTCACATAGGAAGTTTGCGTATATGTGTGTGTGTGTGTGTGTGTGTATGAGGTGACTGCAGTTTCAACAACTAATTTGAATATCATTCAGTGTAATACTATCTGTAAATTGTCAATTTAATAGTTTACAATTATGTCTCTATGTTTACATTAATATGATTTGCAAGGAGAAATACATTAAGACAGATTCATTATGCCACCTGATTTGTGTTTGTTTCTGTTTGTGTTTTTTTGTAAATCAACATAATGCGGAAGCATTTTCAATCAACAGAATTTCATAAATGTTTACTGTAACCATATACCAAAAAGGGTTTTTTTTTTCCTGTTTTTCAGGTTATTCTTCTGTTATTTTAGGATGATGACTGTTTGACCCTAAATGAATAGGTCATTTAGTCGAAATCTCTGATGGCAGCGTTTATGTTGTCTCAATATTTTGCCCATGTGTCACGACCTTTACAGGAAGGTTAGTGGTGAAAGTCAGGTCAGAGGAGGCTGTCTGTCAGTTGGCCTGCCACTTTTCCGCCCATATCCTCCCCAAGGTGTTAAAATGAAACTGACATGGGTGACATGTTAGGATGTCATGTGTGGCGTCAGGGGGAGACACTGCTCCGGGGCGTCCAGCTGCTACGCTGTCTGAAAACTTAAACACAGGAGCTAGAGTTGTGTGTCATTGTTCTAGAGTGACAGAGGAGATGTTGTAATGTGTATGTATGTGTGCAATAGTCCATATTGTGCGATAGCTTAAAACATGTTAGCATTTTTTTAATGAGTATTTACAGCCCTGAGGCTACCGTGTCAAACTTACAGCTCTGATCTGATCTGATCTGATCTGTGTGCTTAATGGTCTGTTTACTGTCTTGGAGATCATGTCACTGACTACTGACGACTAATGTTTTCCTGATAGCAATTAATGGATTAATTGATGGACTGTTAACAGGTTTAAAGGCCATTTGTGGCTCTTTAATCACCAGAAAAGATTGATTTGTGAAAATTTTTTTTTGCCAATTCCTCAGTTTTAAGATTTTCCACTTCTTGACAGTTTATAGGCATGAACATAATACAAAGACAAGAATATCTTCCTTTGAAAAAGAAAGTTAGTCTACAGCCTTCATTTTTGCCTTAGGAACAAATTCAGTTTAATCTACAAATTACTATTCAAGGTCATTTACAAAAATATAATTTGATCCAATATGTTGAGCCCTGAGTTTTAAATAGTATGTAACAAGACAAGCTTCCAGATTCAAATTAATAAAAGCTGCAGAAGTCACAAGCAGCTCTGAACAGCAGCAGGAGGCAAAATCTTGAGCTCGTACCCCGAACTGCACACAAAAGCTTACAATTACCAGCCAGCCACTTTGTAATATTAAAAAAAATGCTCAGTCACACTCTAGGACTCAGCCTCAATGTCTTTCCTAAATTTTCTTTCAGTAGGAGTGACACCAAGGCCACAAAAGTCAATTTATAAATAGGACCAAAATACAAAACCGTCTTTTAATTTTGGCAGAGGAAAATAATATGTCTTCATCAGTTTTTAATTTTGCAATTTAAGCCCAGATTTGTTTTAAAAAGTAGAAGATGGAACCAGTTTTCCCAACACAGCCTGCGTCATCGAACATTTTAAGCTGCTGCATTGTAATGAATCATCATGAGCTGAAGACAAGCTGGTAGGTGTTGTGTAATGCAGTGTCTTCCAACTGTTGTCACTGTCTGAGCGGACAAGTTTGTGAATTTCTGTTATCCAGAGTCTTAGTGAGGGTGGGATTGTTGTCCTTATCTGATCTGTATGTTAACATGGCGGAAGCACTTCACTGACAGCGGCTGCTTGTGTAAACTCGGCATGGGGTGCATCGAACGAGAGGAAGCGTCAACTCATGTTCAGAGAAGGCCTAAAAGTATTTTCAATTCATGCTAAAAAAGGTTTTAAATGAGTTGCTGACACCTTAGTTTGCCACAGAGAGGACAGATTTCGAAGACTGTGATGTGAAGATGAAGAGTACAACTCGATTTTGTTATTGTCAGTGTGGAAAGCCTTTTGCAAACTCACAGAGGCAAAGCTGAAACAATTACTTGTTTAACTTATTATTCAATCCACAGAAAAATCTATCAAATGTATTTGCATAACTGATTCATTGTTATGTAACTTTTAAAACAAAAATAGCTCCAAAAAATCAATTATTTGATTCATTCATTAAAAATATTCTTGGTTTTCTTAGTCTTCTGTAATTATAAACTGAATATCTTTGGTCCTGTTTGGTGGTCGGACAAAACCAGGGAATATTAGATGTCGCCTGAGAGCTTGGGAGCCAGACCAAATGATTAATCAATTGATTGAGATCATAATCAGTAGATTAATCCATGATGAAAATAACTATTAATTGCAGGCCTAGACTGAAATTCAAAAGAAAAGGAGAAAAAAAAAGAGCTAATATTTATTGGCTGACTCCTACTATAGTTCCAGTAAAACAAACATGTCCGAGCCTGAGCATGCAGAGACTGCTAAGTAAATGAGGACTTCTAAACATCTTGCTAAACTGAGCTGTCTGTGTGTTTTGCAAATCCTCTTTATTCTTTGTTTCAGATGAGGATTGCATCATAGGACAATCTCAGTGCTCAGACCATAACTGGAAAGCACCTAAAAAATTACAGCTTAGTGTAAATTTGTGTCTTCAACTTCACTGATCGCTAAACAATTTAGAATGGTCGCTCAGTTTGTAGGAAACAAAGGATCAGAGAGTTTTAACTTTGTCGTTGCTCAGATCCAAATTTCTCAGGCAGACACCCCATTGGTTGAGCTTTATCCCTCCGCTGAGATCCTTCAGGTGGCATTTGCTCCACAAACAGTTAAATGTACTCTCTGATCCTGTGTAAATGTAGCCTAAAACAGCACAGTCAGCTTGTACACGTCTGTGCATGATTTCAGAGCTTTGAGAGATAGAGCATCCATTAATGAAATGTCCCATAATCAACAAGTGTTGTTATATTGAGTGCTATCAAAATAATATTCATCATTATATCATTGTGTAATCTGTAAATAAATTGGAAATGGTCATATCCATTATTCTTTATTCCATTATTCCAAAGCTATTAATTGGGTTTTCCTGGTTTAGTTTGTTCTGTGTATTTGACAATATATGAAAAAGAAAATTAAATCATACACAATTATAAAGATGTCAAGGACGAATAAATAAATAAATAAATTCTTAAATCACATTAGAAATGTATGTATTTGTTTTATTTAATTTTCTCCATATATCTGCATTGGAAAAAATATTAAAAATGGGACTTTGGGCAAAACACACAGCCACTGCAACAAGCATAATAGTAATTTTTCTTTACATCTGGATTTGCCTCCATGACACAAGTGAGGGCTTCCCTTCAGGAGGAGGAGGAGGAGGGTGTGAAGGCTGGCCTCCTCCCTCCTCATCCCTCGTTAGTTAGGAATTTGTTTACCCTCCGTCTAGAGCCGTGACCTGTAATGGACCACGAAGCCCTCTGGTCAACATGGGATTACCCAAGAGCCTCTCCTCAGGGCGAGGACCCTCACACATAGGCACACACGCACACACGCACGCAGGCACACAGACACACACGCACGCAGGCACACAGACACACACACACACACACACACGGACGGACGCACGCATGCACACACACACACACACACACACACACACACACACACACACACACACACACACACACACACACACACACACACACACACACACACACACACTTCACACTGGGCGATAGCCCGCCTAAGCTGCACTGATAACAACCATTACTAATGGCAATTAGCCCATTAGATCCTTGTTAATGCCCAATGACTTGGAGATAGTTTGGGTGAATGAATCTGGGAGGATTTGGTCTACGTGGCCTATCTCACTTTACCTCTTTGTCCTCTCTGTCTCTATGGAGGAGATATGAATCCGTGTTCAAACAGCAGCAGATGACCATTTCCTCATTGTTTGCCTGCAGTGATGTGGTTTTAGGAAGTTGGTCGATGAGTGCTTTGAAATTTATGACATGCAAGAATTTAGATATGAGCAGGTCACGTGCAGAAAGAGGGGCTGACTGTGTGTTTGACTTTGAATGTAAATTGAAGCAGTGGTGCCTTGAGCAGTTAAAAGCCAGGTGCAGAAGTGGATAAATTCAGTATTAAACTGGGATTAGGGTTAATTAGTAATTAGCAGAAACAGACTCCTGATTTATAGTGGATGCAACCACAGAATTAAATAATTAGTGAGAAATAAATCAACTCAGCAGCACTGTAGCAGTTGGTGACAGCCACTTGCCAACTCCTAATGCCAATTTCCATCTTTAACAATTACCATTTAGACATCAGAATACACAAACACTGAGCACACTGCTGAACACCAGGAGCCAGACTAGTTGAGTATCTAACCTAAGTACCTAAAGCTTAAGTGGTGATCTTTAAATTTTGTTGCCGTGTGCAGAGTCTCTCCACCTCGGGCTCCATTAGAGGACTTTGTGTTAATCCTGCATGGTTTCTGCTGTCCACCCCCGTCCCCCCACCCCCAACCACAGGTCTCTGTGTGGGAGATAGGACGGCCCAGGGATGGTATGAAGGCTTGGAGGAAAGCCCAATCTTTACTTAAAAAAACTCACCGGCCTTCTTTTTTCCTTTCTTTGCATCCCTCCTGTGTGCAAAGACAACACACACATACCTGTTTGATGAATGGGAGTTTCTGCCCAGTTTACTCTGCAATGAAAACGCCTTGAAGTGAGTCTGCAAGCAGAACACAAAATAAAAAGAAATTAATGAAGAAATAAAAGAAAAAAACTGCAGACGTGCAAACGGTGATGGTCCAAAAATGTTCAAAAACATTAATTGCCCCTTTAATGCAAACAATGCAAATCCAGTTTCAGGGCTTTTTGAAGTTTCAGCTCTTAAAATGTCTTCGTATACCTATTTTTGTATAAAGCAGTATTGTTGGCAGAGAAATACCTTTGTGTTTCATTCACCCAATTTCAGCAATGTGTCTTTCGCCTGAAGGATAACTGAGTCGGCGTCTCTGCTCCTCCTTGGTCATAAGCATAACAGTACACCTCTGGATAAGGTTGCTAATAGCATACTGGTCAGGCCCAAATTGAGAGCTATAAACTTAATTAATTCATCCAATACATTATGTTAACCCAAAACAAATCACTGAAGACCACTTTCTTGCTGCTAAAGCTTACTGGATTTTTAAATGTGTATGTGTCCTATAAGTTACAATATTTGAGTAAATGTAGTTAATAACTCTCCACTGTAGAAAGCCTGATATATTAGGTGATTGTCTCTAAAGCCACTTCGATCACTGACTGGATCTGAGCAACTCAAATGTGTCATGTTACAGATTGCGTGGGAACATGCATTATGAAACAAGCAGTACACAATAGTAAAGAGGTGTATCACAGTGTAGTCTGGTTTCAACTTTGTGACCCAAGACAGTGTAACTACAGGTATAATAAGGAGGGGGGTTGAAAGCATCGCTGTGACAGAGAGGAACAGATGAATTATGGGACGTTTGCATCAAGATGGGTGGTACGCTTGCACAAAGTCAACTTCGAGGTAAGGGAGTTTCCCCTTAAACTGTGGCCCATTGGAAAAAACAAGTCAGGTCCAAAACAAAGAAAAAAACAGCGCAGATGAATAGGTGGCCTACATGTCCCTGTTCGGCAGGGCGAGGAGTGGCGAGTGAAACACTAGAGAAAAATGTTGTCTGACTTTTTCTACCATGGATTAAGTTTTGTGCCAAGTGGCGGGGTGTATCACGTGAAACCAGTCAAGCTTTTGTCCAAAAAAAAGGTTCCAAAATGAGTATAGAGCTAAATGTTTATATGTTAAGTGGCTAACATATAGAGAGGTGTAGAGGTGTTGAAGGTAGAAATTGACCAAGGTAAATGACGATGCAACAGCTCTGCACGTATAGCCTCTTGTAGCAAAAGATTTTGGGGGAAATGGTATCACATAATGAACTGTTGCCTGGTGGCCTTGCCATTCAGCCATTTACAACACTTAAAGTCATGATCAACTCTCTTGTGTTCACTCTCCTGAGATGAAAGTGCAGAGGAGGGAAAAATGGCTTTCAAACAAAGCCTGCAGTTTCTGAAAGCAGCCATGGATGCTGCTTTATTTATTGAAGGACTCGGCTGTTGTCAAAAAGACAGATAGTAGCTCTTTGACAACATGATTCTGCGTAATGACCCTCATTATTTATTTGGTTGCTACCATGACTACAGTTGGAGAGGCTTGATGTATGGGGTTTCTCAGCACTCTTGGTGTTTGACCTAGTGATCCGCGCTGTATGGGAATCCAGGCATGAAACAGGCTGAGACAACAACAGCCAAAGCGGAGCTCTGTGTGACACGTTGAGGTACTTTTAATCGGGAGAATATTGACAGGAGGAGGAAGAGAGAGAGAAAAAAGATTGCCTTGAATTTACCTCACTGTTTTTCACATGCTGTATAAACTGAAGAAAATGTCCAAGTAACACAGGAAAAACAAATTGATAAAAAAAAAAAAAAACAGAGCTGCTTTCTGTGTTTCTGTGAAGGTCTGATATTTTGAGATGTTGTTTCAGGCAAAAAAAAACATTTGACTTGTAGTGTCAGTTCTCTCTGATCTCACGGCTGCTAAGTTCTGGTTGGAAGCCAAAAACTGACAAATCATATTCTTCTCTACATTTCAAGCATAAAGGTATGGAGATGAACATGCGGCAACTCTTCAAAGAGAGCTTTTTAACACTGCTGATCTAAATTTAACCCAGTGCAGCTTGATATGAATCTGAATGCACAGATCCTCAAAGCTCCTCAAAAATACAATAACAGCCTAATTTCTTGGTCTCACTGCACGCATTCAGCGGGAATGTGTTTAAACAGACACAACAGCAGAACTTTAAGTTTAACTCCTGGAATCACTGACATTGCATGCACCCGCTAGAAGAGAGTTCAAAGGTCAAAGCCCCAGTGCCCTGGTCTGAGCCTGAGTTGTAATATCTTTGTGCAGGTATGTTGCTGTCTATGCTGATGTGATGTGCTGTGCTGTGGTGCTCCATCACTGCACTGTGAGGCAGGGATGTTCATTTGACCAGAAAACTCTGGTCTGAAGCAGAGCACGCTTTGATGTGAGCCTAATATGGCTTGTAAAAAGGGGGATCCTGCACTTTGAAGTGTTGCATGATGCTGTCCAGACACAAGTATGTGTGTGTGTGTGTGTGTGTGTGTGTGTGTGTGTGTGTGTGTGTAATACTTGGGCTGTACTAGGTCTGTGTCTGTAATCCCAGAGTTATAAAAAGTGATGTAAACACAGAGAGGTCTGCAGAGAGGGGGGGGCTGGCTTGCAGTAAAATACAGTATGTAGCTATCATAGAGCAGGACATTATTTGTGTAGAGCAGCTTTTTATTTTTTGGTGTTTTTGTGAATCAGTATTTTCTACAATTACTACTTAAAAAATGGGGAGATAATGAGTATATAAACTAATGGCATAAGCCGTGTATGATGTGCTCTATTGCACCTATCATCTAGCAACTTTCTATCAAAAAATGTCAACTTGTCTCAAAAAATATCATTAATCATATATAAATTATATACTTATATGCCATAACAGCAGTAAGGAAGGTCAAAGAGCTTTGGATGATATAATTTTGTAAATGACACATGATATATTCTACACATCTAAACATTAACTTCTAAAAAAGGTCTTAGTCTCTACAGAATGAATGTGTGTTAAATACACCAGGGGTTCCTTTCACTGTGTAATCAGTTCAAACAAAGATAAAGAGAGGTTACGACAGACATAAAATCCCCATAGACCTTTAGATAACACATTAGAATGGGAGTAACATGGCCTCTGCTCTGTTTCTTCAAACCTTGTTGGGTTATAGCTACTATATAAAAAAGAGTTTGGACGTGAACAGTATATCTTGCTGTATGATGATTGTTCCTTGCAGTTTAGAAATTAAACAGAAGATAAAAATACTTGAGCTCACAAATGTATTAAGTAACTCAACATGAGGAAAAAGAAAGTAAAAACAAAACTTTTAGGCAGATTGCAGTCAGGACACGGGAGTTAGTGTGTGGTGCATAGAAGCTGGGGGCTGGAGTGTGTAGATCATGGTGTTAGTGAGGAGGAGGTCAGGGCCAGTGCATCTAACTCTTCTACTGATTGTTATGAAGGGCCATGTGTCAGCATCCATCCGACCACTTTATAACTCTTGGCCGTTCCCTGCGCCTCTCCTGCAAAAGGCCCTAATGCATTCTCTTTGACCCCGCTGGTGTAAATCAAATATCTGGCCTCAGATCTCAAGCTGCACAGTGATGTGTGTGTGTGTGTGTGTGTGTGTTTGTGAGACAGAGTGAGAGAGAGAGAGAGAGAAGTAGTAGAAGCTCTGTGGGCCTGACTGACACTGAAAGAATGAACATATAATGGAAAAAAGAAGTTATTAGAATATTAGCCTTTTGTTTAATGAAATTCCAGAGACAGTCTGCCTGGACATGTTGTCACAGGTCTGATGTGACTGCTAACTGCTAAACCTAGAAAACAACTCAACAGAGCAATCACATATGGTTAATCAGCATAATCAGTTCCACACACTCAAGTGGAAATTTATTTGAAGAAAGTCTTTTATGAATATGAGTGCCACACTGGTCAGCTGAACAAATTTGCATCAAAGATGAACAAAGGTGAATTCCAACTTGTACATCTGCCAGAGATATAGCCCCCCAAAAACATCAGTCATACAGCCAATGAAATTAATGGAGTGATATCAGTGGGGCAGTAGCACAATGGATGTATGACTGCAGTTTTTTCACAGGAATTAGGAAACTGTTAAGCTCTGTTTTTGGTCTCCACCAACTCCTAAGGGAAATATCTGACTCTTTGGCTACTAAATGCTCCACTATGATCAGCAGCTGGTCTCTATCTGTGTACGTCTGCTGTTTGGTGCTGAGCAGAGACTGTACAATGTTTTTAGAGCTTTATTGCTTGAAACGGCTGCTCGCTGCGGCCAAAGGCAGTTCTGATGAGAGCTGGAAGAGTGAACCAAAACACCAAAGTGGTGGGGCGGAAAACCAAAACAAAAGGAAAGACACATTTTTCCACTTTCAACTTCCCACTTCTGGCTGTAAATGAGCTCATTTGCAGAGCAGTGAAGCCACCACAGAAAGGAGCAGCACTTTCAGAAAACCCAAACTTCTGGGGCCAGAAATTATAGGAAGGGGGGCATACACTGATTGCCAGATGATGTCATTACCTGGCAAGTCCCAAAACACCCAAAGATGAGCCTTTAGCATCAATACTTTCACTGAAATGTAAAAGAGGTGGAGTTAGTTCACAAAGCTGAAATGCTACAAAACTTACAAGAAAACCTCGGAGAGCAGCAGGCCCCTGGTAAAGAAATAGGCCCCAATTTCATACATGTAGCTGCAAAATTAGAAGGCAGCATCTACAACATAGATAGTCTCTTCTCATCTTGCAACACTTGGCTTATTCATTCAGGTTCTGTCCAAATCTGACATCTGGATCTGTTGAGCTCTGTGGTGGACTTTTAATGTGGCGAAAGTGCTTGTGACCTTTTTCATCTTTTCTTTTTGAACCAATCAACACTGAATGCACTCACAAATATAGGCTACCATATCCGCGTGCATGGCTGAAAAAAACTGGCCATAATTTCGCAATAGATAGTCCAAGTGAGAAAAAAATAAAAAGTTGTTATCTGAAATTTAGCAGTGGAAACAGATGTTTTGATCCAAAAAAGAAACCAGTATTTCATTAAAAAAAAGAAAAGTCATGAGAGAAACATAGTGGAAGCAAGAGTCAAGAGTATTTTTTCTCATTTGAGTGACAGCTCATATGGGAAACAAACTCTTCAAGGACTCTCACTTATTTAAAAAAAACTGCTCTGGCATTAATAATTACATACAATAAAACACAGCATGTCTGAATATGGAGACTCAAATATCTCGGTGCACCACTGGTCTGCAAGTTTGGGTGTGCCTTACAATAACTCACAGTAGATTTACACACTCCTGGGCAAACATGGCGTGCACGCGAAACCCTCCTACTGAAACGTACATTACATACAGGATTTACTCCTAAAACAGGTAGGCAGCGGTGAACCCGACACAACAACACTGATGTAAAACTGGATAAACATATTAATAATATTATTAATATTAATTTAAAACAACTTTTCTTGCGTGCATGGTTTCTATATCATTATGCGTGTGATTTGCCAGAGAGAACTCTGCTCTCAGCATTCCCAACATTCCCATGTAGCTCTTGACCCCTGACAGCCTTAAATTATTAACATTCCCATATGGGCTTAAACCCCCTGATCGCTGCTCGCAGCTACATTTTTTCATGTGTTTCTCATATTAGCATAAGAATTGACACAGGAGATAAATGTGTTATTTCTAATTCATGTGCGTGTTTGTGTTTTCAGTTTATGTGTCCTAAAATTATCACCATCATGTACTAAAGTTTACCTTTTGGAATCCTGCAACAAAATTCGTCTTCCCCCGCTGTTTTTCTCAGTCAGCCCATTGGGTCAACAGGGGGCAGTAGTTTGCCTCTTTCTGCTCCAGACAACAATAACTGGATTCTGCCCCTGCTGCTGCTTTTGTATACAGCACCACTGACAGCACGCAGAGCCAACTGCACAATGGGTTATGAATGAGCTCCCATTCATCACAATTAATCAGTGGGCCAAACAGATTAGCTGTCAGGCAAGGGACGCGTTTGTCTTCGTAAGAATGACGGACGGCTCGGCGGTTCAAACGCATCGGACGGCCTCAAGTTGTAAAGGGAAAAAGTGGGTTTCTCTCAGAGTTGGGCTATGCTTGTTGGCAACTGTACAATTACTGCCCTCACAAATATGTTGGAAACTTTTAATGTTGCAATATTTATAATACTGAACAAACCCTACTTTTTGATTCGACTGAACTCAAAACTGAACCCAAATCTCAGTGATGGAAAGTACGTAAATGCATTTATTCATATGCTGAACTTAATTACACTTCTGAGCCACTTGTACTTTACTCGGGTTTCTCCATTTTGTGCTACTTCACACTTTCATACGCCACTGCATTGTAGTGAGTGGGGAAACATTATACTTTTGCATCGCATCTATTTGACAGCCATTGGTAGTAATTATTTTACAGATTTGACTTGTCACAATAAAAAAAGGCGAATCATTAAAGGCTAACTACCTTAAACTACAGCATTTACGACAGTGAAAATGCTATCCATCTAAACTACCATAGAAATACTGCTTACGCCAAGTAACAATAATCCAGTAATTAAATGATGTCATAGTCTAAACTTACTTTTGAAATTTAAGTACATTTTCTGTATTTTAAAGAGAAACTTTCAAGATTTGTATTTGTAATGAAATATTTGTATAATGTGATTTGTGATTTTACTTCAGTAAATTCTAAGTAAAATATATTTGATATGCATATATATTCTTTAAATTTTTCTGAGTGTGAGCAAGCGACAAACAATTCCATACGAGTGTGGGAGTCATACTCCAGGTGTGTGTGGTAAATGCCTGTTTGTGATGCCATGGTTGTGTCGCTGTATGGTGGCTGCGATGTGATGAGATGTGGCATAACATGGTCTGAGTCATGGCTGCTGATAATGGTCTAAGAGGGGAAGTCGAATGTAAACACCTCAGTCAAGTTTGAAAGGACGTATGTAACACGTCTGAGTGACCAAACTTCAAACCCTCAAAGTCCTCCTCAAACAAAAGTCAACCTTTCTTTTCTCTTTTCTTTTCTTTTCTCCTCACTTTTCCCCTCTCCATAACAAACACGACATAATGATTTTGGATATCTGGTAGATCAAGCAGGGTTTTGCCGGCAGCTGTGTGGTGGTTGCAGGGTTGCCAAGCCAAATAGAGGGGGGGCTCCTGAAGTCACCTCTGCCCAAACATACACCTAATCCTCCCAGCACCAGCCAGCATTGCAACTCTTGAACGCACAAGACAGTTAAAAATAGAGGAGGGGGACAAAGGTCAAATCTACAGAGGGATTTAAGGCCTTATCATTATCACGGAACAGCAGAGCCCAACTGCAGCCCTGAGAAAGTGCCTCTGTGTCTCCCAGAGCCGGAGGCAGGACGGGAGTCCTTTGCATGACTTACAGCACGCAGATCAAGTCAGAGCAGACATCCACATCTTCACCGATTCAAGTCTTTCTAGAACCGCATGGTGTCTTCTTACTGCACAGTGAAAGATCACCCCTTAAAAAGGTACAACCTGTAATTTTTTGCCCATATAAATTGTAGGTATATTTGGATATACTCTGTGCATATTTTGTATAAAACATAACTGATCATAATTCACAGAATATAGGCATACGGCTATGCCGGTAACAGCTAAATTTTTTTAGCTCAAAGAGCAGTGTACGTGTCAAATTGTGACTTTTTCAAATGTGGTAAAAGTTAAACAATAGTTGTTGTTTTTTTTATACAAATCGCACGTGCTGACATCATGTAAATTCTTTCCATTTGAAGTGTAATGAACCATGTATAGTTTATTTACTTACTTTATTATTTCATTTTTTGTCATATTAGGGTTAGGGTCCTCTTTTGAATTTTGCCTGTGTTGTGACTTGTTTTCATTATGTCCACAGATAAATCCTGTAATTACGAATTTGAGGAAAGATGTAAAGCAGAATTGGTAACTGAAAAAGTAACTGAAACTGTAGAGATGTGTTTGTTTTTGCTTGCTGCACACAAGCCACTTTTAAAAAAAAACTTTACATTACACCGGAAGATGATTTTAATGCCATTCAAACGACCTGTTCACTAATAAAATTGTGTGAGGTAAGTTCTCCTTTGAGAGAAAACACCAGATAAGAAAATGATGGTGTGAGGATAAAAGAAATGATCTTAGAAGTGAGATGAAAATAATAATTTTGCCTAGAAACTGACAGAAACATGTGAAACTTGAAAAGATTGTAAAATTTAAATGCTGACAAAAACCTGTCATTATTTTATCTTTTTCTTGGGCCCAACATAAGAAATACAAGTATGTATGCAGTCCTCATGCTGCTTATTTGAGTTCAGTGTACTGACACAACACAGCATTACAGGTATTATAATAAGACTAATAAAGGCTGATACTGATGTCATTAAACTGAAGTCAGAAGCCACTAAATTAAAAGTAATCTGTATTTCTTTGCTGCATTTTAATTACTGGGATAGAAAAGCCCCAGAAACAGCATGTAGACCATCATGGGATATTAAAATAAAAACGCTCACAGAAACCCAGATTAACTAAATTATCTTTAAGGCGGGCTGCCTCACCACACCTACTCACTGGTTAGAGACATTCTGGGAGACATTAAAGTACTCAAACCTAATTCAACAATTAAAGGAATGAACAAAAGATTGTGGGGAAAATAAAATTTAACAGTAGGTTTTACAGACTGATCTGCTGGAGTTGAATTGAGATCCATCACTGTGGCAGGTGGATATTTGATATTTAGAAAAAAATATATACAATACATCAAACTCTAACAGAGATGTTCACATGCTCATCTTCATGTATGTGCAGCATCATGTTGTCAGCAATAGACAGGGTGAAAAACCACCGAAGAGTCAGGCCATTGAGGTCTGGATGAGAGGGATCCCAGCATCCTTACTGAACATAATCAACCAGGCAGTGTTTGCTTTGGAACACTCCTGGTGGATGGATATTTTGAAGGAATATTTGTGTCAGTTTTTAACTAAATCTTTTTTTAAAGTGTGCTAAAAGTCTCTCTTTACTTAACTCCATATACTGTTGTCTTAAATGGTTGATAACAACTACCTTGTTTGGTGGGTCATTCAATTTTGAGCCAGAGACTACATTTTCTTTATGTTTTAGAACATCAGAGTCAAACAGTTCAACAGCAAACAAAAGAAACTGAACTGAAGTAAGGTTATGCTGTTATACACAGAGACAAAACTTAAATATCTAATTCTCCTGCATCAATCAGAGCCTTTTTTCCCCTCTCGATGACAGTAAAATCCCACACTGCTCCATTACAGTGAAGCTGCACTCCGACAAGTGGAGGAATTTGATTAAAATTGCCTGGTTTTGTAACCGAGTCAGCTGAACTGACCACAGTGATGTTAAATCAGAACCTATGTGGGGGTGCTGTCAATTTTCTCTTTTATAAAACATATGACAGGCCAGTGCTAATTCTGCTGGGCTTTAGCCTCACCATGAGCAGTTAGCAGCTGGTTTATTATCACCTTGTTGTAGCTTAGCCTGTATGTATACAATGTAATAACAGACATGAAAGCACATAAGCCTTCTTAAGGAAAAAGGGTGTTTGGAGGCTTGATTAAAAAAAACTCCGTTATTTCAAGGGGAGTTGAGGGGCTTCAATTGTTAGCTTTTGGGCACAGAGCTGGAGTCAGAGATGCTTTAAAAGAAAAACTCCAAAGCTGACCTTTAGGCTCCAATCAAAAGCAGATCGTTTGGTAAAACTAAAGGAGGCAAAGAAGGTGGGGAAAAGAATTCACCGCCTTTTCAGACGTGTCTGTTCATGGAAGAGAAAAATATCATGCGCCAAGTAAAACAAAATCAGGTAGACTGCGGGAGAATTAGTCTGTACCAACCAAAAAAAACCATCGTCACTTCGATTATTTCCATTTTTATTTTTCACTGCTGGTTAATCATTTCATTGCAAAAGCAGGATGAGGTGAAATCCTTCAGATCCTGTACTCAGGCCAGCAGTCCATGTCATTTAATTAATCTTTGGTGGTATTTTTCGTCTTAATCCGTTTTAGAACTGAAAACACTAACGATGTTTGATTTGGAATGAGATTAATAAATACTGGCTAGTCTATTTCCCTGCACGCAGTCTGCCCACGGAGCCTGTGAACTTCTCCAGGACAGCGCGCGTATTAAATTTAGGGGTCTGATTCTCAGCCGCAAACTGTGTCGGAAGATCCGTACGCGTCTTTGTCCGTTTTAATATCGCATCACGTGCTTTGACCCGCCTAGAAAGAAAAGAGTCAAATCCTGATGTGCTCGTTTGCTTGAAAAAAAGATTCAAACGCGCACAGGAGTGAAACCCGACGTGAGACGAGGTTCGCTGACATTTGCACTCCGCTCGTTAATATCCCGTTAATGCCGAGGGGATTAAAACGAAAATAAACATTCACACGTGACTTTCTATATTTAACCAGCTGTTAAGAATGAAATTATGTGGATGTTTCAATCAAAGGGAGAGGATGGAATGGGAATGAAATCTTACAGAAATGGACAAAGGGGGAAACTAAAATCCGACACATTCGGGTTTAATTATGCCAGATCTTTTATTTAAAAACTGAATATTGTGATGATGTAGTATAATGATTTCTTATTTGGGTTAAATTTAGACAATTTAAACAGTTTTACAAACTTAGAAAACAATATAATTTGGTATTAAATCTTGAACATATATGGACAAATCAGTATATACATATTCTGGATCTATCATCTATACTGTGATTGTTTTAAAAGCCAATTTAATTATAAGAAATACATTTTTCGTGTATTTTGAAAACGAAAATTATATATGAAAAATGATTAATGTAGAACTAATGTAGAAAATGAAAGGGACAGAATCGGACTTAAAGTGTGTGTGTGTGTGTGTGTGTGTGTGTGTGAGAGAGAGAGACCATTAAAGAGAGTGTGTGTGATATTTTTTTTTTTTTTAAAGAGAGTGTGTGTGTGTTGTGTGTGTGTGTGTGTGTGTGTGTGTGTGTGTGTGTGTGTGTGTGCGGGGGGCACGTCTCGCTCTTTTTATTTGTTCCCCCTGAGGAAGGGGACTTACCCTCCTTATTGTTCCACACTTGAGCCTCTTAGAGACAAAGATTCCTGGTGTTACTTAAAACTACTGCTGCTTCTCAGCCTCCAGAGATCAGAAAAATACAACAGCGGTGGAAACGTCGACCTCAATAAAGGAACTAGAAACAGAAAAGGCTCGAAAGCTGTTTTGCTGTGCCAAGGAACACATGTTCAATATTTTTAAGCAATACCAACTTCCTCCCCTTTAATCAGAAAAATACTGATTACCTAACTTTGGTCAGACAAAAAGACCATAAACACACAACCTGATGCTCTCTGATCTGAAAGCAAGACAAAAGTTTTAAAAATGCCGACAGACAAACGGCAGAAAAGATCCCAGAATCCACCATGATGAAATCTACAGTATGAGGCTTCACAAGATTAAACTTTTTTTTCGGTTCTCACAGAAAGAAGAGGAGAGAGATTACGGTGGGAAAACACGAGGCCACAAGAAACGAGGAAGATAAAGAGTGACAAAATATCAGAAGTGATCATCTAACAGGAGTCAGAGGAGGCAGAAAACGTCACCTGATCTGATGGACATAGATCAATTTCCAGCCTTTTAGACCCCTGTCTCCAGCTGAGTACGCCTGATAGACATGAATCATCCCTGGATGCCTCCCACTGTGTGTGTGTGTGTGTGTGTGTGTGTGTGTGTATGAGAGAGAGAGAGAGAGAGAGAGAGACAAGAGCTCAAGAACACATTTATTGTGATGCTCATGTTATCTTAACATAAAATCACGCTTTCATTTAAAAAAAAATCTGAGCGGTAAAATTAATAAAAATCTACTGAATAAATTTGTTATATTTTCTTGAGAGCACTGAAATAGTGTCCCTCACTTTATTATTATTATTATTATTATTATTATTATTTAAAATCTCTGCATTTATGGAGATATGACTTAAAGTACTGTATGAAATTTTGCCCTATCTGACGAAAAATCCCTCAAAATCCAGATCACTCCCAAAATTTCAATGTTCGTAAGTATTACCAAGAGCTGCCCCTGATTAAAATAAATAAATAAATAAATAAATCCCTCCATGAGTTTTCTCACAATCCTGCAAACAAACAAACCAATTGAACCAAAAACATGAATTCCATTTTACAACAGGTAATGATGTAATATGGAGTATAAATTGATGCTGTAGCCTCCTACTGTGAGAACACACAGTGCTACCTCCAAACAGGCAGGTAGAGCACTTTATAATAGAGTCCTTACTGTCTTATAAACCCTGGCAGCAGCGCCATAAGCCTCTCTCTGTCTCACACACACACACACATTAAAGCGCTGCCTGGCTTCTTATAAGGAGGCTTGTGCAGCAGATGTGGGGTCAACGCTGCAGGGCCTTACACAAGGCCTCTTTAACTGCATTAAAGCCTGGCTCCTTTTCTATGGCTTAATTAGCTATCAGTTAAGGAAATGATTTTAAATCAATTCAATTCAGCTCGATAGTCCTGATGAGATTTATACAAAAAAAACAACCAAAAAACTCAATTAACAAAATGTGTTAGTTTGTTAATTAGGCAGCTGGATACATGTGAAAAGCTGTTTCCTTTTATTTTAAAAATCCACTAAAAGTTTCTATGTTTGAGTGTAAAAATTATAATCCATTACAGCCTCAAAATGCAAGCGCTTAAAACTTTGTATACATCTGTTGTCCGGACCGGTCCAAGCCTTTTGAGGCTCTATGTAGGATTTGCTGGATTTTAGCTGTTGACTTTTGAAGAACTTTCTTTTTTTTTGGGGGGGGGGTGTCAGGACTATAAAAATGAGGGAATGAGTCTTTGAATACTTCAGTTGGACCAAAACAATATTAATAAAAAAAATGTACAGTAATGAAAGTTAAGTCACATATTCAGTTGGTTCCAGAGGCCCTGTGGAGTCCTGACTATGCCCATTCATGCACAGGCATACTGATCTTACTGAGCAGGCACAGTTTGAGTGTGTGGGTGTTTGTGTGTGTGTCTGTGGTGCTGGTGGTGGTGGTGGTGGTAGGGCGGACAATTAAAATCTAATCCAGTGATGAAGCATTGTCTCAGGAAGATAATGGGACTGCTAAGTGGCACTGCTAATAACAAAGGAGAGGAGATGGATGGATGGATGCTGACTGACGTCCTGTCTTTATTGATCATATGAAGGATTAAATGAAAGCACTGTGAGATGTGGAGATAATAGAGGCAGAGGTTTTGAATTGATTTTTGAGGCATAAACAGCCCCACAGTTGCTTTTACTTTAAATTAACATATAAGCATGAAACTCATACTGTTTGTGCACTGAAAAGAGGCTGTAAACAAAGTTGCAATAATAAAGCCAGGAGAGGTAAATCATACTGTGGTGTAATCTGCGTGTTGTGTAATATTGCATTTTGCTGGTACACTAGTACATTACTTCACAGGCACAGAAAATTACCCTTAATATGTGACACACTTCACCGAAGCACATGTAGCTTACACACAGAGGAGACCTACATCTGCTGGAACAAACATACACATACGCCACTTCCAGAACATAAAACTGACGCCTCAAACACAACAAGGTTACTAATTCATTGGCTTTATGAGGCTTAAGGGACCATTGTCATGGGGATGACAACATAATGGTCTTTATATGCATCAACAAGTTTAGCTGCAACATTTCCACACATTCCTGCATACAGGCTGCAACAGATCACTGTCTGCCACTGCAACTAATTATTTACTCACCAATTAATATTGACTCATTAATGTGTGTAATATGATGATTGACAAAAGTTGCTGCAGTGGGAGTGTGAGTATGGGTATTTGTGAAACCGCGTGAGCTTCCTTGACAACATTTAAACAGGAAAACAAACACCTTGAAGTTTGACTTGTGAAATACTCTCAGTCCCAAATATTGGTTGTGATGTTTTCAGTAATTATTTTTGTTGTTGGAAGCGGTGGAAGTGATCAGAGTTGACTTTTCAGTGAGCAAATGAAAGGTCCAGATATTTAGGTTTCTGGACTTAAAAATGTGAAACAATTCAACAATACATTATTCAGAATTTGGATTGTTTTAAAGTTTTAGTGTAGACTTTTAACCCTCCAAAAAGAAAAAAGTCAAGCCACAAAGGCATGCTGGGACAATAAATATGCAGACCATAAAAAATATTTTCCAAATAAAATTTGTACCATGTCTTTTATAGTAAAATATAATCCAGATAAAATATGTTAATCATGTATTTACAATCAATCCGAAACATTGTTCAAATATGAAAAACACATTTTTCTATTCCCTTCTCTCTATTCACCATCTATGTTTTATTCCTTCTTTGTATATTTCATGCTTATTAATGCTGTTGAGTCAATAATACACAACGTTTAAAAGGAAAACAAGCACAAAGTTACACAAAGAGAATTTTACTTTTTTACCTGAAAGCAACAAAGATCACCTAAATTTCTTGTTACACCCAAAGATTTAAAGTCCTTTCAGTTCATTGTTGTCAACTGTTTTAGGTTGTTCTGTCCATCCTACTGTTTCCAACCTGAGGAGGTTAATCCTGCTGCTTGAGTGATTCTGTGTGTGTGTGTGTGTGTGTGTGTGTGCACTACATTCCCCCACTTTATCTTCCTCTATGTGTGTCAGGAATAGGAAGAGAAAAGAACCCATCTTTGTTTATTAAGTATTATTAACATTTCATTCAAGAATTCCCAACCTAAAGAAAGAAACCCCCCTCAAAACAGAGTGGAATCTTGTCTTAAACATGTAATGCAACCTCAGTAATCATCCCTCGAAGTGCTTACAGGCACGGCACTGTACAATCAACTGAAATTTGTAGGAACGGAAAGCCCTGGCAGGGCCCATGCTCCCTGAGATCATGTCTGTTTTATTGGGGGATAAATGTTGCCATTGACATTGTGTTGGGGGAAAGCGGAGCATGGCCAGCCCAGCTCTAATTGGCTGCATTAGCATCATCATTGCAGTACGCCCGCCCCTCCCACTCTGGCTCCATCTCATGTGATTTGATTGGCTGCGTCGGCATTCCAGTGCAATTTACAAGCTACCTCGGGAATTTTTTTCTTCTTTTCCCCCCTTTGCTACTTCAGTTTTTTTTCTTTTCTCTGCCAGGGCCTAACAAGCCTCAGTGTGTGTCCGTGTGTGTGTGTTTTATGTCCAGAGTCTGCTCCAACAGTGTGCCAATACAAAGGGGTTGAGAGTAGTGGAAGATTTGACTGAAACCAAGAGAGAAAAGGAAAAGAATGTATATTTGACAAAAAAATAACATTTGAAGGGGAGAGAAAAGCCTTTAGCTTTAAAGTGGCACCAGAAAGTATTCAGATACCTTCACTTTGTGAGCACTTTATTGTGTTTGATAATTTTATTTGATAAAATTTGATAAAATACCCACTTTTGCCCATCAATCTACACACATAAACCTAGAATGTAGAAAAAGTAGAGACAAGTTTTGCAAAATTTATTAAAAGTCAAAAACTAACTGGTATCAAACCATTTTAAAGCTCTGATTGTTCCCAGGCACACAGTGGCCTTCATCACCTGGTTATCACCATCCCTGTGATGAAGCACGGTGGTGGCAGTGTGATGCTATGGGGGGACTTCTCAGTGAAAGTGACAGAGATACTGGTTACAATTGAGGGAATGATGAATGGAGCCAAATATAAAGAGGTCCATGGAGAAAACCTGCCCCAGCGTGCACACAAAAGTTCACCGTTCAGACTATAGCCAAGTCTTTGGGACAAGTCTCCGTCTTTCAGTGGTCCAACCAAAGCCCAGACTTAAACTCCAGAGAACATCTGTGGATTGATCTGAAGATGGCAGTTCACAGACACTTCCTATCCAGTCGGAGGGAGCTCGAGAGCATCTGCCAGGAAGAATGGGATAAACTGCCCAGATCCAGGTGTGCAGCGCTTGTACAGACTTACCCAAGAAGAGACAAAGCTTTAACTGCTGCCAAAGGGGCTTTAACAGAGCACTGAATTAAGGCTCTAGATGCTTTTGTAAATGAGAAAGTTCAGTTGTGATTTTTAATAAATTTGTTTTAAAAAGTGTGTTCTCCTTATAATTTCATTACATCAATTAAATGTACAACACAATAAAGTCTGCCAGAAGTAAAGGGATCCACTGTAATGGGGAAAGTCATTCTTAAAATCTCATCAGAATCACCTGAAAAATACAGTTGTCATTTTTGCCTGCAGTAGCGATGACAATTTGTGTTTTTGTAAAGTTTTCTACATGGATCTAGTGTTAATAGAGACACCAACATGATTACAGTGTGCCTGATTTTCAGCATTTATGAACCCTGTTTGAGATACATTCTAATTACATTACTAATGTCACCTGAGATATTAATCCAAGTTATTTTCTAACTACAACTGCATAATTTACTCCATCATCCTCTCAGACTCTTCTTTTCACAGCGCCGTCATTTTTGGCTGTCGGATGATGGCTGAGCCCTTTGAAGCAAAGAGTCAACCCCGAAAGGTATTGATGTCATCCTGCACCTACACGGCACTGTGGAAAATGACAGGTGGATGGAAGATCCTTATATCCTGGATGTGTGATGACGACAGCTTTATTAATGGACTGCCTGTTCGGCAGTGCAATGTATAAACAGCATCACTCGGGCCGTTTCAGAAACACACCGTGTGTACACTGCAGTGTGGTACAAGCTAGGAAGAACATATTACTACATTGCAGCAGGGTGCTATTTTAGTGCCTCCAAAGCATTGTGCACTAATACCTCCCTCTGGCAACCCCCCCCCCCCCCCCCCACACACACACACACACACACACCTCTACCTGCAGGTAAGCAGACAGGCAGGAAGGGAGAATTTAAAGCAGTGCAACACATCAGCAGACAGAGTACAGAAGTCCGCCCGACTCTCAGTGACTCCAGCTCATTAAATGCAACACACACAGAGTGCCACGTGCAAGTTAGGAAATATAAAAACAGATACAGTATAGCCACTTAGCCTAGAGGCTGAGCACATTCATACGCACTCACCCTCACATCTCCATCCCTCCCCCACTAACCCCCACACCAACTCTCTCACACAGGAACACAAAAAAAGAGCAAGGAGCTTTGTGGATCTTTTTCTGTAGCCCAGCCATCTTTAATCCCTGTGCAGGGATTTAGGTAGTGGGGTGGGGTGGGGGTGGGGTCCTCCAGGGTGAGGGCTTCCCCACCGGTTTTCTGTGACAGCGTTGATCCAAAAAGATTTTTAAACCTGAATTGCATTGGCAGCCATTAACACATCAAATCTTACTTTCAAACTTCACAGGCACTAAATTTAACAGCATGCACAACAAGTTTCAATTGTCTGGTCTGTCATGGTCCTTATGTATTAGATCAAGTGTCTTTCTATTCAGGATGTTATGATTCATTAGAAATCTTAGTCGACAGCCTGAGGCACAGCAGTGCTTTGAGCTAAATGATAACGTGAGCATGCTAACACACGCACAGTGACAATGTTAACATGCTAATGATGGGCAGGTATAAGGAGTATCTCATCCACCATCTTAATTTGTTTTTGCAAATTAGCTTTAAACACAAAGCACAGCTGAGGCTGATGGAACTGCCTTTTCTTGTTTGGTTTTGTTTTCTTTTTGCAGGTCACTGACACAAAGCCACAAGAATGTCACTCGAACATCCAAAAGTGGTTTGATGAAAGTATCAGGTTAAGTATGTATTAAGTATACCACACGCAGACAAATCATGCCTACTTATTTCAAGATGAATTCAACTCTACTAATCTCAATAAGGTTATAATAACTAGAGCATGACCTTGATTTTATTTACCACACAACCTCAGATATGACACAGTGAAACCCTGAGTGTGACTGCTGGCAATGTGTCTGAGGGGCTGCAAAGCAGTTGCACAAAGTGAGAGCTTGTTGTGTTTGAGGCCTGCGTCTCATTTGGCCGCACTTCATGGGGACTTCCAGAATAAAGAGGTTTGTTTTCAAAGTGTCTAAACACTGCAAAAGCAAACACATTTGGGTAAAACACATTAATGCGTGACCCAAGATCAAAACGTGTGGTTTTTGGTGTTGTAGCGGGATATCATTTACTGCCAAAGAAAAATCTAAATCTTCAGAAAAGACATGTTCAAAAGATGGCATTTGAAAGGGTGAAAGTTTTTGCTCTTTAAAATAAACTGGAAAAACATCTCTAAACTGTTGCGCTTAATACAATAAATACAATACTATTGAAGTCAGTTATGACTTAAATTCTGAGAAAATACGTAAATCATGTTAATAAATAAATTTCTCTCACACTTGCTTCATCTGCACCTACGCCACATTCACTTTTCTTCGCATTTATTTATAGTGTGGTTCAGACATGGTTTCACAACCTGCTGTGTGTGTGGTTCCCGGTGTGACGAACATCAGGATGAGTAAGCATTCAGCCATTAAAGGATTAAATAATTTTCTGCTGCATTGCAGATCAAAGTCTCACCAAACTATCTCATCTATTCCAGGACATCGCCTTTCCTTCTCCATTTAATGATGCATATGAAAAGAAGTCAATCAGAGGACAATAAAATAGTTAAAGTAGTTCACCATGTGCAGTTATCACATGGGAAAAAATATGTATGACATTAATAACACACACCAATAAATTTTCCACAGCATATGCCTTTTGAGAGAAGCATAATGATGCCCAAATTGTATTTATATATATATACACACACACACAAGCTAATGTGGATTTTCTGTGCAATCCAACTGAACAATTCTGCAGAACTATAAGGGCTACATACAAACTGTTTTTTTTTTTTATCTCCAGCGCCAGAGTATTTGATGGACTAGCCTCCACATTGCTACACAGGAACATGAGAGGCAGAACTATCCACTATGAACAAAACATATTCATTTTTTGGGGGGATTCTGGTCTGTTCTGAAGGAAGAAAAAAAAGGAGTGAGGAGAAGAACATAGCAGTTGGGATAAGAGTCAGTTAGAGCGGAGGGAAGGGAGTGTACGGGTGAGTCAGTGAGATTATATGGGGGGAGGAAGGATGGGAGATGGAGGTCTGTAATTGGTTGCCTGGAGAGGATTAACCTGTCTGCCTCCAGCCTCTCCCTTCTACCTTAAACAACATGCTATATACCCCCGTTACTGTGGCAACTACAATCTCTGCCTCAAACCCCCTATGCTACCTCTTCCTCCCCCCTGCAGCCCCAGCATCTCTTGACTTCTCTTTCACTGTCTTTATCTTGGCTCGCCCCATAGCTTCATCTCAGCTTCTTTCCTGTTACTGTATTGTCTACCTGTCCAGGTAATCAGAACAGCAGCTACTGTATGCTACATTAGCATCAGAGTTTCCTGAGTCCCTCACCACAAACACTGTAATTAAAAGATAGGGAAGGGCATCCCCTTCCTTTTATCTCTGGATTTTCATTTACTTTGAGACTTCATACCACACACACACACACACACACACACACACAAGTGTACACATTTCACACACACATACAATCCTTACCTAAGATGTAGCCACAAGGCAAGCAGGAACTAGTTTGTGTGAGAAACCAAAGCGAGCCAGACACACAGAAACACAGACAAACAGTCCTGTGAAAAGACAAGGGAGCATTCTCGAGGTTCCCACCACTGCGTTGTATGACAACACACAATAGGGGAGGAAATGACACCCAGACTACACACACCTTCATCCTGTATGCTGTCTGAACAAACAATTTATGAAGAATCGTAAGATTAATGGATGAGTGGTTGGCTCAATAACGACAATGAGATGTCAATGACAATTGCACTGCTGGCTATGAAAACACAGGCTCATGAAATGCCAAATGCCCAGACGTGCGCTGCCTATGAACTGGTATGTGTTATATTCATGCTGTGTATACATTGTAGAAAAAACATGCTTAGAGTGGTGTTGCAGTATTTAAAAATGGTTCCCATCAGTGTAATTTGAATGAATACTCTTATCTCTGATATGGTTTACCTTGCTGTAATCTTTGCTAAAATGTGAATTGTATATTCTGTTTTTTGTGTGAATTATTGTTCGGTGGCAACATTTGATAAAGATCATTTTGTTTTGCAACACTGATAAAAAAATAATAATTGTGAACATCTGATCTTTTATACTGTGACTCTTGTTTCATGTCATATAAACCTATACAAGGCTGCAGTAAATGCAATCATTTTTCTGTTGTGCTAATGGGAGCAGCAAAAGACACACAGTGGTGACTGACAACAACCCACCCATGAACTTCATGACTGATGTTGGATCAACTAAAGAGGCTGCTGATGATCCATGAAAGTCTGGCTTACAGGGATGAGTTTTAGTCATAGCTGATAGTGTGTTTCTTTTTCTGTTTTGCTGAGTAACACGTTTTATTCAAACCTGCGCTATATGAAGAGGTGTCGAGAACACCAGCGGAGCATCAAACGTCCCATCAAACTCCTTTTCTTAGGAGTCGGCTGACTTCTTTCGCCAACACTCAACTCTCTCACATTAACATTTTGGTCTGAGAGTGTGTTATTTTAAGTGTAACTTCATACAGTGGTCTTAAATTTTGTTTTTATATGTACGTTTGTATGTAAGTGTGGAAGCACAAACTGTAGGTGGATGTGTATGAAGGCATTTTAGATTTCCTTTTTTTGTAGCAACAGGCACTTGTTGATGTTATACTACATGTTAGTGTAGGTAATTAATATGTCACCCTTTGCTCTTTTGTTGCTGAAGCAATTAAAGAATTCATATGAATATCAAAAGACACATTTATATATCAAAAATGGATTTCGTATCTTATCCTACAGTTGGACATGCATTAATACAAGTGTAGCAACACACTTTCCTCACACGTACACATGGCGCACAGATGCAGATGAGCTTTATTTAAGTATAAATAATTTTCTAGTTGCTACAGTTTAAGTTCATTCTTGTTTTCTCTCTCTATTTCAGTCTTATTCAGCAAATGTATTTTTAGAGACAGGAATGCTCCACAAACAAGTGTGTAAATAAAGTTAAAGCTAAGAACAAAGAATAAAACCAAATAAAAAGAGATGGCTGTGGCCAAGGCTCAATGAAACTGCCATACATTGTTATGGCCTGAGCTGAGACACACAACAGAACCCACACACTCCATCTCAGACCCAAGGATTATACTTTTTAAACATCTGTCTTCCCTTCGCCTCCTTCCCTCTCTGTCTTCAGGAGGATGGGATAAACAAGCCAATACGCTTTCAGATCATAAACCATTATCTTGATCCTTTGCCTGTCTCCTGAGTATGCTGACAGAGATTACAAATTACTAAAATTTGTGTATGATTTTGCTTGGCTGCTTATGGTTTGGTTTTCCCGTGCATAACCAGATGTGGTTCACATTGCTAGGGCCAAAGATTGTGTTTTAAAGTCTTCATGTATGAGTGGTGGCCTGGAAGGAGCTGTGTAGTGTTGTTGTCGGTAGGGATGCAGTCAATCTGCAGCACTAATCAAGGAGCCACCCACTTAGCCATATCATTAAGCAGGTGATGAGCCAAACAGCCAACTGGTCAATAAAACTGATAGAGATAAACATGGTTGAATGAAAAAAAAATCTGTAACAAATTGAAGCCTTGCTGAAGCTAGGGTTGGTCAAGAGATGTAACCATTGTACCTGAAGGAGACCACCTGAGAGATCTGGGAATCATACAACCCTGTCTCACAGGAATCATGTACATATACCACTAGAACTATCCCCACTTATGTTGTGGTGACAACATAATTGCTGGGTGCATCACATTCACTGGCAAGGTGAAACAATACATTTATTAACAGCCCAGAGTCACTAGGCAGTTGTTGAGGCTGGTGGCAAGTGTGCAAAGTGCACAAATGTCACACCAGAAGCTGGGGATGGTGTTCACAGCTCTCTGTGGTTAGGTTTAAATAACAAAAGCACTTTGGTTAAGTAATGTAATGTAAATAACCAAGTTGTGTCTGAAGTCACTGTGAACTTTTCCTGCATTAAAGCAGACCACAGTCTTTCCCTTCATTTCACCAAGTCCTGAGAGTGACTAAACATAACCACAAAAGATCTTAATAATGCTGTTGTAGTCACTACAAGTGGATATTAAACTGCAAAGGCTGGTGGAGAACTATTACATTGTCTGTGAACATTCTCCTGGCATGTTCAGTATCAATATTCCAATCATAACATATCTGAGATACATGAGTAGAAAAAAATATCCTGTCACAATTATGTTTCCTTCTAATTGTAGTTTCTGTTTCAATTCATTGTATATTGATGTGATTTTGACATGGTTCGAATGGAATCATGGTATGCAAAAGATATTAAGCCATTAAGGTTTTACTATTTTGTATATAGTGTATTGTTATATCAGGGAACAAGTCTTTCATGAAAAGTGCCATAAAGTAATACTTGGTTGTTACGGTTTTTTTTGTTTGCCTGTTTTTTGGTGGGGGGGTTTTCCAATCACCGTCCAATTTTTGTTGTATTTCCATTAATCTTAACTCTTCACTTGCCTACTTAATTGCTGAAGTACACATTTGCCGGCAAAATTATCAGCCAGCTAACATGCTAACCAAACAGTGACCTAAACAAGAACACCCAGCTATCCTACTGAAAACCAAACTTGTCAACTCACAATCCAACCAACCAGTCATCTGAAGATAGAGACACACAGCAAGCAAAGAAAAAAAAGGTCTGGTCAACAGACAACAAACCAGCCAACCAAACCATCAATCATGCCATCAAACTGCCAGCACACCAACCCAACAGCCATCTGGAGCGGAGGCAGTCACACCAGGCAGCCACACCTTGGGGTTTAGCAGCATGCGGTCTTAGACAGAAACCACCACACCATGTTTGTCATTACAGTGCCACAGTGTACAATCAAGTGACAGAGATTAACGACATACAGCCCTGGGAGAGATTATGTCTTTGTTTACCCCAAAGAAAACGGCTATCCATAAAGTGCCAAGCCAAGCCCTAACAGTAGCCCAGTAACGGTACAATACAGGCCTACCTGCTGGGAGTCCTTTAACCTACAGTCCTGATCACATATAACCCTGTCACGCAGACCCAAGTCTTACTCTCTTCACAGAGTTAAGTAAATGGTGGAATCTGGATGTGGCAGGAATTTCAGCAATTTACACCATGCAAAAAGACATTCTGACATACCGTACATCGGCCGACGGTGTGAAATGAAGCAGCTGATCAGACAGCGGAGCACAATTACAAAGTTACACGCCTCAATACACATTCATTATGTTAAACATAAGACATTCAGCTGTAGATTAGGAGGTAGATAGGAGGTGTAGATTGAATGAATATGGTGTGATTTTGCTGAAAGTAAACTAAATAGATGTAACTCTGAAGTAAATTAACCATCATGAAGGGCTACTACTACAACTACATATTTTCATTATTGATAAGTCTACCATTATTTTCACAATTAACGGATTAACTACTATTAACTACTACTTTCATACTCTGCTGTAGAAGCATCTGCTGTGTCTAAACCACAGAAGCACATGTCAAAATCATGAGGCATTCTGGCAATCAATGACAAAACACAAGTGTTTTGACAAGAAGATGAAATCAACTGAAAGATATGTGACAGACAGAGTTTAAAGCAGGTTAACAGACTAGCGTATGACTCATATGAGACATAGGCACTCCTTGTAATGGTGATCTACTTCATTGCTCAAAAATCACAATCCCTTTTCAAGCATTCAGACTCAAACATTTTTAAACATGTTTATGTCATTTGTAGAATGAAGACTGAGACCTATAACATTAACATGGATCTACCAGTCTAAACAGTGTAGCACTGCAAAGTTTAAAGGAGGAGATTTTCTGCACTGTCACACCTCTGTAAAACAAAGTAAGACACTGTTTGAATTGCCGAAATCCACACAATAGAAACATAGACATTCACATCAAACACCTGCAGTCAGCATCTCCTTTCAGATGATGACTCACTCCTCTTTCAGTTGCTCCCGCAGATCCATGCACTGTCAGATCATAATCAATTTATCACTGCCATCTAATGAGAGCGTGTTCTGCTTGAGGAGTTTAAGCAAAGCCAGGCGTGACTGCACGGCTCAGACAGAGAAAATAAGCGCCTCCTGTGTGAGCTCTCATGTCAACATGACAACATGCAGTATTTCACACAATCACCAAACACTTTTGTTTCATGTGGAATCCAGTAAAGCATGAAATGCCGACTTCTGATGATAGCTGATGATGTGTCTCTCCTGCTCTGTCAGTGGGTCAGGTGAGGTTTTGTGGTCATGGTGGCATGAAGTTAATTGCATCTCCTTGGTTGTGACTAGTGTAGTGTGTTGGGGGAGCAGAGAACTGTGTGAGGTCTGGTCATGAAAAAAAGGAGAATGAATAAGTCTTTTTAAGTCTATTGAAGGTTTTTGGCCCTGTGACTCACACAGCCCATACACATTACATTACCGAGATCATCGCAGTAGTGTCTTTACGTATACAGAAACGGATGCTTCATATGACTACACAATGTTCAGAAAGTTGAAAACTGCAAGTGAAATATATAATGTAAACTAAATTGCTAACAATCATCTTTTTTGGATTACTTTTCAGTCTTGTCAAGGACACACTATGTCTTGCATTGACACTGAATGTTTGCACTGGACATAAATGCTGAGATGCAAAATTATTCAGTTTGACGGGAATTCCTGGCTGCACCTTGTCTTGTATCAGTGCTAACCAACTAGCTAACTACCATTAATACTGATAATGTTCATGATAATTCAACTTGTAGTATTTCTACTATTACTGCAGGATTAACAGTGTCTTTGCAGTATGTCAGACTATGGGGGTGGTGAGCAGGTTGGGAAGTGGTGAAAACACTGTATGGAAAAAAGAGAAAAGAAATGGCTCCAACTTCTTTTAGCATGTTTATTTAGCAACCAGTTTGGGTTTGTTTGTTTTTTGGCCAATGCACCTGCTTGGTCACAAGTGTTTGCTCTAAAAAATCAAATGTCAAAATTGGCTGTTAGAATTTGAGACAGGGTGCTTTAGATTTAAAAATATTTTATTGTTTGGTTTATGTCATTAAATGTCACTTATGTTATTACTACAACTACTAACTAATAAAGGCTGTTTACATTAGTCATGTATGCCTCAAGGGGTAGAGCACTGTGTAATGTCAATATAAATGTCATGAAGATAGTAATTCTGAATTCAACTGTGCATCAAATGTTACTTCTAACGTTATCAAACACAACATCAGTAATTCTTGCTAACACCTCCCCTGGTACCTTCTGCAGGCCCAGCCCTGTTTAATGTTCTGGATGAGAGGTAGTGTTTGTGAATGCTGCCAACGCAGGGAAAGACCCACCTGGTCAGCCTTGCTGCAGGTTGGGTCATGTCCTGCTCTCAGGTGGGACACATCACTGAGGAAACGCTCACAGAAAGATGATGGATGCGAGAGGACAGTCATATTCTCTGTTAGCACTTTTTTCCTCAGAGTCTGTGAAAATGGGGATCAGCGGGATCAATCAGGTGTGATACCAACTGCTTTTGCTGCTAACGAGGCTACTATTTCTACCCCTGCTACCTTTACCACTGCTGCCACTGATACTGTTCATACTGCTTTTATAATACCATCATTTTGCTTTTTCCCCCCAACTGAGAAAACAACCTGGGACTGAGTGTGTTGCTCAAAGATACTTCGACACATTGACAAGATGAGCTATAGGGATCAAACTACCAACCCTGTGAACTCCGACCCACCCCAGCCACAGCCCCTGCTACCACAACCACTTCTGTTATTACATCTTGTACTACTACTATTTTTTCAGTTCATATTGTTCAGACATAATTGCTGCAACGATTTCTACCTTGACTGCCCAGCGCAGTGTGTGTTATCACACTTACAAACATGCACACTTAAAGCATGACAAATAACTTCCCCTGCCGTGGCCTTGTTTGCCCCCTTGCCCTTTACAATGCAGCTAATCCGTGGATTCACCAGAGATCCCTTTATGCATTCTCCATGAGTGGAGGTCCACAGGTCTGAGCACAGGAAACCTAACTGCCCCCCCTGAGACCAGCCTAAACAAGAGAGCCCGGGCCTGTCAATTACCCATAGGAGTTGGTACACCAAAGCATATCGGCCGTTGCCGACATACACATGCACACACCCGTTCTCTGCATGCTGGCAGAGGAGCACTGGCATTATGGATATGTATGACACATGCATACGCACACAATCACACACCCAGACAGCTGTGATTTCCCCAGGTAGCTGCCCTAAGCCTGTAGAGAGAGGATTTGTCGGACGGCCTTGTTTAACACAGATGTCAAAATGAGCGCATTGCGGCACGGTGGGAGGAGGATGAAGTTGATTTTTGAGATGTTCATCTCACGCTGCTCTTGATTGACAGGGAGACAAGCTCTCAGTTTAACCCAACATGTCTGACAGAACATCTCCTGAATGATAAAGTGGTAACACAACTCAATTTAAGCAGCTGTTTAAGAGGTTTTGTGGGGTGAAAAGGAGGTTTTGCATTTATATTTGCCACAGTGTTTGGTGGCCTACTTGGGCTCAGGAGGCTAAGGGAAACTTATAATAATTTTTGGACACCCTAGCAGCACAGATCTGGGGATGACAGTGTTGTGTTGGTTGATTGGTTGGATCCGCCACTTTGGTCCAGACAATACCTGATTAGCTACTACATTGTGAAGCTCTTATACTGTGGCTCACGTTCTCAAACCAGTCACACTGGCAAAGTCCATATGCACATCCTCAACAGACATCCAGGTCCCTTGCTCAACTCCCAGCCAGCCAGACATGTACTGATTATCAATCCCCTAACATCTCTCCTGCATTTCCTGCCAATGTTCATTGTGGTTATCAAAGGAAAAAAACGATTTCCAATTGCTAAAGACAAAGTTTGGGTGCCTTTAACTTTGTGGATGTGTATATCTCGAGGATGTTGAGGAAAATTCAGGGTTTCATCAAAGTCTTTCATATTCATCCTCTTTGGAACAACATTTTATGGAAATCCATCAAGTAAGTGCTAAGTTTCGACCAAAGTACTATACAGACTGACTGAAAGATTGGCATTTCCATCCCGAGAGCCACTCCGCCAACATAGCTAAAGATGGGACTGAATGCTACATGATTGGTGTATTGATGACATGCTGTAGTTATATATAACTTGTTGGCACACAATGGAATAGTAAAATATAAAAGTAATAGTAAAGTATTTTGGGAAGGGGTTGCCTGTGAGTTTTTTAATCCACCAATAAGCAGTTTCCACATCTTGGAAAAGTGACTTTGCTCCCATAAGAAAAATTCAGCAAAAAAGAAAAAAACTCAACATGATTTTGTCCTTGTGACTTTGTCAAATAGTTAGACACTGCCTGGGGAAAACTTTTTGACCTGTCACCTCCCAGGCCTGAAGCGCCGCTGTGAGGAATTCCACCTTAATGAACTCCTCTGACTGTCTGGAGCGTGGGATGCATGAGAAATGTCTGGAAGGAAAGAAAACTTAGAGAGGTAATCTCCCCTTCCGTCTACTGCTTTTTGGTTACACTCACAAACGCTGCGTGGAGAAAAAAATAAAATGCTCAGCCCCCCAGGAGGGGAAGCAAACCAGACAATGATGTGCAGCAGCTTAACAAAGCACCTGTCTGACAAAGACAGATAGACAACTCCCAGAAAAACATACAAACAAAACACCAGAAGCTGTCCTGTTCTGTGCCTCCACAAATGAGGCAGAAAGAGAAAAAGTCTTTAACTCACTGCTGCTCATCCAAATTGGTGTGAAAGGAGAAAGGGCGAGAAAGCAGCATAACAGCGTAACAAAATGAGTGTGGGAAATTATGCAGAGGCAAACAGTGAGCGCTACTATAGGAGGAGGGGGAAGAAGAAGATGTGGTGACATCAGACTTAAAGCCCAGAGATGGGGCTTGTTAGCAGGAAGCTCTATTAGGTTCTACGTTCTCCTTTGTCCTCTTCACCTCTCCCACCAGCCCTAAATTGGCCTCCACAACTCCACCTGACTCCCCTCCCAGCTGGCAGCGCTCATGTATATGCATCTCAAATCCCCCCTAGACACGGACAGATAGGCAGGCCAGACATAGCGCCGGGTTCACCTAACAAAAGCAATTTGGTACAATAGACCGTTTGGGTCAAGTACCCCGGTGTGTTCCCCCTCAGTTGTTTTAATCAGGCCAAGGTAACAGGAAAAAGAGAGCTCCGAGGCACCTAAAGGCACCTTTCCTCCTGGCCATTATCCTCCAGTAGGAGAATCGTGGATGTGGTTGTTAAGAGAGACAGACGTGACAGCCCATCTTTTGGACAAGTCAATTAAAGGAGAGCGGAACTTTTT
Source organism: Psettodes erumei (assembly GCA_016785225.1). Classification (NCBI taxonomy): domain Eukaryota; kingdom Metazoa; phylum Chordata; class Actinopteri; order Pleuronectiformes; family Psettodidae; genus Psettodes; species Psettodes erumei. The sequence continues at coordinate 1,377,510 of JAFBJZ010000411.1, forward strand.
TAAGGGTGAAAGATGCATATCGACGTATGTTTTCAGGGAAATTAAAGGACAAGTTTGACACCAGAGACATGGAAGTGAATGACAAGCGGGGACATTGTTAAAGGAAGACATTTGTTATTGGTGTTGTTGAAGTTCCAGGTTTTAACTCTTGACGCTGTTTTGAGCATTTGGACAGTTTTCAGATTGGTACATATACTAATGTAGCCAATTGCCACTGCCATGGCCAGTAGCCATGTGCAGACTGCTCGCTAAAGTGATCCAGGTCACCCACCTGTTCACAAGTAGGTCCACGGTTATGAGACTGGAGCATTGACCAACTGTATAACTATGACACGTGTAATTTATATGACCAATGCATGACTTGTGCCCCCTTAAAGTACCACATAAGACTTTTGCTCCATTTGTGGGCAAGTTTCCGTCACAAAAAAGTTAACAAAAAGCTTCATGTCCTGGTTTTGAGAACCTTCAGACCAAAAGGCAACAAAGTTTAGCAGTATCTACTAAAATGTATACAGAGGATTCAGTAAATGAACAAATACACAGTGTTTACATTTTCATAACATATCAGTGAAGGTGACAATGCCAGGCAAATGTGACTACTGTGAACGCATGATTCATCCCTTTAAAGGGCCCCATCATCTTGCTGGCATTGTTCTTTGTCAATGAAAAGGCACATGTAGCTGTTGGACTCTGACAAATACTACACAATGTGTCAGAGTGGGAACCTTCATACCCAGATAAAGGTGAGTTTCATAATGTTAGAGTATGTTGTTGTATTTCAATACAGTGTGACATGTGACATTTGCTTGGCTCTCATCCTGACTCAGGTCAGGGGAGAATAAACAACAGCTGGGGAGACAAAAGAGGCATGCAGATAGATTCCGCTCATCGAAACGCAAAACAAACTTTTGCGTCCTGAGGCAGCCGTGCCCAAAATTCACCTATACAAAGACTGTAAATGTTTTGATATCCGAAAATCCACAGGTGTCGATACTACCTGGCATAAGCTGTCACAAGTTATTGTGTTTTATGTCTTTTTAGCCTCAGGCTGCTTTAGTTTAAATACAAATGATTGACAACTTCATTGTAAATATAACAGAACCATATTTTGACAATGATGATGTGGTTCTTACGTGGTACTCACCTGACCTTGTTTGTGTAATAGTAAAGTTTTCTGCACCGCTCCTACTACAGAAATTAAAATAATGCATCTAATAGACTTCAAACCCTCAGAATTACTTGTCTCTCTGTATTCTACTACTACATCTACTGAATATTATTGTCTGTATACACCATGCTTACTAACACCATGGTAAATCTCAAAAGAACCTTCAGTGGATGTAAAGGAGGTCACATTGATTTGAATCAATGTCATACTAACATTTATCTCAAAAGGCTCTGATAGACTGATTCAGAGTGTCACTGAACATTCAAACATGGGATTCTACAATCCTGATCACGGCTGTTGCAGTTGAAATGTGATGCCAGGGTCTAAGCACCTGCAGTTACAGGATAGATATCTGGAGATAGCATCTGTCATGGTTATATGTAGGTAATACATGTAATAAAGTAAATGACAAACAGCAGAGCAATTTGAATCCAGTGGAAATGTTACATGTGAGATTGTGAGAGAAAGGGGTTATTTAAAAAAGAGAATACATGCAAACTATTATTCAGTGGAAAATTTGAGACTTCAAACTCCTGAAAATCAACAAGCCACGACACACACCATGTGGAACCATGTGCTAAAGTCAGGCCATGACCTTTGCAACATACCTGGCATGGGTTGCTAACACACTATGGTTGTGTAGCTGTGACAATTTATATTGACAGATAAATGACTCATGAAGAAGTGTGAAAGACAGACATGTACTATGCACGCTCAAAGTATGTATGGAACTGGCACAAACCATATTATGTAATGATGGGTTTCTACTTTTGGCAGCTAATGTGACTAATGACTGTACCTACTCTGCACACATACCAGAGTTTGCTATATTTAACTGCAAGCGCTCTCTGATCCATCATCTATCTTGTCTGTCAGCATTTTAATTTGGATAATTCTGTTGGTCTTTGATTACCTTTTCTTCTTGTGTCACTATGAAGCTGACATTTGTGGTTTTTAGTGAAATGTCTCAGTAGCTATTGGATGGGTTGCCATGAAATTCGTGCAGACATTCATGCACCCCTCAGGATGAAGTGTGATAACCTTGTTGTTCTCCTGACTAGAGCCAGCATGAAGTAAAGATTTGTTCAGTTTGTCAGCCATTGAACAAATTCCAGTGAAACTGACAACAAACAGCTACTTCAAGTCACTGAGGATGAAAAACCTTTCATGTTAGCCTCAGACTTGTCATTTCAAACCAGCAATATTGAGGCTATCTGACAAAATATCTCCCATGTGTTGAAAAGAACTACAGCATGGCTAAAAATACACCGCTACAGGAAATCATGAATAAAACCACTGATGCAATCCATTCAGCTTATTTGACAGGAGACATATGCCATTTGTCTCTTGTTTCCCTTAGTAACAAACTGATGTAAATATGCATAACAACAAAAGAAGCTAATTTAGAACCCTGCCAAGTCAGAATGAGGCTCGTTTTTCCTATTCTTTCAAAATATGTCAAAATCCCATGACATTGTGTTAATACACAAATATATGGTAAGATGTTAAACTAAACAAAAATGTATCAGCGTTTAGTGCTGTGTCCAAGAGCAGCGCCTTTACCGATCCATGACAGACAAATACACAGGGGTGTAAAATAATATATTAGTTGAATAAACAGCGGAAAATGATGTGTACTGGCTATGCTGAATGGGTGAGGCTTTTAAAATAAACTTAATGAATAAATAAAACTAAACTCCACCCACCTGTTTCTGTATTAGGCTACACACAGAGGCTGAACACTCTTTTATGGACATGGCTCCACTGTAGGTAGTAAAGCATGACATGTAAAAACACACACAAAAAAAATGAGGATGATATTTGAGAGGGGTTTTTACAAGGAAATGTCTTTCTGCTGAAGTTCACATGGCGTCAGTGTGAATAGCTGACAGGCTACTGTCTATGACACATGCAAAAAACAGAGCAGGTTCGACCTGTAGAGAAACCTGCAGGGTAGAGTACAGAAGGAGCAGGCTATGTACTGATCAAATCAGATGGACAGCCACATATCTGAAATGGGAGTGATGGTTTAACTGAAATGGTGGCGAAAAATGAAATGAAATATGTTGTTTTTTTTTTTTAATTGAATGTGATGAAAACTATTCCATTATGGCGCCGTCAAAAACAACACTACAAAACAAACACTTTCAGCTGACTATATTAAATTGGTGAGAATGGTGAGAATTGGTGAGAAGGGATGGTGAGGCAATGTTGACTAACACAGAAAGTCAGTGTTGATTGTATTGAATTACTTGCATCTGTATACTGTAACTGTAACTAATGTTCCTTGAATGCACTGAATATTTTTTAAAAATGCATATTTTTTTAAACTGTCCTGCACAAATATAAAATATATGTTGTGTGCAGTTAATAGATTGGTTAATGGACTGTTGCGCTGTGCACTGAATAGTTGTTTTTTGAATACCCAGGAAATATAAATCTAACATTCCTGGAAGACTCTTTCTTCCTGCAAACTAAAACACATGTTGCAGTTTGAACTGACCCCTACCATCCAAATCAAACTGCCTCTGTCCACCTGACTTCTCTTTGGTTTAAACTTTCAATGTGATAGATCTTATCCAAATAGTTCACGTCTTCTACTCCCTTATTACTTTGTTCATTTGTTTGTTTTTTTGTTTTTAATACTTTGCATATAGCACAGGTGGAGCATGGTAGACCTCCAGACGCTGAAGATTGAACTTCAAATCAAATTTAATTTCCAGCAATGATTGCCATCCCCACAGGCAGAAGCCAGCGCACAAATGATTGGTTACTGTTTCCCTTAATGTCAGTGTCATGATGAGTCAGTCACATGTGTTGTTACTTCCTCTGCTACACAAAAAAGTACAGTTCAAGGTCAAGTGCTGTGCTTTATATGTGTATGTGCATGTTGATTGTGTGCATATTATTGTTTTAAAAAAGTAATTAAGCAAAAACCTACAGTATATTGAATTTATCTATGTATGTGTACTGTGTGCATCTCCCTGATGGGGAGAAACTCTGCCGGAAGTTTGGAGTGTCCCAGGCGGTGTGAATATGTGAGGAACATACTGCAAGTGCCCACATATGTGCGTGCCTGTGTGAGTATTCAATCCAGAGCGCTATCCAATACTTTGCTGTGATCTAGACTTGTCCTCCCACCTCTTCACATGTTTTTGCAACACTTCAATGCATGCGTGCACGCCTGTACATGTGCGTGTGAGGGCCGCTGTCACAGCGGTGATCGACAGGCCACCCTGCAGGGCGTTCTGTCTTGTGAAGAAAGGAAATGCAGACAGAGAGACGGAGAGAGAGAGAGAGAGAGAGAGAGACAGCCAAGAGGGCTGGGGGCAAGACATACGTGGTGATTATTACACTGTCCTTCACCTGCTCCACTTAACTTGGACAAGATGTAGATCTTGAAATCGTTCCTGTCACTCTAAAGGAGCGGCAATGATAGTTGAAACTAGATCTTTAATTTATCACCAGAGACTGACCCACGGTTTGACAGCAGCAATAATACTGGCCATGATGTTGTGTAAAAGTTGATTTACCATTTTGCTTTCCTCCTTGCACCCCCATGTATCTTAACAAATCCAAGCCAATCTGGGCTCTTCAAATTAACTTATTTAAAAACAATGTAGCTTCAAAATCCACTTGGACCTATTCTGGGGCAAGAATAGACTGTGAACCTCGGCCTTCAAGCCAACGAAGACAAGAATTTCTAATTCTAATGAAAGCCAAAGGATCCAGAATGATCATAAATTATTCAAGTTCTGTTTGGTTATCAGGCATTTTTGTACAATAAAATGTTTTTAATGTACAGCACAGATTCAAAGTTCTCTCAGCACAGTAAATTACTGCGCTCAAATGACCTGCATATTTCAACAGTTCGATTCAGTAGTCTTTGCTTCGGAGGCTCTTCAGCATCCATTAAATTCATCTGCACCTCACACGAGCACGCCCGTGTCACCGGTGCCAGATCTTTGCACAACGCCTTCCCAACCACGCCAGCCCTCATTAACCCTCTCCTGATTTGTTAAGGCTGTCATCATCCCTCATTACATCCTCGCGGCGTGTACTTTTACCACGGGCAGCTCACCAGAGGGATACAGATTCATGAAACATTCACCGCCCCGCTACACGCACACCCACTTTCCTAATGTAAACACAATGAGGGTGTAAAATATCCCTATGAATCTTTTAGAGTGGAAATTATGCGGGCTGCCTGTGGGGCAGATTTCTTCAAAATGGGTTTCCCTGTTTGTTTTTTCAAGTGGGTTGGAAATCGTTTTCTTTTGTGCTCATCCAGGGACGAGGGAACAAGATGGTGGCTGACTGAGGCCAGCCACAAGCAAGAGTTGCGACAGTGATTGTAACTTGTAAATCTTTGCTGCTCAGATTGTCTGCAGGGACTACAGAGCAGAGGAGAACTGAACGGACAAAATGGGAACATCCGTCATTTCCTATCAAATTTGTTTCCGGGGAAATCTGTTGTCTTACTTGCAGCCAGAAATTATGGAGGCATATTGAAGATAATTTACCAAGATTTTATGCCACGATACTTTATCCAGCAATCTGTACAGCTCTGGCGACATGACACAGCCAATATTTTGTTATATCGATTTCCCACGACTGATTCAGAAAAGCCTGTTTTAATCTCTCCTTGACTCACCTCTGGGCCCCGGCCCAGATGTTGGAAAAATGCTGCCATGCTCTACAGCAAATTTACAAACTATTAAGACCATCTCTCCAGTGCCGAGATGCAGCCTCTTCACCGTTCCCATCCAAATCTTCTAAGGACTTTGAAATCCTTTTGTAAACCTTATTTTCCCTCTCCTTCCCTTCATGCTGGTTGTGGATTTAACAGGTGAGATCAATAGGAAACGAGGGCTTTCACCTGGATTTCAGGGGGGTCTTTTGATTTCATGAGAACCGTGTCTTATTATTGTGCTCCCCTGTGTGGATACAACAAACACGCATTGTGTGCGGAGGAGCAGAGTTTTCTGGCCAGTGCACATTGTGTGTGTGTGAGTGAGTGTGTGTGTGTGTGTGTGCGAGTGTGTGCATGTGAACAGTGCACTTTGTTTTGACTAGTGCCGTGAGAGAATTGTTGTTCTGCCAGTGAGGCAGTTCATGTGTGTTGATGGAGGCAGGTTAAGAGTGTCAGTCTTGCGTTGCGCTGATGCCCTGCCTTAACTGTTATTATTGCGGCTTTTCAAATGCTCCTCTGACACCTTGACACTCCAATTGTGACAGCATGATGGAGAGAGAGAGAGAGAGAGAGAGAGACAGAGAGAGCATGCAATGCAATGTGCGTGTATGTCCATCCATGTAGTCAGTTCTTTTTTGTGTGACTGTGGTGTGTCATTGCATAGGCTCCGTGTGTGGTGTGTGCTTCAAAACCTGTCCCTGTCAGTGTGAACTTTGTGACAAACAGGCGAAACATTTGACTCGAGACTGCAATGCCATTGAGTGAAGTCTCTATTGTTTTTGTGTCACTCGGATTTACTGGCCATTCAAAAGCACTGAACTCGTACTAAATAGTTTGGGAAGTTATTACTGCTTGTTGTTGTTGGAATCAGAGCTGAGCGCTCCTGCTACAGATGGGAGTCGTCAGGATTTGCCGGATGTTACTGTTGCTTTAATGAAATTCTACTTCTTTCACACGAGTCTTGTTTGTTAATGTACGCAAAGCCACTTGGTGACCAACTTGTCAGGACCCAGCTGGAAGAATCAGACTGAGCAGAACCGCACTGACCTCGCTTGACTGATTTATGATCTTTAATAAAGCCACTCTTTAGTCAACTTACTTTCTATAAGCCTAAAAACCTCGAACCACACCAGCAGCCTCATATCGTTCATTATACATGAGAAGGTAGGAAATTGTATTGTCGGTTGGAAGAAAAATGGAGCAACAACTTTGTTATTTTCAGATTATTATGTGCACTTGACCGAGTTGTGGTAGCTTGTGTCTTTTGACAGCTGTAGCATGGACACTTCATAAAGATTTATGTGTACAAGGCAGTTTGGGCGCACCAGTGCTCGAAGCATTTTCAAAAAGCAAGTTCTCATTTTTCAACGCAAAGCTTTCATTGAGATTTTTTTATTCAGTGGAACAGAGGCCTGCTCTCTGCTCAAATTTGGCACGTCCTTAACGGTGCGCATCGAGGTGCCGCTGGGGTTTGGGCTTCACACTGCATTTTTTTGTCCTCCATTGTCGTGTACCATTGTTCTCTTTGATTGACATGATAGAGATGTAATATCTGAGTCAAAATCACTTTAGCTATTGACTAATCTTTAATAGGCTATTTGGCCTGGCATAAGCTTTAACGGCGTAAACTATTAGCAAGTAGCATAGCAACTAATCTAATGGATGAGTCACTATATATATAAGTCACCAAACCACATAATTCATAGTTTTTTCTCAAAATATGATGTATGTAATCACCTTTTTATTTCACTCTTTCAACACGAGGCATACCGTGTGGGACTTTTAACATCAGTTATAGTAATAACCATCCTGAAGCAACCTACATTTTGAAAAACCCTGGGACATGATGAGCAGGTATTACAGTGTAATACCGGCATCATTACTATACTCTTTAAGTGTGCAGACTTTTGCAGAACATCATTATTTTAATGACGCCGCGTGATAAAAATGAATCGGACCAATTTGGGCTAAACACTAATTATTCTTTAGGCTACTCAAACATACACAAAGAACCGTAATCACAACGTAGTTTCATCTCGCGATTGATCTAAAAATCCGTCATCTAATTACAAACTAAAAAGCAGCTCAGTGTTGGTACAGTTGCATTTAGGGAAACGGTGTTAATATATCATCTCAGGCACTTCTAAGGGTGGGACATATTTACTATACTGCTATAATACCCTATCATCAATTCCCTTTGTGCAGGCGGATTGTGGAGGCTCACAGGATTACAACAGGCCATTTCAGTGAGGCACATTTACAGGTGTAAGCTCAGGCTTTTGTCTGCGCTTAGTGTGTATGTGTGTGCAGTTTGTGTGAAGACTGCAAGTGAAGCTGTGTGTTCGCTGCTTCTGCCGCTGCTTTAAACACACAGCCAGGACCTCAAGCTGAGCGAGCGAAGAAACCAAAATGACCGGTTGTTTCCCCAGAGGGGGTTAGAAGGATTCGATGGGGACACGGACGTAAACTCTCACTCTTCCGCAAAAACACTGCGTCACCGTCCTGTAGCAAATTGGTGGCAAAGTTTCTTTAAAGAAATTCCAAGATGCGGCGTCTCCAGGTTTGGAGGCAAATCTCAGCTGCGTAGGTTCGTAGACAGAGCTCTCAAGCAGTAGAGGGGCAGGTTTACATCTGCGCTGCACCAAATCCACCCAATCCCCACTTTAACCTCCGCATCCCCTCATCTGCTGTATCTGTTTTCACCTTACTCACAAATGCTGACTGGGGTGGCTCCTAACAGACTAAATGAGGGCCACTTAGGTGTCGCTATTAGGCTTCGATAGCAGAGTGACAGGGTGAGGACTTACAGTAAGTCCAAGGTAAGTCCTTGCTCTCTCGCCATCTCTTGCTCTCTGTCTTTCAGTCTCTCTCTTGTTTGCCTTTTTCAAATTTTTCCAATTGTTTCTCAGTGTCTCTTGATTTTCTTCATGCATCCTTGAATTCTTTGTTTCTCGCTGTCTTTTTTTCCTCTCTCTGCAGTCAGGGCTTTCAAGGGGCTCATATGGGGACTGTGTGCAATGACTTCAGTTGCCAGGTCTGAATAATTCAGGTGGGACTTTACTTTAAAATGCTGTCAAAACAATAGTATCGCTGTCACACCTGACCCTTTCTGAGTATGTTAATAAATAAGGAGCAGAAGAAGAAAGTTTGTCATGTGGAATAATTGCATATGGGTAAAAATAATAGATTTACTTTATTCATTTTTTAAAAAGTTGTGCAGTGCAGTTAGGATTAAGTAAAGCAATTAAACACAAATCCATAAACACCAATTACCAAGTTACAACCATTGGCAGAGGAGGTATTCTTATCATTTACCAATACCACAATGTAAAAAATGTGAAAACTGTATTACAAGTACATTCAAATTTTCACATAAGTTGTAAGCATGTAAAAGCTAAATGTACTTAAAAGTATCAAAAGTAGAGACTACTCAGTGGTGTTATTTTGCAGAATTGGCCATTAATTAATACATTACATGCACTGATGCATTCATGCAGTAACATGTAAGCAGTATTTTAATGTTGCAGCAGACTGAGGTGGAGCTAGTTTTAACCATTTCATGTGCTTTGGGATATATATAGTTTGTGCATTTGTTTTGTGTGTAAAAAATGTAATTGAAAAATTAACTATTGAATATCATGGTGAATAAATGGAAAAGTACATTTACCTCTGAAATGTGGTTAAACAGAGGCATAAAGTACTACTCATGCAAAGTCCAATTCCTTCAGGATCAGGACCTAAGCACAGTACTTGAGTAAATGTATTTTCTTTCAACCACTGGTTACAAACTATAAGCATGTGTTCTCTTTATACTGAATAATACATCAAAAATGCAGTTTCAATCCCAGGATTAACTGGTGTTGAGGCATCTCAGGTGCTAGTAGTGTGTGGTTGCTTTTTAGATATCATTTCTGTCGCAGAGCAATCTTTTTAGATCCTAATTTCTGTTTTTATTAGAGTAGCTGTAACACCCAAGATGTGGCACAGGGTTACAAGTTGACAGGGAATGTTGACGTTTCTCCTTAATCATACGCAATTTTCTCTTTAGGGGAGAAAAGCAACCGAAGCAAGATCAAGTCCCACATCCATGGCTCTCAAAACCCTGCAGAGTGCAACATCAAAGGAAAACAAGAAATCACTGCGAAAGGCAGAGCTATATATAACCAATTTTAATTATATGTGTGGTGGGGAATAACTATCTCAAGGCAACCATCTCTGACAGCCTGAAAACTGCCAGCGTTGGCATGGGAAATCAAAGTATAACCTCTTCATAAACTTCAGGTTTGGCATGCAGGTTTAAGGTTATCGTTCCTTAATGGCACATAAATACAGTGTGTTTGAAAAGACCCAGATCACACCAATTTTCTGACAAAGTTAATTTTGGGGTGTCACGTGGGACAGAAGACCTCTTTTCTAATTTCTGTAAGCTGTGAAGAAAACAAAGCAGTTATTCTCCCGCAAGCACGACGTCAATCCTCAAACCGCTCAAAACTTCCAGGATGATTAATCTTTCCTCCTTCCTTTATTTTTCTTACCTAACCAAACCTGTCACAAGCCACATGTTGGCTCCTTTGGCTTGACAAGTGCAGCCTTACACATGCTACATACGTGCATGTCTCTCATAAGAATGTGGTTCATACATTTGCTCGTTTCAACCAAAATGGCTCAAGTGAAATCCTGCAGGATGGATACAAATTTGCTCTCCGATCTGGTGGCCTCCACACTGGAGAAACACAGCCTTCCCCCGCTGGTGACTGGATTTCATGACAAATTAACTTTCAGTTTCACTTCAGACATGCAGACATATTTCATATGACACTTGATACCTCAAAGTGCAAGGCAGTTTAGTGAATGTCACAAACTAGAGGCTGAAGATCAACATGCATTCATTTTTTACTGCAGTAAAAGTACCACAATAATACTGCAAAAGTAAAGTGCTGCATTACTCAAGAAAGTCTTGGTCTTCTCTGGAAAACAAAGAAAACATATGTTTACGATCAGTTTTCACAACAGAATATGGTGTGAAATGTTGAAAAATGTCCTTCCCAGAACATCTGCAAAACTGACTTTTTAAAAATATTTCAAACTTGTACACTATGAACAAACATACACATTCACACAGACATTGCTTCATAGCGCTGCTAATGGTCAAAAGCTCCACCAAGTACCTTTAAGTAAAACTATTAGAACAATAGTGGGATGGGATTTGTGATGTAGTATAAAAAATACCATTTTACATTCCAAATTAGTTTAAATATCCTTGGGTATGAATTGTTAAAACTTCAGTACTTCATCAGGATTGTGAGGAGGGGGTTTGACGGTGTCTCCATGGCAACATAAGCAAGAAAAATTGCACATTTCAGCTCGTGGCCTTCATCAGCTTCAACATTTTACAAAGACCATTTAAATAAGTTTCTGATGACTGATGAATTAAGTGTTGTTTTTAATTGTAGCTGGTCAAAGTTGAGCTATTAGCTTTATAAACTATCAGTTTAACCAATAACAGCACATTATATTTATATTCTGAAATGTAACTAGCAATCAAACAAAGACACTGAAGGAAAATGAATATATTTTTTACACTGTTATTATTTCACCTAAGAATGGAAGCACCTTTGTGGATGTATCAAATTACTTTGCACCAGTGCCCATTTGCTCTCTCTCACACACACAAACATACACACATTGATGTAAAGGATGCACACATAAAAAGGACAAATGTAACTTATTCAGTGTCTCTTACAGTTTAACGTGCACACAAAACAAAGGAGTCCTTTTCACACACCCAAATCCTGTAACCCTCAATAAACAGATACAAATATAGGAAACGCACAGATCCACAAAAGGGCAGAAACAGATTTCACGTGCCCTCTTCCACTTCTGCTGCATGGATTTTTTTTTATTCTGTCAAGGTTTTGTGGAGTGCAAAGGACAGCTTTGATGTCACCATATATCTTCCTGATCTCTCTGGCTCCACTCTGGCCTCCGCTACCTTCAGGTTTTACTTAAAGCACAACCAAACGTCTAATTTAGGGCCAGGCTTATGGAAATTGGACTTAATATACTGCTTGCCCCTTTCTCCCGGCGTATCTTAACAGGCCCCTCTGAGTTGGGGGACGTAATTCAACCAGTAAAGGTGTTTTTGGCCAAGATCCTCAATGGCAAAATGTGTGTTCAAATAACTCGTGATGTGACATCTGGCTCCAAAACAAATGAGGATGCACTTGAAAATGTAACGGTGGAAGTAGTTAAGACTATATCCGGCATATTGTGCATTTTCAACACTGCTGAGATCTTACCAGAAAGAGATGACAGTTGAAGCATAGTTTATTGTAAGACTTTACATTACGCAATAGAGCCCGGACCTAAAACGTAGCACACTATAATATGTATTTTAGAGAATTGTAATCAAACATTGTCAGTTTGCGTCTGTGACAATGTGTGTGCAGCTGGGTTCGGGATATTAAGTTGACGTTACCGGCCACTGCACAGGGAAATTCAACTGACTGTCAGTCAGGAAATGGCAGATAAGTAAAGAAAATACAGGCCAGAACAAACACACAGGCACGGTCATGTCTTTTCTGCAAGGGCACCGTCCAAAAATATAATAGCTGAAAAGCAAGAACGCTACAGTGTTACATAAAAGTGCAATGTTTCTTTTTTGTGACCTTTTCAAACTCTGTTTGCAGAGAACCATCAAGTTCTGAAACCTGTAATGCAAGTATATTGAGTATCGTTATGATCTGTAGGTGATTAGATAAACACTTTGATATGGTACCTTACAATAAAAATACGGCTGATCAGGGGTCGTGGGGGAGGGGGGGGGCAGTTCAAATCTTAAAGTTTAACACTGTAAATCTTATACTTTAAAAAAAAAAAACACCCTGCATATTGTCAAATCAGGTCAAAGCAGGTCTAATACTGATCGCGGTACACCAGCCTTTACAGAAAGAGAAAGCAACTCATTCTGAAACAAAGGGAAACTGAATATTAGTGATTGCATGCTGGTTCTGCTGTACACACGGAACTCAGTACAGTTCATTTGTGAAGTATATGCAGTGCATCATGAAGCCACTTCATTATAATCCATGCCGTTTTCTTTCTGCCTTTTGGACACAGGGGCACCCGATATAGGCAAATGCTTTGCTTTGCATTAAATCACCTTAACAAAACATGTGCGCCACAGCAACAGTCTCTCTCGGCATTTGAATAAAAATGCACCTTGATGCTGAAAGAACAAGAGCGAAAAGAAAAAACAAAAAAGGAGAAGGTCTGAAATGTAAGCTTGTCTCTCCTTGATATCCCTGCCAATTTATTCCGCCTGTCTGTCAGCACTGCCATCCATCTGTAACATGAAGACAATGATGAAGCTGTCTCTCATTTGGCAGCTGTGGCCTCATGTCAGGAGCAAACCAACTCCTTTGCATGCAATGCAGACGTCCCAGCACTACAGGCTGGGCGTCATATTAAGCAGGTAGCGTTGGTTGCAGACTATCAGTAATGGACCCATGAAGCTAACCGTAGTCGGAAGGGGAGGGGTGAGCATGAATTATTCCAACTGTGCTTCTGAACAGCACTGGCATCTGCATACAACAGTGTAACCTCACCAACTGCGAGCAACTGCCAAGACAGGTAGGCAGGAATGCAAGAGTGCAGGACTGAAAAAATGCCCCGAAACCACTGACTGTGCCAAAGACAAGGCACAGACTCCTGAGACCAAAAAGAACAAAAGGACATCAGGGTGACACATCTTGTGCACTTAAAAACAAACTGTGAGCATTTGGAAAGCGGTCAAAAGAGCGGCAATTCATCACATCTAACGTTGAATACACCTGGAGGAGGGGAAAAAAGTGCACACCTTCTGTAGCAATGCCTCTGTGAACAACCTTGACATCTGTTTGTGCCCAGCGTCAATTAGACTGCAAAAGTAGAAACAGGATATATTCTCAGGTGACATCTACCAGTGGACGGTGTTACCTTTTGTTAAACTGTATTTATTCAGAGAAGGTTTGCTGTCTCTGCACCACCCTGCTTCAACATTTACACAGTTAAACACACTTCTCCGTACACCCCTTCTTTTCTATTGTTGTCCTGATATTTAATTTATATTCAACACTTGTACAACATGCATCAATTAAACCACAACTGTGCACTGCTAAACCAATAAACAGCTGGGCGCCCGGGCCTTGTTCAAGGGCACCTTCACGCCGTTTCACAGACAGAGGAGAGAGATTTACACTTTCCTGTCTCCTGTTATGATTTTCCTGGTCGAGTTGAGGATTCCAATCATAACCCCACTTCTTAACCCCTTTTTTTTTTTTTTTTTTTTTTACAATTGTTGTACAATTGACTTCTTGTTTCTCCTGTCAGCAATGCTGACAACTCTGTAAATTATGCTCACTTTGTCTTTCTTTCTTTTGTTTCTTTTCACCTTTCCTCTGCTGCTGTAACATGTAAATTTCCCCGTTGTGGGATTAATAAAGTGAATCTAATCTAATCTAATCTAATCTATAGTCCGTCAACTGACCGGCTGAAACCAGGCAAACATATTGAGATGACACCTCGTTTGATCTGCCCCACTGAGGCTTCGCCGAGAGGCTTGCAGATGCACATCTTCACCTATGACACTTGAACGTTGGAAGCGATGATGGATGGACTCAACTCGATGGACACAAGCTCTAAAGCTATTGTGGAGACACTTTAATCAAAAGGAGGGGGTAGCTGACTGGACGATGGAAGAAGACACCAGGAAGGATAAGGGGGCTATCCTCCACAAACTCCAGTGGAGCTGAAATACTCTCCAGTGTACAGTTCAAAGGACACAGATCCTTCAAAGACACCCGCAGACATGAAGACCAACAAATATTAGAGAAAATATGTGTCATGCACACATACACATCCATGCATAGACACAGCGACACACACACATTCACAAGTAATTCTTGTGCACTGACATAATAATCTTCTTGACTGACGTGGGAAGCCCTCAAAAGAGCACTGTGATCGACTGTCCAAGGTTTCCACTACTCCTCATGACAGCACCAGCCTGAGATCTGAACTTAACCACAAAGAGATTTGTGGTAAGTGGAGTATGACTATTCTCGGGGTACAAATTTGTGTTTGGTTGACATTAGAAACAGTATTAGAGGCACCCTGGACTGAGGGCTAAGGAGAGGAAGGAGCAACATCCTCTATGAGTCTTTGTAAAAGACAGAGGCTCATTTTGGGGTCAAGTGATAAGTGATGGTGTTCAGGCTAAAGACACCAAGAATGCAACGTTATGGCATTCATACCAACCGTCTATTTCAGGAGACCCTGATGTGGCTGCTAACTTCTTTCACCCACACATGCACGATTGGCATTAAAAGACTTGACTTGTTCTTGGACCCAACTGCTCAAAATCTGTTATTGGATCTTTTCAAGGTGTTTGAGGTGCTAAGAAAGATGTTACATTGTTTTACAGCCATTCGTTTGCCAAATGCTTGTGTATTTTGGAAGCAGAGAAGGTGGATGTTATGCGCAATGAACTACCGTTGGGCACTGGTGCAGGATGAAAACTCCATTTGGTGAAAAAGGAGAGGTCATCAGCACAATTTAATTTGTAATCTTAGAAAAACATTATTAAAAAAATGAAGGCTTCACCCACAATTGGGAGATTAAACACCCATTATCCCCAAACAATTTACAGTAAGCACAAAATATACATAATGGTTGTGGGAATGAATGCAAACCCTAACCCTGGAGACTATCTAAAGGAGCATATGAATGCTCATGGATTTTGAATGAGAGGATCACAAATCAGTACAGCTGTAAAGTTTGGGTGTCCACATACGTTTGGTCATGTAGTGTAGATAGACAAACAGACCACTGACAAGGTCACATGTGAAAAAGTGGGGCAGCAACACAAAGGAGACCGAAAGAGACAGAAGAAGCTGATTTATTGACAACAATGTGGTGACATGATGGATCTGAACATCAAGGGTACGTCCCCCCTAGAGCAGGCGTGATGGAGAGAGCAAAACAGAGATGTGAAGAGAAGAACGAGAGGGGAAAGAGGAGAGATGAGCAGACAGGGAAATCAGAGCAAATATTTGAGAATGAGAGAAACTGGAAAACACCCAGCAAGACTAAGATGGGACAAAATCAAAATAGATGGTCCATAGATGAGATGATGAGTAAACAAAAGAGAGAAAAAAGTCAAAAGGAAGAGAATAAAATAAGCCTTACAGAGAGAGAGACAACTAAGAAAAAAAGAGAGGAAAGGAAAGGGAAGGAAAAGAAAGATAGCAAAGGAGACAGAAGGAAGGCAAAGTAGCACCGACACAGATAGTCGAGGGAGGGGGAGATAAAGAACGAGGGAGAGGGGAGGGGGACAAAGAAGGAGAAACAGCTTTCCTAAGCCAGCCAGGAGGAGAGTGCCAGCTGTGTTTATCTGACCTTTGACCTCAAGGCCACTCCAATCTCTACAAGACCTCAGTTTGACTAGCAGGCAGGCACGCTTGCTCACACACACACACACACACACACGTTCCTCATGACAGCAACAGTGGATTACTGAAGGACTACTTTACCTGATTAAAATAGAGCAAAGGTTAGACCCACTGACCAGGCAGGAAACACAGGCGTTTGTCTGAGTGGAAAACGCACCTGGAGAAAAACTAAACTATCCTCTAAAAGTACAGGAAGGCTGTCTGTTTTTATTGTTTTGTTTTTTCGGCCAGTCATTTAAACTCAACACTTTCCCTAATTTTTAGACAGTAGTATAGTCCAGAGCCAAAAGAGACATTACCTAATAGTTTCTTTTCCACAGGTTGAGTGGCATTGAGTTTGTAACGAGCTTGCGAAAGCATATTATATGTCAAACACTTCAAATACAGTCTAAGAGACAGCCCCACTGGATAGGTCAACAAAACATTGGATTTCAACAATGGAGACTATTTCTGTTTTCAAACCAAGTACTACCAAGTGACCAAAACAATGATCTTCCTCTGTAACAAACTTGTTTTTTGTGCCTAAACCTGACTGAAACTTGACTTTAGTGATTTATGCTTCAACAGTGAGTTTTAACGGCATAGCTCCTGCTGCCGGTTGGGGGCGCTAATTCAGCAAACACTGTGACGGGATATATCGAAGTGTAGGGATAAATAATCTATATGGTCATTGAGGCTGGAGGACTTGTTCACAAATAAAATCAAATTATGTGGTCAAATATTGAGGTTTTGATTGGGTGAACAATGGTTCAATATAATGAGTTTCACACTCCTGTAATTTTGCATATTTTCCTTGGTCTGTTTAAAATTCAAAGAATAAAACAAGTGTAAGAAACCAAAAAAAAGGTGAAGTCTTTCTGCTTTTTCTGCCAGAGAAGGAGAGCTGCACCCTAATCCTGCTGCCGTGGCCTCTGGCAATCAGGCTCCTCTCACAGGCCAGACACACACACATACACACTTAAACACACTTACACACAATGTGTAGGCCAGATCAAAGCCTGACAGCCTCCGCAGACCCCCACTACAGCCTGAAAGATGTCTACGGGCCTCCATACCTCGCCATGCCCTTGTCCCTTTTCTCGCCCCGTCCTTCGCCGTCTACCTCATTCTTTGCCTTCTCACCCTTGTATCTCCTCTGCCCCCCCACCCACCCCCCTTTTCAGCTACGTAGCTCTCTCTTTCTGTTCCTGTGAAATATGTCCAGCTGGATTTAGCTTCTACCTCCTCAGCACTCAGCTCACTAACCTGGGAGAGAGAGAGAGAGAGAGAGGGGAGCAGCTGGTTTTACACAACAAAAGGAAACGATGGATGGATATTGGGGAAGATGTGTGTGGGTGGGTGGGGGGCAGGAGATGGAGAAATATGGGAGAAGGTGACAGAGTAAGAAGAGTGGAAAAGCAGGACAAGTGGGCAGACAAGGGAAAAGTAGCAGGAGACATACAGAAGTGGTTTTGCTGACGTGGGATGGTTTGAAGGTTAGATTTCAGCCCAACACCCAGAGCCTATATCGGACAAATTGTCGCCTCACAAAACCCGCTGTCAGTGCCAACACAAGAAGTGGTGTGTCCTCCATGTAGTGAGGCAAAAAGGAAAGGTGTGGAAGTCAGTGGACAGGCGACAGGCAAATGGTGCATTTGAGTTTGTGTCCTGTGTTGCAGACCTGCAATTAAGGTTTGCCTTCTTATTAAGCGACCACAGCTTTTCCCTTACCTTAACCACACTGTAGTTGTTATATACAGATATTGTAGAAAGTGAGAATGTGACAAACATTGGCAACACATGTTTTAAAAAAAAGTTTTTCTCTTTAAATGTTTAGAGAAATCATCCAAAACCAATTGTCTTGACTGGTGATAGGATTGCAAATACAGGTAAAAACTAAATCAGCCTCAAGGGAATAGTTTAATTTTCCCCCAAATACACCACCAGCTGTTTGCAAATAC
The DNA here is from genome assembly GCA_016785225.1 of Psettodes erumei. Classification (NCBI taxonomy): domain Eukaryota; kingdom Metazoa; phylum Chordata; class Actinopteri; order Pleuronectiformes; family Psettodidae; genus Psettodes; species Psettodes erumei. The sequence continues at coordinate 1,395,801 of JAFBJZ010000411.1, forward strand.
CTCTGATATTGATTGAACTATATGTTACACCAAGCCTACTATCTTTCCCCAATCTAATTTTCATTCAGCTGCCTCAATTTCAGGGTCCTGATGAGGTGCAAGGTGGTTACAGAGAGTTACTTCTGCAGGGACGCAACTGAGCCTTCGTAACATCTGTACAAAATTAAGATGTGTAAAATATGTCTGTTATCAATGTGAAAGACCTGTAACTGATTTCTCTGGCTGAACAATGCGGCTGCACAAAGAACAGGAGTCTTGGGTTCACATCCTCAGTCCCGCATGTGGTTAGGTTTAGGCAACAATAGCACTTTGGTTAAGGCTCGCGAAAGATTGAGGTTTCTATTACATGTTACTGAACACATCACGTTTTGTCCTTTAAGTCACTGCATGTTTTTGCTGTATTAAATTCTTACATGCTGTGGGTGTTTAACCCTCGCAGTTCAAAGTTTTGTTTTTGCTGCACCTCCTGTACCCGTGGCTGTTTTCCCTGCCACGCAGGAATTAACGTGTTTCACAATTTGCTTGCAGTTTGTCATTGCAGCGCTTCCAAAAGGCCGAGAGAGAAACGGAAAATATTCATTAGAGCTCCTGATGCGCAGAATTTAAACACACCAAACACACACACAGCACGAGATGAAGATAAGTGGCTGAGAGATGCAGATAGGACTAAGCAATGGGTTTTAGGCTCAGTTCTCTTCCTCAGACGGCAGAGCGAGCAGTTTGTTTAGATTAAACACAAGAAGAACTACATTGTTAGCCTTGCCAACATCAGCCATGATGGCGGTGGAGAAAAGAGCGCCACCTCCAATCAACATACAGTAAATGACAACAAAAGAGACACTGCAGCATCGCCCACGCACTCCTGAAGGGAAGAAAAGGCAGAGATCTGTGGGATTACCACATTAAACTCACCCTCACTCACCACAGATGAGAACACTCACTAAGCATTTGGAGTCTACAGGCATCCTCCACATCATTTAATCACACCTATACTTAACATATTAATTTGGCATTTGAGGATTAGTTGAGTAAATTACAGTGGCGACTGTTGATTTCTATGATAGATAGAGGGCTTTGGGTTTTAGCACACCCGTCCTGAGAATGAGTCACAGCATTATACTTCTCAGACTGAGACAAACAGAGATTACTGGGCTTACCTCCTGCCACACAGGTAGACACTCATGTGTCAAACACACATTGACGGCATACAAGGACACACATACACACATGCACGCACAAACCAGCAGACATCAGCTAAAGCTTTAAGATACACACAATTAAACACAAGCACAAAGGGCATAAAAATGAATCCAGTTCTGTTGCAATCGCTTTGAACTGCTGCTCACTTCTGGCATCGCACTAAAGGCAAAAACAACAAGGTAACTGCAGGTCTAGTGTTTTAGTGATGAGAATTTAAGGGCCAGTTCAGGCTTTGTATCACTTACAATGACACATCTGTGAAGAACTGAGCTTTGTTCTCGTGAAAAATGCACCACCAAAATGCCTTACTATTGTCTTGAGACTCAAAATTGACTAATATGTAAACCTGTAATTTTTTTGCTTTCTGCATTTATTTACTTTTTTTATTTCTGAGTATATTTTAATGTGGTGTGTTTTATGTCATTCTCTTTTTTTCCTTGTCAGTTGTTGTTCAATTCTGTCCTCTTTGTTGAATCATTTTTTTGCCCGTTGCCTGAAAAAAGTCAGATAAATGATGAATGATCTCCTCCCCATTAAACTCCCCATTGCTCAACATGTGAGCAAAGTGCTGTCCTGCAGTGAAGAGGAAAAAAACAACAATTTTGTTTTAAAGTTAACCTTTTTTTTTTTTTCACCGACAGAGTTATGGGTGTTAGCTTCATAAACCTGCCCATAAAAGCTGATAACGTATTACGATGCACATTTAGTTCCTTCCTTCATTGTTGATTAACGTCTTGTAAGTTAATTCTTTGTCTGTAACTGTATCCCAGAGTTTCTCCTGTTACTGGACAGGTGGGGTCACCCTGCCTTACTGACTGGACTTTTATTCATCTGGGCTGAAACAGTTTTAAAGAGATTTGCTGTCCTGAAATGATCTCAGTGTTGTTTCAGTGCCTGAACAACCATTTCAATCTGCAGGAAACAATGACTCCTCGTACAATGACTGACATGAAAATTGTTCAAATTAAAAGGCACTGATAAATGGTACAAAACACTGTCAGAGGCCTGTCTTTAAAAATGAGGAATAATTAATATATGTGATTAAATAACATTTTATCTAATTCAATTCTGCTTTATTGTCATTATACCTGCGCACAAAAACATTGCCTTTTTCCAAGATATCGTGCTACCTGCTAAAACTAAAATGTACAATGAGCAACTGAAAAGCTTGTGTTTCAAATTAGGCAAGTGAACATTGCTTTATGCACTGTAAACACACTTTACAAGTAAACAGTGATAGAGGTAAATTATTAGAATTAAAAAATTAACTCAAATTTCTGTCGAGAAATACGATTCTCAACTCAAAGTCCAACCTAATTGTGGTTTCCAAAGATTTCAACTGCATCTTGTGGCTCTCTCTATTCACCATGAGGATGGTGTAGTTTGTCATCATGTGACCCAAATATGCAGCTTCAGCCATGTGACAACAGGTGGTTGTACACAGAGGGGGGAGATGGTAATCTCTGTCTGTCTATGGCATCAAATGTGGATGGCCTCCTTGATCTTTTTCCAGCCTGAGACTGATTTTGGTCAAACAGCTATGGTCATCTGGCATGCATGTCCTCAGTGTGTTAAGTGCATTGAGATAATGTATAGTGCAAATTGGCGCTACACAAATAAAACTGGATTGGACTGGATGACACTCCATATTGCGGCTAGAATAAGTCACTGGGGAAACTCCATAGGAAGTGTGTTTGTTGGAATACTCAAATTGCAACACACACATACCCCAACATATATAGACAGAAACAAAAGAGCAAACACACACACACACGCACACACACCCTTTTACACATACACACAAAACACACACCCCTAACCCCAAACCCAATTCCACAGCCGTCTACTGCATGCATTGTCTGCTGCTCCCAAAAACGAATTAGTCACACATATTTGCATTCGTACACAAAAACCCGCCCAGCAACAAACACAACAGGCACTCAAGGTCATACATGCATTTGCGCGCACACACGTATACATGCATGTATGAACCCACTCACATTACACGCATGGGCGCAACTACACATACAGGAACACGTGAGGAGGTTTAAGCGAACACACGTGACGACAAACACGCCAACATGAGCAATCTCTTCTGCAACACGAACACACACGCAAAGACACACACAGACAGACACAGACTACACTGGTGGTCCTGCTTGGAGAAGAGCTAAAGCTCCGTTTCTTTTGTCTCTCGTGGGAGGCCCAGACAAAAGCAACAACCTGACAGGTAAACAAGCCGTCATGTTTGGGCAGACCAACCTGAAAAAGGCTCTCACCCTTCTCAGCCTAACCTGACACACCCCCTCCTCCCGCCTCTCTCCCATCGTCACCGGCTCCAGTCTGCGGCTTTTTCCTCTCCGACATTCCGACCTGCGTGTCCTAGTCTCTGTACCTGCCCCAATCTCAGCCCTCATCCATCCAACAGTTAACCTTACTCTTATTTGCAAACATGGACAGAAAAGCTAACACACAAAATCAGAGTTGGGGTGCAAATTAGAGGCATGACTGGGGGGGGGGCATAACGTAACCTGTGGCAGCCATATTGGGAGTCCAGAGCAACAAATGACTCCATTTATGGACTTACAGTATGTAAACAATTCAACATGCATGCTCTTTCTGACTTATAGCTGGTTACTAGCTTGTAAAAATGTGACTGATTACTCCAATATTACTACATTATTACATGTATTATAAAAAGTATGAGTGAGTTTGTCTTTTGAATCTGACTGGCATGTGAAGATCATGCAGCAGCTATGATATTTTATGACATGATGTAATGTAAATGGAGGTTCTCATTATTAGCATTCCACTTATTTGGAAACAAAACGCTGTGGGAACGCACCTGAACCAGAAGTAACGTTTCCAATGCTGAAGGACGTAACATGTTATAACTTATAGGAATGATGGCCAAAACTATGACAAATAACATCCAGGCTGCACATGATTTACAGTTAAATGAAGTGATTCTTCTATGTTTTGAAATAAAAACAAGGCTGAGGACAAGATCGTTTGTGTCAGTGGGACCAGAATGGGAATTTAAACATGCTGCTGCAAAAAATGAACTTGCAAAGTAAATCAAACTTTCCCATAGTTAGCACTTGAATGTGGTATACATCAAGGCTCAATTTTAGGTCCTCAAGGATTCCAAAGGCAGTAATGATGCAATACCGCTGCCTCTAGAACCATGTCATCCATCACTCAGTACGTGTTACTCACTGAATAAGTAAATACGTTACTTTCATTACTCAGCCCAGCACTGTCAAAGGTCCTTAAACAACAACCAAATCCTCTACAACCTCAATTGCTAAAAAACATAGTCTATGTGGTTTAACAAGCTGCAAGCCTACTGTTTAGAGGTATTTACTGACTACCAATGGCTACTATATTTCCCAGTGGCTACCTCAGAACATGTAAAAAAAAATTACACTCCTACTGAAGAGAGATCAAAGTGACAGGAAACCTCCATCAAACTGTCTTTCTAAAACAGCAAACAGGTGAGCATTACTGGGATGATAATATTAGTCAACACTATGAATTGCTATAAAAAGTAATCACATTGAATTGCTAAGTAATGACCTACACTGCCCACCAGGAAATAAAGTTGTGTTTCAAAAGACAGAACAAGGGGCAAAATGTGTGTTTTTCTGGCTAGCCTGATTTGCTGATATTTTTCCAAGACATCTTACAAAGTGACTTGAACTTCAGTCATGAATGTCAATAAATATCATGGATGACTTAGCACCCCTTTTGAAATCAGGGTGTATTTGTTATATCTGGAGCTCTTTTGCACTATAATGCACCACCACACCACAACGTATTAAAATGTTATTTTAGAGGCTTTTTCAACCCAAGAATAACATTTCCACTGCAATGCTGAATATGTGGAATTCGCAAGTCCAAAAAGAGCAGTATCATATATTCATATTGGTCAATTCTTTTCTATTTTTATTACAGGAGATCTTAAAATAGGCAAGCCCTGCATGTCTGCCAGTTGTGAAATGTATCACGCATATTAACAAGTGTTGGTGAAACCAAAATTGTCAGGACTTTCAGCCAGTGACATTTGGTTTGATGTGTGTTATCATTACCCTGGGCGCACAGACATGCATGCACATGCACGCACACACAAACTGATGGAGTGAATCGCTGCCAGCTTCAGGCTTTCCAAACAATTCAAAACATTTGGGAATAAAGTCTTGCAGCGTAAGACAAGAGTCTAACAAAAGCCACCCACACCTGCTTTATCACTGGAATGTATTTCTAGTGTTTTCCATCCAACTAAACATTGAGAATCAGCTTGTTCATTCTGCACGGCAGATGTCAGATGGTGGAAGATCATGACCACAGGGACAGAGAGGGAGGAAGCGAGAGACAGGGCCAAAAAAGAAAAAAAGGCTACCTGAATTCAATGCACTCTCATTCTTATTAACAGGAATATTGGTTGCCAGATTTTTATGCAAAGTCCAGCTCTGTAAGGGGCGTACTAATTAGGGCCCTTGTTTGTGTGGAGTAAGCAAGGTGACATTATTATAAAGCAACAATTATAACAAAGTCAGACTCTGTTACAGGAGCCAGCTCATGATTTCCATTTCCCTACTGAAAGGTATTGTTTGTTTATTTTAACCATGACCACATACCCACTTCAAGATTACTGTAACCATGATGAAAATGTTCGCGAAATGCAACGTTTAAAAAATAATCAACCAAAGGCACCTCCCCAAACCATACCAAGCTTTTTGTGTCTTAAACAAACCAAACTAACCATGCCAAATAAAAGACATCATAAAGTAGATTTATATTTCCAGTGGTGATTTGAAATGGTTTTATTCTGTTGATAGGAGTGTGTCATTTTGAGGGCATGGACAAGCTATTGCCATTTAAGAACCAAGTCAGAAAAATAATGGGCCAAACCATAATGTGATTGAAGGATTATAAGTACAAATTTCAAGCTGATTCTGTTTTGCACATGGAAACAGATTAAGTTTTTATTAAAATGGTGGAATAACACGCCTACCTTTTCATTATTTTTATGGCAATAGAATAATAGTACAGTGGAGTATAAAACCTTTCTCAAAGAAACTTAAGATAAAAGTGGTAAAAGTGGCAAGAGCCACAAAAGCAGAAATCAGTGCTTTTCTGTAAATGTAAAAACAATATTGGATTGTGCTTGGTGATGATCACCCGAGAGAGGTCATATGTTGTGGGTTTTTTTGTTTTTTTATGGAAAACTACATCGTCAGATGACAGACAAAGACAAAGGAGTCCACGTGAAGCTGTTTGCGTGTACGACTGTGGGAAAACACTCTTTTCTGACTGAGGATAACCAGAGTCCCAGCAGTTCCTCCTCCTCCTCCTCCCTAACTCCTCTTTAACCTGGCCCGCTGGGTCAGGCTACTACTGTGTGTGTGTGTATATGTGCTTGTGTACTTGTGTTAATCCACCTGTGTCTGCTTGTTTGGCACAGTACCAAGCATGGGAAAGAATGAAGAAGAGAAAATAGAGAAAAGGAGGAAACAAGTTGCTCCCTCTGGCATTAAGGGCTAAAATTTATAGAAGCTTCTTGTGAATATTTGTACCTAAGACAAAGTCTTTTGAAAGAAAAATATGGCCTTGGTGCCAAAAGGGGCAATATTTCTGATGCTTTGTGGTGTTTTAAAAATAACATCTATTTTCTGTTGCCATCCACTGTGTGCAATTTGTGAAACGATGTTGATCATCCTTGAAAAAGGTTTTGTTTTTTTGTTTTACTGCTCCACGATAGTCAAAATGTTATTTCCCCACTCTGGACAAAATTAAGAATCTGACAGAAAATCCTGTCATAAATCAAACTATTATTTACTGCATTTTTTTATTTTTAAATCATACTTATCAGGATAGTACTAAATCTTTATGAGTGGACTATTTTATCCCTACTCTCACATAAGGTTGCTAAGGTGCTAGTGCTGCATATTTAAAGGAGTTTACCAAGAGAGGAGCCTGACTGATGTATTCCTTTTACAGAGCAGAGATTTGGTATTTAAGAGATTTTGATTGATGAACTCAAAAGAAAGGTTTTTATTTCTCCATAAGTATGCTGCTGTTTTGAGGGGAAGTCTTCAGAAGAAGCTCCAGGCCTCTGTGCACTTTTATTTTTATCACAAACCAGAACGTGAGAAGGAGCTAAAGTGCTTCTTGCTAAAGACTCTCCTGTACTAGTATGTCATGTGGCTTTAGTGCTGCAGACACTATTTTATCTGACAATTAAGATAAAACTGCCAGAGTTAGTTCACTGCTCCAGGTTTTCCCTCTCTCCATTCACATACCTGGATCATGTGGAATTCCCAGAGAACAGCAGTAAATTGTCCAGTGGGGCGACGTTGTCCTCTCCCTCCTGAATACCTTTCACTCTGGGAAAAAAAGACAAGAGAAGAGGCATGTTGAGCTTCACCTATATGTCCTTTCTGAAAAACACATACATCATTTGTTTAAGGGAGGATGTGAGCCTGAGTTGGAGCAACATCTGTGTGTGTGCGTGCATGTAAATATGTACTCAAATGTGTTCAGTCCATGACTTTTGTCAGGTCCAACAACTTCCAGGATGAAGTGAACGGGGAGTGTGGTGCTTTGTGAGAAATGAAATATGTGTATGACCTTTTGTTGATGGACAAACACGGCTGAGGTTCCAGAGCAAATACTGTACGTAGGAGGCTGATTCACCCTCTGTGGTTTCACTTGATCAATATGTGTGACATTTACTTCCCGTAGAGAAGTTCAAACTCTGCCAAGAACATGTCACCTCCATTAGCTAAAGTGCAGGATACTGTTTTGATGTATTAACCTTTCAGAAAGAAATGAAATCCACAGGTAGTTTTCTAGAGCGATGTCGTTGTCAATTCAGGGCATGTTGTCAGCTCTCTGAGAGCTGAGATGTAAGTCATTGCACCCTATGCATCCATTATTGGATCCGAGGCCCACATTAGACGCTGTTCGTGACTCCCAGACTCACTTCACCAGTGTGGGAGTAGTTATTTGCAATCCAACAAACTGCTGAAGTAAATAAAGGTCCGTATCTTTAACCTGATACTGCTGCTGGTTTTTCCATGATCATAACTCAAGCGATGCAGCAAAATGGTAAAACGGGAGGGACGTTGCATTTTCGAGTGCAGACATTTTCTTATTGAATTGCAACAATCCTCAGGCCTCTATGAATGTCCCAACAGTTAAAATAAAAGTTCAGTATTGCAAGAAATATGTTAGTTTCACTGCACCCGACCAAAAAATAGTTATAGGACATAACCTCTTGTAAAACCACAGTCATGTTTTTTACACTTTGGCTTGTTTCTGGATTAAAAAACAAGATATTATGTATTTCTTCACGTTTCTTTCCAAAAGACTAAAGAAACAGTATGTGGCTAAATGTTTTCTGCTGTGAACAAGGATCAAGGTTTCAGGTTAAGACTTACAACGGAGAGAGTAAAAGGCTCACGAATATTTCTGTGCAGCAGCAGATATGGAGTCATCTGTGATTCTATGACTTTACCCACTGGCTGTCAAAGTCAACAGTGCAACTCTGTGTGGCAGTGTTGTGCATTCATTCAAATATCAAAGTGTTTACTTTTCTCAGAGCAGTAATGGTGACGGTGAAAAGACCAGGAATGGATTTGCTATATTTGGAAGGGCTAATTTCTCTGGCATCACTGGTAACGAGGATATGGAGTTGGTCTGTTTGCTAAATTTCCTCTGTATTGTTGTGACTACTGGATTTTTCTCACAGCAGCTAAGCAAATGTGAGGTTTAAACGCCAGGTTTGTTGAACTTTGACAGGCCAAATCTGTGATGTTGAACAACAGCAAACAAGACCCCAGGGCAAACTTGTACGTGTCGTCTGAAGCGCTGCACTGCACAGGAAAGTACAGAGGCATCAGAAAGCCTCAGGACGTTTTTGGTACAGCTGCCCATAACTTCCATATTGGACATCATCATCTTGGATGGTTCAAGTTCAGTCGTGAAAACAGTCCTACCAACGTGGCCTGAGGGCCTCGAGTGTTCTGATGATGCCCCCATAGTCCTGTCACAATAATGAGTATCTAGCGATGACAATGCACCCTGTGCTTTGTCGTTTTTTGTCAGCTGCCAGTGATTGCTAGCTAGCAAGCTAACTAGCTCCTTCCTATTTCAAAAAGTGACATCCAACGAAATAGGATTCTGTTTGTGAACATCCATTTTTTCTGGTGTGTGTAGTTTAAAGACCTTTTTTTAAAAAAAATGTGGACATGACCACAAGCACCTGCAAAACAGGTACAAGAGCAATCAAGCACAAAGCCTGTAGTGAGTACAGTCTGGTCAGTGAAGGACCTCAACGCTGCAGCAATGCAGATGCACATGGATGTGAGTGCATGTGCTTTGAGGACATGCAGCTGTAGAGTGTATAAGTATGTCTGCGTGTGTCCGTGCACATGCACATGGGAGTGTGTTTATAAGTGTTTACACTCCCGGGGTTCAACTCTTTGCTCAGCCTGGTTCCACTGAGCAGGCAGGTACACTGGCAGGCAGGGAGGCCGTGGCAGCTTCTTAATCATTTCTCCCTCCTTTTTGTTTCTCCTTTGACAGTCCCTCGCTCATGTGTCACGGCCCGCACCGCCGCCCCGGCCTGCTTACCTTTTCACGGCTCCTGAAGCGAGACTACTAATGCACTTGCTGCTCTCCTCGCCGCCTCATCGGCCCGCCCTGAGCGCCAACCTCCCGTGACAGCGCAGGACGCTCACTTTGTCTCCCGTGTTTGTCCAAAAATTGTTTCAATATGTATTTTTGGGAACGGTAATGTTTGCATAATAAATCTTTGTGTCAGGGGAATACAAAGAGAGCTATAGGTCGAAACCTGGGCGGGTCGGATTGGACGAACTCTCTCTCTCTCTCTCTCTCTCTCTCTCTCTCTGCTTTTACTCTCCAGTCTACTTTCCACTCGCTCTCTCCTGGGTTGTTTTTCCAGCCTGCTGTCAGTAGGTTTATATAGACATGTATCAGGCCAAGTGCAGAGACCTTCTTCTGACTAACCTTTGGCAGTTCACATACCCTGGGTCTTGCTATTTTCGTATGTCCAGTTAGAGCAGCGTGCTAAGAATGCAAAGATATAAAATATGCTATGAACATTTCTGCAGTCACCGGCCGACACATTTAATACCTGATCCAACGCCTGCAAATTCTAACGATAGCGCTAGTAGGCCATGCGCCAAATAATCCAATTATCAAGCGATGTGCTGAGTAAGCTTCAGGCTCTTGGCACTTATGCCAAGAACAACATATCTAGAAGTCACTCCTCATGTAGAGTGTGATTATGTTTAAACAGATATCTTATTATGGGATCCCTCTGAATGGGCCAAAAGGATTTTTAACAGATACTCCGTGCAGCGCTGGTGAAGTTGAGGTGATAGACACCGAGGGGGAAGTAATGGAAGCAATGCACTTCAAGTGATGGAAAATTGGACATGCTCCCTTTCTCTCAGTGGAGTACCAACAACTGCCACAATAGCCGGAGAAACAGATTCAAGCCAGAGAATGTTTACCAGATCCTCGCTGGCAGCGATGTCCAAAAAGTCACGATGACCTCCTTCACCAGTTTAAACGTAACTCAGTTTTACTGAAATAAGCTCAAATGAAAGTTAATGACACCGTGCTTTTGTCTCGCCTGTATTTTAATAAGTCTATGTATGCAAGGTGATGTGTTAAAAAAAAAAAACGCGAAGCAGTCCTCCACCCTAAATGACAAAGTGGGTAATTTGCGACTGCCTTCCAGTAACAACCCATCTGAATGTTTTCTGATTTGCTGCAAACATTGTATGACTATGCCTCTGATCTTCCACCTCTGTGGTTATATGATTTAGTAGATTTAGAACAAAATCTGTCTACTGGCACCGCAAAAACTCATGAATTAACAAATGACGTCTCATTTGTTTAATCCATTTGTTTAACCTGTTTCCCCTCCCCATCATTTTACGGGGTTTACGTTCCAGTACTATTTCTTGGCTCTGAACAGAAACATTCTGGTTTGCCCAGCCTCTTCTCCCTGCCAAGAAATAGTCTGCCACATAAGCCCCTGTGAAATGGCAAATTGTCATTTTGGTTTTTTGTATGACTTAAATGACATAAACTGCGTTAATTGGTGAGCTGTAGCTGTGCTGGTAGGTGAATTTTTTTTACATTCAGACAGAGCCAGGTGAACAGTTTCCCCTTCCTCCCGGGGCTAAGCTAAGTGGCTGCTGGTTGGAGCCTTGCATTTAAAGGGGAAAAAAAAGAGATGTGAGTGGGACTGATCTTCTCATTTTACTTTCCCGCCAGATTACCAAAAGGTCAAACTCCTCAAGAGAAGATCCCGCTCACGAAGGGAAAAAACGACATTAACCAAATGATAGCAACATCACACCACGTCTCCCATTGATCCGCACTGACAACAATCATTTGTGAGGCTACAAGTCGTTCTTCACAGAGAGGCATAAAAATGGGTCATCGGAGTTTAGATAACCAACGCTTTCCTGCTTTGTGAGGCCAGTCTGACAATAACATCAGCATTCATGTTTTGACCCCATAAAAAAATGTAAGAATTAGTAGAATTGTTTTTTTATTGTAGGATGTAGATCTTTGGATGGTGCAAGCTGGGTTAAAAGCAGTTAAGGTTGATACTTTTAAAACAAATCTAACAAATGACAATGTGAAAGGGGTCCCTCAAAGTGAAGAACCTACACAGATAATTGTCACCTGAATCTGTGGCTCCCCTTCACAGAGCTTTATAGTTCAGTCCACAACTTTAGAGTTTTGGTTCCCTCATCACTCTTACGTCTCGTCTCTGGCTGCAGCAGGCAGCTGTTTTCAGTGAAAGAGCTCTAAGAGCCTGTTGTGCGCTCGGCACCCAACAGCAGACGAACACAGTTAGAGGGTATCTGGTGCACACAGTGGAGAATTTAGCAGCTAAAGAGCCTGACATTCCCCTCAGGAGTTTGCAAAGACCGAAAGCAGAGCTAAAGGAGAGGGAATACTGGACGTAGGTCAGTTGGTCAGACACACGACTTCCAATGAATGATAAGGTTTCTCTGTGGTATCTGGATGTGAAAATCTGCAACTGTTGGCTAACGAGTTCATCATATCAAGTTAAAAGGCACTAGGTGTTATTGCAGGTTTAATCTACCCAAAACATAATCAGCTGTTAGAGAATCTAATTTATTGGTCATGTTGCTTGAAAGATCAGTTAAACTACCCATATGTGAAGTACCATGTAGCGTGGTTGGGCTCATTCACTGCAAAACCAAACAGCTAAAATCCTCCTGTAATCAGAGCAGCCGCATGACCTGGAGGTTTTTTATTGTCCCTCACTGGTGACAGAAGCAGACTGAGAGGGGAAGAAGGGGGCGGACAGTTTTCCCTCGATGAGCCAGAGGCTGGATTGAAAGCGGGGAGGCAAGGGAGGGGAGAGTGTAGTGATCTTAGTGGGACCGCGCAGGGCAACGCTATCCCAAACACAGCAGAGTGCTATAAGCCTCCGCCATAAATCTCCGAGCTCGCTGAGCCACAGCCAAGCTTGTTCAGTGCTGTGTGCCGCTCCAGAGGCCAGAATCCAGATGTTGGAGAGAGACGGTAAATAAAACAATCTATCAAATCTGAAGAAGGGAAAAAGAGAGGAAGATTTTAAAAAAAGACCTTTCGTATGACTTGATGTTGGAAAAAGCAAACTACCTGTTTTTAAGTTATTACCAATGAGGTTGTGTGGGATACGCAGCACCAACCAGACAAGCATCATGACTACTACAAATGCTCTCACTGAGTGAAATCTGTACTTTAATCCCATTCGGGACAATACAGATCTTATAGCACCATTCGCTTCATGTAGCTCAAGGTGTTTCTAAATACAAAACAGGCCTGTTCCTTTGGATTAGTTTTTAGCATTTATAGATGCAGGTGGATTGAAGGGATAAACACATGTGGAAATCTCATTGTGGAATAAATATCCATGGCTTAAAATCTTATCGTGCAGAGCATAGTGATGGTTTATTGTTTAAGTCTTTTGCCTCTGGACATGAACTCCTGCTGGCCTGGACCTGAATCCTGCAGGACCTATTTGTATTCTGTGTCCCTGCTGCTGTTGTGTCTTTTCTCCGCTTTCAGAAGGCTTGATCAACAAAACGTGGCTCGGGCGCCAACAAAACATTTTGATATTTAAGATCTTGAGTTTGACTGCTGTCCCAAAGAGGAAGAAGAGCATCTGGGAGATTTACAGGACCAACAGATTCACTTGAGCTGCCCAAATGAAATTCTAGTGTCAGTTTGGATCACTTGAAGGAGCTCAAGCCACAGGAAGTGGAAAATTTCCACTTAAAACAGTGTTCGATCTTTAGCTAATTGGGTCAAAACTGATCTGGGACATGCCGGGCTGACGAACACGGGAGCTCTGCATTCAGTTTAAAGACGTCCCGTTACGGGATTTTAGGATTTCTGGGTGCTGAGGGTCAAACAGTTGTGAAACATTTACCTGCTGCTGCTGTTTGGAGTTGACGCCATGCAAAGTAGCATGGTTTTCAGTTTGAGAATGCTACATACATAACATTTTTCTCCCAATTAAGAATCTTGGGCCAATCCAGCTTTCCAGTTTTCTGATTTTTGTCTTTTTTTGGAACGACTTTCTTGTACCTGACTTTGCCAAAAAAGTAAATAGTAAATAACTTGTGTTCTTTAACCAAGGTAAAATATGTTATGATTTATATGTAACTTGATCCATAATCTCTAAACACCTTTTTCCCTCTTCCAATTCCATTGATTTTTTAAATGAGAAAACAAAATCCAGTCTTGTGCATTTGGGTTTTTTTGGGGGGTGGCTGCACTGTCATTTTAAATAAAGTCTAAAACTCCATTTCTATAAACAAGGACATTACCAGTTCTGTAGTGTTGAAGTGAATGGCAGTTAATTAAAAAAAAACCAATGAATTATTTTAGGATCTACTGTCCTCAGAAGCGTCTTCATACCAACAGTCAATAATTATGGTGCTCAGCCTCCAATATCAGGTTCCCCGTATCTGAACTTTCAAGACTGATTAAAATCTGAAAATGGGAAAACACTTCATGAAGAGATGTTATAAATATGAAATTAAATATTTCATTTATTGCTCGCCTTCTTTCTACTCATTGAGCCAAACTTAGTCAAAGTGTGGTCTACAGCAGCCATTTTTCGGTGGTTGGCCATTTAAATGCTCTACCAAGAGGAAATAGCACTTTAGCCTGCATTAGCTTTTTGCGCTCAGATGAAAATCTGGAAGCTGGACGTCCGATTTTCATCAGCACTAAGCCAAAGAGGCCCGTCGAGTTTGGACAGAGTGGAAAAAAGGGATGATGCCTCCTCTTGAAATGATGATCTATGCACCAGACCTGTTTATGTAGGTAATCTCTGAGCCCTGCGTAATCAAAACAACACTAATTTCACTGCTGATTGGAATCTGTGACATCTGCGTTTTCAGTGCACTTCAAGGGGGACGGCTTCAAAGAAGAAAAAAAAAAAACGACAACTGGGAAGCATCTATTCTTCATAATAGCACCAGTGATGAGAGGGTGACTTCATCCTTGTACGCTCACATGTTTTGAAGTGGATAGATATCCATACTAGTGGAAACTTTATGCAGTAAATATCCCTGCATGACTTGCCGGTTGTCTGTCTAAACAAGCTGTTGTGTGTCTGTCTGAGCGTCTGGGCGTGCTAGCTGGTTGGGGGTGTTTGGCTTGTTGACATGCGGGCTGGCTCCGCGGCTCAGCTCCGACGAAGAAAAAATGGCTGCGACATTACAAACGGGCTTTCCGTCCTGTCGGGCTGCCCAGCGTCAAGTTCGCAAAACCCTCCTGATTGATTCTACAGAGTCTGGACGAGAATAAGGTTCAAAAGCACTTCTCCGCTCTTTGCTCAGCGGAAACAGGCCTTACGCACTAATGCCACCAGCTCTGCTTTATTATGATTGTCCTGATGGGGAGCTAGGTGGGAGTCGCCGGTTGAAGGGCTACACAGTGAAGCGAGAGAACAGAAAAAGAAGTTTCCTTTTTTTTTTTTTTTACTGCTGGTTTGACTCAATTAAAAACAGCCACTTCTGAGCATGAATCCGATTCAGAAAGACACACAGCCTGGCAAGTGATTGAGGGATGCTTGTGTGTGTGCGTTAAATGTGTCCTGCACATGCACACTTGCACATCAGGCCTCCTCCGAGGCCCTTCTCCTGACAGGGTGTGAGCTTGTTTTCCACCCTTCCAGCATGTACCAGCCCTTCTGTTATTTAGGAATGACTATTTACGCTGCGGAGGTGACCATCAGACAGGTCCTGGCCACAGACACACACCTCCTCCCCCCTTCACTCACACACACACACTCCAAACGGGCTAAATAATCCCTCCACCTATTTGCACAGGAGAGATGAGGCCACGGCCTCACCTTCAGGGTACTACTTAACTCCTCGAGTCACTCGTTGAGTAATCACAGCATTCTCCTACCTGCCTGCCTACTGCCTAATTATAGAGAATGTGTGTGTGCATGTGTGTGTGTGTGTGTGTGTGTAAGACTCATTATTTAGCAATGCAGGCCTCACAGGTAGACAATTACACAGGCTGATACTACCTGTTATTACTATTTTGTGGATACAGTCGCATGCTAACGAGCTGGGGTCAGTTTTGTCATATGGAGGCCTAATGGGAACCACAAGTGCACATTTGCATCGCGGCTCCAATCGAACTGGATGACATGGATGGCATGTGCAGACTTGGAGTTGCAGATGGACTAACGTTGATGTAATTTGGTCAAATTCAACTGTTAATGTTAACTTAAAGGTGCAACAAGTGGTTCTATGGCTCATTATTATCATTATTATAACTATCGTTTGGCACAATTCAGACAAATTAAGCTCAATTTTGAATTTATTTGACATAATAATTAAGTAAGGGCTGCTCCTGACAGTAGGTGTAAGTGGCCGGATGGAAAGTCAAACGTCTTGCACAAACCAGGGCCTAAGCATCATCTCACATACATGTGTACAGGACAAATATTGGCATGTCCATTTTTATACAAGAATACCCTGGTTTTGTCTTGAAACAGACAAGAACAAAAAATAGCTGAGATTAAGTGAGACAGCCTTCAGTGTCTTCGAGAGGCACCATGGGAAGGAGGTCTGTCCGTGTCCTGGAGGGAGGCCTGCAGCTCCCCCTTTAATCCCCACCGCGATCCCTCTCTCAGAGCCGGGCTTTGCTTCGTGCGCAGCTCTTGGCCGAGTTAAAAAGGAAAGCGTAAGGGTGGGACAACTTTCACACTTTCTCCCATGTCTCAGGCCAAAAGAAGGGGGCTTGTAAACCAAGTATGCGGAGCTGGAAATATATTCTTCGCCACACAGACGCTGTGGCGGTCGGCGGGATTGGCTGTGCCTGGGCTGGGCTGCACATCTCGGATGATGTGGACGTTTAAAATCCAGCCCCGAAAAGTGTGGGGGTTTTGTCTCAAAGATCAACTATGCAACAAGGAACGCGATAACAAACAGGCATGCAAAAAAATCTACGTTAGTTACTGCTTTTCAGATATTCTATATGCAAATCAAATCATTTTAAGAGATGTGATTTGATTTTCACATTTGTCTTTTTGAAGTCTTAATCGGTGATACAGTCCTTCCAGAGTCATATTTGCATTTGTTAAAAAATAAAAATTGAACGTGTTTTGTTGTCATCCTTTTCATTGCGTTCCGCTGCGCTGCTATAGAACGGACACACAAGGGCCTGATTGTTTCCGTGAGCATCTACTTTTCATTACCCACATTTCCTCTAAATTTTATTTGGTTAACGAAAAAAAAATAGTATTAAGAAAATGTCAACTTTGCAGAATCTAAGCCACAGATCAAATAAAATACTGACACAATGAAAAGGTTTTAAAAAGCAAAGCAAAAATGACTCGCGTCAATATTCGGATATGAACAATTATCTGTTTAAACAATCATCTGTTAACACGAGGCTGTGACGTTGAGTCGCCTCACTGTTTGCCGAATCAATTAATATCTGGAGACAAACATTATTATTGCCTGCACCCAAACAACGACGACCTGCTGAAAATGAGCTGATATGTAACGTGAACTGCTGCCAACTGTATGAGTAAAATATTTTGATTTTCCATCCTGTATCACATGTTGTCAACATTGACATTCTTGTGTGTTTTTGAGTTTTGTAAAATAAATAAATAGACTAGTTACAACTAAACGTTTAGAATTGTCTTATTCTTCCACAACGACAACAACAAATTTTTAAAAATATTTTATTTACAGTTTTTTTTTTCATTCACAGTGTACAGCCCCCCCCCCAAGTCAAATACAACCTGTGAGTTTAAATAAAGGGTATTTTTTAAAAATTGATTAAATGATGAGCTCTGTTAATGCTGTTTTAAAAAAATCTTGTAATTTTTCACAATGAAGCTTACACATTCACAAGTTAGCGAGACATCATTAAATTTGCACACAGGAATATTTATTATTATTATTATTATTATTATTATTATTATTAACACCATCATTATTATTATTATTATTATTATTATTATTATTATTATTATTATTATTATTATTATTAAGTAGGCTATTCATAGTCCATCACGTTTGATGTTCACATACTGACGCTTTGGAACGAAGATGAAAACAAGATGTGTTAAGATGTGCAGATGAGAATGAGGACACCCATTTTGGGATAATGAGGAAATGAGGATGAAAATGAGGACGAGGATGACGTCGGATGCGGACAGTGATGAAGGTGAGGTGAAATCAATGAGGGTTCGAAAATGAGTGGGATGCAGAGGCACTGGGATGAAGGGGAGGCTGACGGCGGAGGAGGATGACAACGGGGAAGGGGAGGTGGTGGGGGGTTGGTGGCGGAGGGGGTGGGGGGCCCGTGACGTCAGCGCAAGGCGTGCTGTGAAGCGCTTGCGAAGAAAACCAAGGCAGCGCGCCGGGACGCAACCAAAGCGCTGATTACCGCGGACGCAGCGTTTACGCGCAGCCGACGCAGAAAGTGGATTTACTGAACACCTGCATGGGGAAACTCTGAGGCTTCCTTTCCTTTTTTTCCTATCGTCTCCCTCTGCTGGGAACCAACTGGTGAGTAAAACACACACACTTGGCCTGTGAAGTCGCTGAATTTTAGCTCTGGGGGTCGTTCAGAGGGTTGGCCGGCACCTCACTGTTGGCCTCTTTACGCGTCGGACGTTGCACGCGCTCGTCCGGTAGCTGAGCGCGATGGAGAGAATTAAACGTTGACAAGCGCTGAACCCATTCAGTGGTGCATGTTGTCGGGCGGCTGGGGTCACGGAGGCTGCAGTGACCGCAGAGCGGCCGGGGAGCGAGTGGATTCGAGCGCAGCGAGGATTTCTGGATATTAAACAGCTGTATCACATAAATAGAGTCAGTGCCTCTCAGTGTGTCTGAGCATCGTTGTCAGCCAGCTGCAGCCAATAGTCCACTCAGTCGTCTACTGTCTTTACTGTGTATTGTGTACTGATGCCTTAAATGAAGCAAATGAAATACAGAGACTATATAAATACATAAAGTGGAGGGGTACGCGCAGTGAAGCACGGGGGGACAGAAGAGAAGATTTACTGAGGACATAAAAACAGCAAAGGGATGCGTGTTGATAAAGAGGGTCTGTGTGTGTGTGTGTGTGTGTGTGTGTGTGTGTGTGTGTGTGTGTGTGTGTGCGTGTGCGTGTGCGTGTGCGAGACGTTAGGGTCAGATCTTCGCGAACACTTTTAATGACAGCATAACAAATACATAGCCTTAAAAGCATTTGTCGAAATGTTTGCTTTCAGGCTGCTGTATATATAGTTGCGGGTATGTTATTCGTTATGGCTTTGGTTCCTCGGACTGTTCGCTTCATCGCTTTAAAATTATTTGTTAGTGTCGTAGTTTTGTCGTATTTAATGTTCCCCCCCACTTTCTTGAAATAAAACTTTTTCGTGGAGGCAGGAATCACGTGAACGTAACGCCTGTAAGGAGCCTGTAGCGACGTTGGTGGTTTTGCATTCACTTGAATTTGTTCTGTGTATCAGCAAAAATAAATAGAATGGCACTCTAACACTAAATGAGGAAAACAAATGTATTTGACTTTTTTTTTGTGTGTGACATGTGGGAAAATTTTCTCCTGATGCAACTTTTCTTGTTCTGTTTTTCAGGCAACTGGAATGGAACTGAATCTGTCGAAGAATGTGATTTCTTGTGGGGACCCAGGTATCTGTTTGAGAGAGTTGTATTTCTTTTTTTTAAATGCTTTATAGATATTTACCGTTCGTTCCAAAACTAGAAGCTATTATGAAAATCTATGAGGTGGTGGTGTGTGTGTGTGTGTGTGTGTGGGGGGGGGTTACTGTATTCTTAGTCTGGAGAAAAAGGTCAGAACTTGCTACTGGTAAATGTGCACACAGGCTGTGCGTGTTCGCAGGCATCTGCTTTTAAACGGCTTCTGGGCACAATATGTGAGATGTGTGGTGAATCAATGCGCAGGGCCTGTGCATCGCGCTGATACGTGGAAATATCACATAATGAGATGCAAATGGAGGCATGCGGAAATCAAATGGCAGTGGAGTGAAACAGCGATTTCGCCGACATAACATGTAGTTTCACTTAGAACAATCTGCTTCGTCTATTTTTGTGTCTGGTTTCTGATGATTTTTTTTTTTGGTGGCTATGAAAAATGGAAAATCGTCCAACCAGATGGACCGCAAGCAACAAAAAAAGCTCTATTCGGAGGGGGAAAGTTTTAGGGTAATTTTGTCTTATAACAACAAATGAGGTTTTAGATCATAAATTATGAAGGTTTCTGTGAGCATGGATGCAATTACACAAACCAGAGGAGGGGCGAAAAATGACGACGCGAAAACTTCAGAAAATACAGCGAGTTTTACACAGTTGACTTGTGTACAAACCTGAGCTGCAACATTTATCATAACGAAGCAGTTTCAGATTATAAGGTCAGATACTAAACAGTGCCACATTAATTGGAAACATAATTATTATGAAGAGAAACTGGCTGGAGATGGTTCGGGAATACTGAGGAGCTGGTGTGTGTGTGTGTGTGTGTGCGCGCACTAGTGGGGGAAATTCAGGGGGAAAAATACTTTTAAAGTTATGGTGGAATCATGCGGCAAATGGAAAGTGTCGACTTTCATTGGTTTTTGAAAGAAAAACTCTTTTGTGTGTATTTTTTGTCATATAGAGGACTACTACCTGAAGTTACCAGTCATTCTTTTATATATAAATATATATAAATATATATCTGTAAACCCACAGTAAACGGCTGCTGGGCTGAGTAAACATACAGTATGATGGATGTAGGCATGTCAAGCGAGCTTAAGATGAACAAGGAGAGGGTCGTTTAAATAAAATCCTTTTCGGGTTTTTTTTCTTTTTAGAAAAAAGACATTTACTTACATTTTAATGGATGATTTGTCTTCTGGGTGTCTTCCCTGTGATGGCCATTAGAGGTTGTTTTATTTACACCTGCATCCCCTCTGTCAGGTTGTTTGTTAGTTGTCAGGCTCCAGGTCAAACAGGCCTTGGACCAAGCAGGGAAAACCATCACCAAGGCAATAATCAGCTCTGTCCTTCTCCAGTTACCGACCGTGTCCAGTTACATCTCCACTGTTGTCCTTGCCTTTTGGAGTCCGCAGCTCGCCAGCTTTAATTTTCTACACGCTTTGTTTTCTGGCACCGTGGTCAGCTTCACCCCCCCCCCACCCCCCCAGCCCTGCGAGAGAGAACAAAAAAATACACTAAGACTGTATTTTCGCATGTGTTCAGTGTGTGTGTGATTAATGAAGTCGTTTGCCGAGTTTATTTTCACTTCTTGGAAGAAAAAAATATATGAGTGTTTGCATTGCCACTGGCCTTTAACCTGTCCTGCCGGATGGAAAGGCTTTTTAACTCATCCATCACACGCAAGTGCCCTCCAGAGCAGAGGAGGAGCGGGACGCAGGCAGGGATGCAGGCTAAGGGGCTGGGTATTTGGACCCCCCCCCCCCCTCCTCCTCCTCATCTATCAGCCTGTAATATCTGCTGGAGGACAGGGGAAGGTAGAATCACAGAAACTCCTCCATGGAAACTCTCCATGTGCCGTAAATCCCATAATATTCCTATGGGGACTTCAGGGTCAGTGCGTTTAGTATGATCTTATTGTGATTTTAAAAAAATATATATTATAATATATAATATAATATAATATTGGGGGAAGGGTAGGTTTATGAGACACTCAAACACGAGTAGTTCTGCTCATAATTTATGGGTGTCTTCTAAAAGTAAGGATACTTGCACTACCGTTAGAAACCGCCCCATCTCGCCCCATGCGCACTAAACGGATGGAACCGGTGCACTCCCATCTAACGAGCACCCTGCATTCAACCGTCGAAAACCTGCATAGTAAATACCACCTGCTGACTCGACGGGACGACCGGGTCGTCGAGGTTACATAATTACTACAAAATGCATCGCCCATCGGTTGTACCCCCTTGTTGTGCACCCGGGTTACTGAATCCGTCTCGTTTCCTGAGCCAAATCATCTAAAAAAAACCGTTTTTCACGCACTTGAGTGCATCTTGGAGAGCGGGGGAGCAGGTTACAGTGAACGAGGATTTTGGTGGACTATATAGGGTAAGGGTCGACCTTGTTGCAGAATACAACAGCAAACAACAGGCCACTGTGGCTCACATTTAAGGTGGAATTTCAAAAAAAAAAAAATCTTGTGTGAAATGGTTAATCCATTTTCAAGATATCCACACTTCTCAGTGAATTCGTGACAGGGCTGCAAATGTGTCGACATTTAATACAGGCCGCTGTGTGAGCCTCTGCGCAGAAAGAGGCCGATAAAGATGTGGAGGGGAAAATGCAGGTAGATTGTTGAGAGCTTGCACAATAGGTCTTTTGAAAGGGCCTTCGGGGGGCAGCTTTCCGGTCGGACGGGGGATCTCATGTCATTCAATGGCCGAAAACGCTCGAGACTGGCGCCGGTGACAGTCCCGGGTTCTGAGGCCCGCGCCGGTGCGCGTTTACCTGACACATGTAGGCTACGGCGAGTCAACAGGTCGGGTGGGCTCCGATTACGAGAGAGACTAAATACTGGTGGCCTGTAATCAGCCTGGGGCAATAAATGTGTGAGTTGATGTTTGGCTATTTATGTTCTGCGGACTTTTGGCTCACCATTATAGGCGCAAGTGCAACACGCATAATAAAGCATCTGTCCTTGTCACCGCTCAGAGCTGGGAAGGGGTTTCTACTTCTTGGGAAACCAAGTTTGCCGTTGAGTTGGACAGTTTGACTTCTCTCATTTTTAGCCCAAAAAGCGGGCTCCTTAATTTCAGAGAAAAACACACAGACTTCAACATAGAGCTGGACTCACAAATCGCCTGGGCGTAACATACTCGGCCCTTTAAAAAAATCGTCAGACATGTCAGTATCACGTTCTAATTTTAACCGGCAGATGTTTGCTTCTCTTTTAAGAAACGCGATTAAAAAACCCAGTAGGTCTACCGCGTGCGATTCGAACCGCAATCACGGTAAAGCAGCGCACAAAGATCAGTTATGCGAATCGAGGGCCCAAAACGTTGATACCGCCCAAAATGAGCCCATGGCCGTATTGCGCGAGAAACAAACACACTAGAACAAAATTGCTGCTTGTATCGGTCTGAAATAAAATTAAATCGTCTGATTCCCCAAACAGTAGCAGGTAAAATGAAAGAGGTTTTGCGACCAGTAGGCGCCGCTGCGTTTTCTAACAAATACGTTTGTGGGGAAAAACGTCTTATTTCTCCTGGAGCTGTTGCATTGCTGCGGGATTTTTGCTGCTCTCCAGCGCGGGACACACGCTGGTAGCAGTCTGTCAATATCCGGGGAGGATCCTCACGCTCTGGGGACCACGATTCATTTTACCTGATCTGAGCAGAACTGACCCAAGTCCGCCAGAAAAACACCTAGCTCGTCAGCTCCGTCTAAATTATCCCACGTGACCTAATTAGATTCAGGTTCTAAACCGCCTACATAGTTTCAGCCCATAAACCACAATGCCGTCCATTCAGTGAGGTCCGGGCGCCTACAACAGGCCACCGCTGGCTGCCATTTATGCGCCCGTGCCAACTAAACGGACTCGAGGCGAATGTGTCAACATCAGCAAATCGGGTTATCTGTGCTCTCACGATATCACCGGAACATCCATCATAATACGATTAGCGCGGAAGGGGCTGGGATCCAGCTGTGCGGCCGTGAGCGGGGCCTCGGATCAGAGTGGACTGCTGGAGTTTGGATCGGGTTTTTAAAAATCGTGTTTGAATATAAACCGGCGGCTGTTTGGCGAAAGTGCAGACCCTCTCCTGTCAACAGGTTATTATTCACCGTCTTGGCCTGTTTGGTAGAAAACGGCCACGCTACAGCTCCAGATAGAAAACACGGCGTGTGAAGCGCACGAGAGCGAGCGCGCCCGGACGTGTCTGGCTGTTCCACGGCCTTAGTCAGAGGCAGAGTTTACCTGTGAGCCGATGGAGCGACACTTGTCAGTTTATACAGTGCGATCATCACCGTGTACTTCTCTAACAGAAGAGACACGTGAGGGCCATGCTGGACGGCACATACAGTGTGTGTGTGTGTGTGTGTGTGTGTGTGTGTGTGTGTAAGCGCACCCAGCAGCGCTGCGCTGAACACATTCAAGCATGCCAGCATGAATAAAAGGCCCATTTTACTCTCAGAGGGCAAAGCGCTACACTGCGCGCTCCCGATAACTGATGTGTGTGTGTGTGTGTGTGTGTGTGTGTGTGTGTGTGTGTGTGTGTGTGTGTGTGTGTGTGTGTGTGTGTGTGTGTGTGTGTGTGTGTGTGTGCTGCAAAAAATGTCCGTATGTCGACCGTGTATTAAGTGAATAAACTGTCAGTGGGGATGGTCTGCTTTGCTCGCTGCATCTACTGAGGACGTCTGTCGATTACGCATGCGACAAAAAACAAACGTTTAATTAACGAACGGCGCTTGCTTTTCTTTTTCCCCCCCTCCATTTGCACTAGCTTGACGTCAGACTAAAAAAAAAAAAAAGCCGTTTCGGTCGATCATTTCTTGCAGCGGGCAGGTGGGTGGGACTGCTCATTTTGGGGAGGTTAAACGGAGCAGATGGGTGGGTCTCATGTGTGGGCTGTGAGAGCCGGAGCTTCCTCTCAGCACAGCGGACAGAAGCTTTTCCCTGCAGCGGATAGAGGGAGTGCGCGCTGGGCCGTCTCTGCTGCAGAGGAGGGGAAGGGGCACTGTGTGACTTTTTTTTTTTTTTTGATATATATATTTATTTCTGTCTTTTTTGTCGAAGAACTGTCGTGGAAATTTCCCCCTGCATGGTTCATCCTCTCATGTCGTGGTGTGTGTCTGGCAGCGGGTGGATTTTTTGTAGCGTAGCTGTTGAGGGGAGCTTTGCGAACCCCGGGATTTCACCCCGTTTCCTCTTTGTACGCATCCTTCTCTTCAAGGTGGGATGAATTTGGACAGAATCGCAGAGGCAGTGAGAGCACCGCCGCCCCGTGACGTGGCCCCCGCGTTTCATTTACCGAGAACTTCAAACAGCAGTCGAGAAACTTTAGAGAACTCAAGCAGCGAGTCTTCAGACACAGAGCTGGCAGGTACACAGTCAAGAGTGCTTTGAGCAACTCGATTCCTTCTTCTGAGTTTATTTTACGCACGTTTGCGGTGGGCTGTCACAGAGACATGCCCGCCAGGCTACGGGGAAAAAATGGAGACAATATTTTAGTTAACTTGTTTGTCCCTGTGTTTGCTTATTCTCACTGCAGTGACGATTTATTTCCGTGTGTTGTCGTGTATCATGCAAATGGGTATACTCCATCCAAACCTATCTCTTGCAATCCATTTTAGTTTGGGCTTTTTCTACTGCTTTTTCCCCCCAGTGCGCATAAATACAACAAACAGTGCAAATAGTCCAGTCGTTGGTGCAGTTACACCCCATTTTTGTTGTTTATTGCGCTGGCTGAGCCAAATATTTGGCAGGATACCGAGGTCTGTCAGGGAAAAATGTGCAGAACAGCCTGGCCTGCTGTCAGTAAATGCATTAAAACAAACTATAAATATCAGGCTCTTCCACCGATCTGAACTGAAAGCCAGAAGGTCTGTATTAACAATTCTCGGAGAAGCTTTTTGCTCTTCGACTTCTCCACATTTTCAGAAAAACAAAAGGCTCCCTTTCACTCTTAGGCCACTTGACGAAGAAATAGCAAGCAGCGCGTGAATGTATCACGGGGCTTTTGGGAAGTTAAATTAAGAATTATATCGTGGGCTTAGGTTTAAGTTCCTTATTTTTTATTAGTGTATTCCTTTTTTGTGATCAACATTTGCACGTGTTGACCTTCCAAGTTTAATGACGGAATCTTATTATTAGGTAACCAGTACAAGATAGTAGGTGAGAGATAAGGGTGGGCAGACCTCGTAGTAAAGAAAGTACTATTGACTGAAGGCAGATCCGAGTGTGTTTGAAAGAATCGATACAAACCTCCCAGACATGTTTGTAAATATTTAGCTTTAAGCTGTCACTTCTCTTCGCGGGCTTATTTTTATGAAGAACTTTGTAAACAATTTATTTATGGCTTTGGCTTTGGTTATTTCCTGCTGACGGGCCTTTTCTGTTATTGGCCAGAAACGTTAGTTTGCAAGTTGCTCCATTCATGTCTGTCTCATTTAACCTTTACGGCGCAAATAACTTATTGATTGCAATAAGTTCAATAAGTTATTTGCGTCATAGTAAATGACATTATTTAAATGCTATTCAAAGTAGCCCACAGCTGTAACATGCAATGATTCCCCCCCCGATTTATGATTTGCAGAAAAGGAGAGGAGTGCTGAGCACAGGAGCGATGACGGGAACGCGGACGACCCCAAGAAGAAGAAGCAGAGGCGGCAGCGGACTCACTTCACGAGCCAGCAGCTGCAGGAGCTGGAGGCCACTTTCCAGAGGAACCGGTACCCGGACATGAGCACCAGGGAGGAGATCGCCGTGTGGACAAACCTGACCGAGGCCAGAGTCCGGGTAAGAGGCCTGCAGGCGGACCGTCGGCCGTACGTGAAGTGCGCACAATGCGTGCGTGAACACGATTACGCAGATGAATTGGTGCATTCAGTATTCTTCGGCCATTTCATAAATAAGACAAATAATTTCAAGATGCACTTAATCCAATAGATGATTATGTTTTAAGCCAAACTCACAGAAGTAAATAATTATAATAACATTAATAAATTCAAGTCAGCTTCCAATACTAGAAGAACACCTTAATATCAGAGTAACGCTGTGTTGGGATGAGTACGAATTTCTCGCATTATATTCCAATAAAGCTGAATTGACTTGATTTGCTGCAACCGAGCTCATTTAAGTTTAGAAAACTCCCTCTCCCAGCATTTATGTTTCACACCGGGACATGCCGACAACAGCATCCACTGTCGTGTGTGGCACTGAGGTCGATGCCTCCCTCGCTTTTCCTCGAAAGACTCACGAACTGAAAACGTGTACATGACCGCGGCGACTTTAAACAGCTCAGTCAGCTCGATGCTGAATCTCCGATAAAGGGATATTTTCTAAAACTGCCGTGTTAACAGATGTGGAGTTGCAGTCATCCCTGACTGCCTGCTCCACTGCGCCCCAAAAGCAAATCATCTTTTACAAAAGGCACTTGGTTAATCCTCGGCCCCACGCGCTATTCTGACATGAGCAGGGAACAAGACTGAGCGTCTTTTTTTTTTTTTTTAAACGCGCGTTCACGCACGTAACATACGTCATGTTAGAAAAAAATTAGCAGAAAATGCGAGCTGTCTTAATGACACACGGTCTTTAAGGGCGTGCGCGCGCTGCTAATGGAGCCAACGGGAGATTTATCTTTCGATGACATCATCACCAGTCCGGACCCTCATTTCTCCGAATGGAGGAGCCTTCGTGTCGCATCGTTTCACAGGAAACGCGTGTGATTTTGTTTGTTCGTGGAGGGTGACGTATTTACAACGTGGGAATAAATATATATATATTTGAACAATATCTGAAGTAACCAATTTTAAGCTATGATAATAATATGATCCTTTAAACGCTACATGTCTATGGAAAACGTCACATCCCGTTTTAAATTCGGACAGGTAATAATGCTGGCTGCTCTTTTCTCTGAAGAAAAAATGTGGATGCCAGAAACGGGCGTTAAACAGAAAACAATCGCACTCGGTTTTCATTTACGGCAACTGGCGCCTGGCGGCCCGGCCTTGCAAAATCCACGGTCTCAAATTGCATAAAAATGCATACAGCTATTTATATTGCAGTGGGGGGAAAAAGTTAAAAAGAAAAGAGAACTCGGAAAAACTTTAGAGTGCTGGATCTTCTTTTCTCGGGCCAAGAATGGGCGAATTTCAAACAGTGCTGCCTTTTTTTATTTTCGCGAAGAAAAAGGAAAACATTGTAAAGTTCCGGACGTGACACAGGGCACACTGAACACTTCATATTCATATATCAGTTTTTAATGTAATGCCTTGACATTTTAAAGTGTTTGGATGGACACTGCTCTAATTAAGCGGGTCAGAAAGCACACTGAGATGGAATTATGTGTGTGGGGTCAGATTTTGTCGAATGTCACGATCGTGCAATAAGCCCTAGTGAGGCTTTTTGCTCATTAATGCGTTTGTGCGTGTGTTTTTTTATTTTTTTAATTATTAGTATTTTTTATTGCTCGGTTGGTTTAGGAAGCCGGTGCCTCGCGCCAGCGGTGCCGTGAAGTGCAGCCCGCGTCTGTCACATCGCTCACGTCTTTGTGGACAATTTGTCCGCAGCACCCTGTTCCCCGCACAGCTATAAATAGCCTCCGCGGGCCCGCCTGATGATACCACTTGTAAACTGTTTCCACTATATGAATTAAAAATGACTCGCAGAGTGCCCAGCGAACGGATATTTTGTCAGGTTTCGATAAGGGCTGAGGATCTCCAGAGGCACGTTTCTGATTCATTTACAGTCATCCAACGTGCGTGTTTGACTGGCGGTGTAAACGTGTTGGTTTTATTTTGAGCAGTCTGACCTACACGCGCTAACACACGGGTAGCCATTAATTCCGTCGCGTACAACGCAGGACTAAGCCAGTGCTGAAAACGAAGTAAAAATAGGTGAATGGAAGCCAACAACTCAACGCACGCTTCGCTCGAAACCGTTCTTGAATTAGTCAACTACGTTTGGACACAAATAAAAATCATGATGACTCACTTGAAATAAATTTCAACAAGAGGCCCTATAATATTAAAAATAAAAACTAGGCCTATCAAAAATTTCCCTGAGGAGAGATATTGGGAAAAAAAAAATCATTTGGGATGATTATGGATAAAAACGTACTCGTTAAATTTAAACGTATATGCACGCACCTGAGCTAATTTACCACTTCATCTAACAATTTCTGATAAATTTAAATAAACGTGACGTAAAAATACGGCTTTAAGAAACACTTATAAACAAACCCAAACAAGAAGCAGCAGGAACTGACCGCCCTGACTATGACGAGGCCAACCGCCTGTGCGTCACTTGATCAGCACTCAACAGTACTGTCCACGCGTTATTTATTAAGCATTTTAAACCAGTCTCAAGACTTTGAAAATTAAAATTAAGGAAGTTGTATGAAATGAGACGGGAATCAGTTTGGGCCGACGGATTCACGATTTTTTCTTCCTGTAGTTTTGATTGTGCCTCCGAAATATTTAACCAACGATATTTTTAACACCCCAATGCAAATTAACAGCAACAGTTAAATATATTCGACTTTGATTTTTGTTTCTTTTTCAGATTTTTATTTACACACAATTTAAAGTCACGTAAAAAACGTGATGTGTAATTTGCCTGTCCTGACTAAAAGCCTAACACATCCTGAAGGCACTACAATAATAATAATGATAATGATAATAATAATAATAATAATAATAATAATAATAATAATCATCAGGAACCTAAGGAAAATTGCTATTTCAGACTAATTGCCGACTGGGGCCCCGTGTACCTCTGATCCACTGCACCTTGTTTCCGCAGTCCTAACCCCGTGTGTGTTTGTGTGTGTGTGTGTGTGTCCTCCAGGTGTGGTTCAAAAACCGCCGTGCCAAGTGGAGGAAGCGGGAACGAAACCAGCAGATGGACCTGTGCAAGAACAGCTACCTGCCGCAGTTCAGCGGTCTCATGCAGCCTTACGACGACATGTACCCGGCCTACACCTACAACAACTGGACCAACAAAGGTCTCACACCGGCGCCGCTGTCCACCAAGAACTTTACCTTCTTCAACTCCATGAGCCCCCTAACCTCGCAGTCCATGTTCTCAGCGCCCAACTCCATCTCCTCCATGACCATGGCCTCCGGGATGGGCCACTCTGCCGTGCCGGGCATGCCCACCCCGGGCCTGAACAACATCAGCAACCTGAACGGGATCGGCACGTCCGGCATCAACTCGGCCATGTCGTCGTCCGCGTGCCCGTACGGCCCCCCCGGCTCTCCATACAGCGTTTACAGGGACACTTGCAACTCGAGCCTGGCCACCCTCAGACTCAAATCCAAACAGCACCCTACTTTTGGATACAGCGGCCTGCAGAGCCCCGGGTCGAGCCTGAACGCCTGTCAGTACAACAGCTGACGGGCCAAACTTTAGAAATAAATCTATATGTGATGAACGGACACGGTGTCAGAGCTTATAGAGGTTACCTGCGGATTGGGCGGATTGGGGGGGGGCAAAATCAAAGACAACTAAACTGGATTAGTTGCAATCATTTTTTTCATAAAAAGAAAACATGGATTATGCGGGTTATATGTGTTTACCAATGAACTTGCACAGCAATTGAAATGTCATTTTTAAAAATAATGAAGACGTATTACATTGCTGCATTGTACATATATAAATGTAAATATATACAGGCCTAACATATGAAACAGACGATGGGATTTTTTTGTTTTTTGTGCTTGCTTGCTTTTGAAGACTGGCATGGGTTGGGGTGGGGTGGGGTGGGGTGGGGGGGTGTTCTCGACCGATATAAGGATTTGCAAGAAAAATAAGATAAAAATAAAGCGTCGAGCCTGTTATGAGTCCAGACTCAGTGATGGGGGGGAGGGGGGTCTAGCCTGTCCTGTACATATTTTATATCGCTTCTGTGTGCTTTCTGTTTACCGTCTCTATAGGGTGCCACCGGCCCGTTTGACTTCATGACGCCTCCAGTTCAGTTACTTTACTTTCAAATGTTTTTTGTCCATTATGTTTGCTGAAATAGAAACAAACCAAAAAAAATAACAATTCGCATGTTTAACTTGAGTGCAACGTGTTTTGTACGATAATGTAAGACTTTGCAGAAGTAAGTTCATTAGCCTAAAACTGTACGCAAAAGGTGATTCCAAGTCCTCATGTGTTTATGGTAACATGTTTGTTTGAATAAACTCCAGGAAAAGAGAGGTTTATTTCAAGTATGTGTTAGAGGAGCCTTTGTTTCACGGCACTGCAGCAAAAATAAATAATTTGGCAAAAATATTCGCGGCCTTTTGATCCCCCCAGTTTAAAAAATATCCCAGAAATATGAAGATTTTTTTCCCGGGTTACTGGGACTCACTAGTTTATCGGTATATATTATTTTTGTTTTGTTAATTTTTGAAGCTTATTTCTACATAATTTCTTTCTTTCTTTATAACACGTCACTTCCAGACCCTAACACCTAAATTATTTATTTATCCACCAAAAGCCTCTCTTAAAATTAGGAGCTATCGTTATTGGGCGAGTTTGATCATTAGCCCACTGTTGAGTGCAGAGAACAGTCCTATTGGTGCCTCTGGTGTATTTCGGTTTTGAACGCAAATTGCCCAAACTAGATTTATGATTATTTTCACTCGGTCTTTGCTAACATCACGCTCCAACAACACACGTGAATCAATTTGGACTCGCTCGGGCTGTGGTTTGGCGGCGCCCGCACCTTTCTGTGGGTCTCAGTTTAAAAACATACTGCGAGTGGTTTGGTGTGTCTCAACCTCAGGTGATTATAGACTGCCTTCATATCTTAGATGGAGTTTGTGTGTGTGTGTGTGTGTGTGTGTGTGTGTGTATGGGGGGGTAATGTATACGGCCATGTTGGTCCTCAATTTATTTAAGGTGCAGGAAATGCTCTGATAAAACGAAGACTCTCTGCGCCGTACTCCTTCCTGGCAACAATCCCGGGCATGTTTGTCCACGCGAGCACGAAAAGAATTCAATCAATACCGTATCTTGTTTTCTGACACCTGCAGAAATCCCCATATCTATATTACGCCATTAGACGGATATTAGCGCGCTGCACAAGTGTGCTGCAGCTGATAGTGCGCTGTGACGCGAGGATGTTGGGATGACGGGCACCTTAATAAACCATCAAACGTAAAAAACAGCCCTGGAATTACTAATAACAGCATGTGATATGTAACATCAGCGTCGGTAGGATAAGAATAAGTTTTAACTTTTATCTTTTTATTCTGCCCTATTTTTGTGCAGTTTTACAGCTCACTCCAAAGCACTGTATAGTTCCTTAATGTTTCTTTTTTAAAAAATTCTACACTATCAATATTCTTCTTAGTCTTACCCTGAGTAAGTTACTCTTTGTATTAGATCTCCAAAAGAGAGATTATGACCTAAGGTGCCTTTTTTCGAAAATTTATCCTGTAGCACAATGCAAGTACTGCAATATTTACAGGTAGTGAGTAAGACGCTCAAAAGTGACATTATTGGCTATTGACTTTGTGGTGGCCTTTTGGCAGTTGCTTTTTTTTGGGGGGGTGATCTCCTATAGCGTTTGTGCAATATTTATATAGGCTAATATTTTGCCTTAATTTAGCCTGACACGTAAAGTGTGTAAAGTCGCCTTTCTGGCAATTTTAGTAAGTTAATAATATTTGATATTTCAATATTTTACCTTAGTCAGCCTTACATTGTGTATTTATTTAACCTCCAGTTCGGAGCGTTTTGTGATTGTAAACCTCTCCAACAATAAGCTATAACAGACCTATTTTTGTAACATACCTATACCGGGTTTCTATTTTTGTCGCCATTTCTTTAACGCTGTCACGTGGTTGCTCTTCTGTCGTTCGGCTTCATCATTCATAACAAGTTACAACAGTAACATCAGCAACGCGCACGGCTTCAAATTCTTTCCTTGGGCGCGCCCGCGTGCACCGAGAGGGGGAAGAAAGTTTACCCAGGGCGGGCATGCGCACTGGCAGCCGTCCGCTTTGATTTGAGAACGTTCGACGGGAGAACAAAGTCACCGGAGGCTCGCGGTCGTTTGCTACGAAAACAAAGCGCGCACGGAGCCGTAAACGTTACCCATAATTCTCGAGCACGGCCACAGATAAAGAGGCAGCGTGAGCGCGCCTGAATCTGGAGGGCAAAGTTCAACACACCGCTTTATAGCTGGTAAATATTTGAACTAGATTTCCTATGGTAAGGAATTCCCCACCTCCCCGGAGTAGTACCTCTAATAATCATAAATAGAGTAGTATCTAGTAGTATAATTGGAAAGAATAGAATACAACCAAAATTTGTGACAATTTAGATAAAAAGATGAGACCAAGTCAGACAGGAATTTACTCAACAGATATTTTGATAAACAAATAATTGTTGTGGGAAACTGAAATAAAATTGACCTTCTAGACCTTCTAAATTTGAAATTTGAAGATGTCACTGTGGGCTGTCAGAAATGATAAACGTGCGTTTTTCACAGTTCGCTGAAATTTGACTAGAAAACAATTTATCAACTAATTAGGGAAATAATCAGCAGCTTCATCATGAATGAAAACAATTGTTAGTTGCAGCCACACAACTTTAGGGCGCAGCATCTATGGGGATGGCGGCAGCCAAACTGGACTCCGACTGTTCCAGCGTTCATTTTTAACAATTACAGCAAATCAGCTGCAATGTAAAATCAAGACGGCGTGGAGAGGAAATGATCCTGGACTTCATGTCATCACAGACCTTTTCCTGATTAGTCCTGTAGTAACTCAAGATGTCAACCAGCGCAATGTGGTTTTAACTGCATCATCACATCATCAACATCTAGTACTTTTGTTTGAATATGTATTTCTGACAATAATGGATTTCCACAAGGCATGTTTAGAGTTTAACTGTTCTTCTCCTGGTCACACTGCTGTATTGCGCTGAGTCTGGATTGCCAGCTGGGACAAAAGTGGACAAGAGCCCTGTACAGGGCCCAAAATGCACAATATGTCAACTGGTTTTGGCATTTCGATTAATTGCACATTTGTTTAAGAACGTGCATAGCAAAAGTGCATGATCCTCTAAGACAGGTCGCACATTATTACCTAATGCTGCGGCCTTGTCTTTGGCTATATGACCCTGTGAAAAAAATCTAGAAACTAGAAAAATCTAGTTTGATTTATTCAAATTTTCATTGTGCTCATGTGGTGCATGTTCCTCTATACATATTTTGGATTAATCAACACACTATGTACTAACTGACACGCAAAAACCTGGGGCCTGGTACGTTGGTCTCCATGTCTCTGGTCGAATAATGATGCTGCCATAAGGCCATAATGGCTTGGGGTCAATAGGGAGCCAACAGCATATTTTTGCCCTGAGGCCTCTCGACCAACACGACCGGGGCTGTGGTTATGAAGGAAAAGGAGCAAAGAAACCAAGAAACCACAGTATATGCAAATGTGCTCAGTGGTTGCAGCATCACCTTCCTTGTCAAAAGTTAAAGCTGTTTTTACTACACAATTACGCATCTCATCAAAGTGATTGACAGGAAGACTTTAGCAAATACCACCATGCAGTAATTATCAACATTCTAGACGTTGTATACAAATGTAACTGAATGGCTGTGGCTCATATCTGAAGACTCTCAACAGCCCTACCGTCTGATGTATGCTAATTAACAAAACAAGCTCCGCTTAAGTGAGGCCTTCCCTCAGCTATGAGTACAACGCTGCTCAGCTTCTGTTAGTTTTCTGCTGCTGCCGTGGCCGCTGCCAGGTCCCTGGAGCAGCTCATCTGATCCTGGAACCTGCACTACAGCTGCTGCATCCCGTAAACACACCAAGTCCCTGTTTACGTCTAAACCTGTAGTTTATCCAGAAGCACTGCCTAGACTCTGTAATATAACAATACTGGGTCTGTAATCAAACAATAGCAGCAGGGGTCTATTAGGACAACATGGCAGCACCGGCCTACATCTTTCTTAATGAGAGTGATGTTTATCTCTCTGGGTGTGAGGCAGCTGCTGCACTCCAAAAACAAGGCAGCAGCCCACAGAAATCAGGCATCTGCATTACTGCTGGCCATAGATTTTTGAGCATGATGAACTTCCACGATGCCATTTATTTTAATTTGTTATTTTTAAAAAATCATAAAGCAAAGAACTAAAAAAATTAGTGACAACCTTACTTCACATTGAACATCTTGTCTGCTTTGGTTATCCTCTAAGTT
Source organism: Psettodes erumei (assembly GCA_016785225.1). NCBI lineage: Eukaryota > Metazoa > Chordata > Actinopteri > Pleuronectiformes > Psettodidae > Psettodes > Psettodes erumei. The sequence continues at coordinate 1,430,484 of JAFBJZ010000411.1, forward strand.
ATTCGATATAATGACCTTCAAATTGAACACTCTGGTATAGATTGAGAAGTGCTTGGCAGTGATATAAAATAAAAAACACGATTTTTAAAATCTCAGACTTTCAGAGATCAAGACTGCCTCATGCAAAGGCCAACCAACTCGGCTGCATCCCGAACCGCTGCTCCCATTTGGTTGCCTTTGGATTACTGTTGCCATGAAACTAGTATCACAAACAAAAACTCGAGATGTCACATGTTTTGCTTTCGCTCGTTTCAAAACACACTTTGCGTTATCAAATCGCTCTCGTTAGTCTTTGCCGAGCAGAGGAGACTCAAAAGCACGCGCGCTGGTTAAGTCGTTTAGGCCTTGTGTGTCACTGTGGTGCAAGCAAACTGTGGTCAGACTGTCATGGGCTGTAAACTTATGGCAACAGCCACAAGGGAGTGACACAAGACTGACCACTCTGACTTAAATGTTAAAGTGCTAGCCACACGGGCAGTCAGCTCAGTGACCCATAATCAGTTTTTTTTTCCTACTCTGCAGATCCACCAGGTTTTTGTTGCTCATACTGATAAAAAAAAAAAACATAAGACCTGGTTAATAAAACATAAGACCTTTAGATCCACTTCAGGGAAATCTTAACCATACAACATAACATTAAATGTTAAAGAATAGTGAGCTTCAACTTATATGACAACAGTTTGCGAAAGGCTCTTTCCTTTTTCAATACAAAAATACCCAGAGCACAAAGCCAGGTCCATGTAGAAATTGCAAAGTGCAGAGCCCTGACTTCAACCATATGTGACACGTTCGGGACAAAATGGAATGCAGACTATGAGCCAGGCCTTATCACCCATCAGTGGTCGACCTCACGCGCTCTTGTGGCTAAATGGGAGAAAGTCCCTGCAGCCAGGTTCCAAAGTCTGGGTGGAAAGCCTTCCAGTTACAGCAGCAGATTAATGCCCAGGGTTTACATATGGCTATCATGATGCAGCACATTGCACATAGTCTCACTTAATTACAAGCCTGCCTTGTCATTGAGTGACACAGCTTTCCTTACCACACTCTAATAAAGGCAATTTTCTTGTGCATGAATATCTTCATATTTGATGTTTTAAACAGCTGGTACTTTTCCTAAGAAATAAAAATCCTACAAACACTGGAAAAGAAATACTTGGTTTTTACCTGTTCAATTCCAGCAACGGGGCAATCCCATTCCCACATTCACAGATTTCACAAGGCAGGGTGTCATGTCTCTGGTCACTGGAGGACATGAAAGTGATCCATGTCTGTGGCTCAGTCCAACTCAAACCTCCATCCAGTGAACACAGATGAAAACTTCAGTGTTTGCAACCACGAGTCACAGCTGAGTGAATTTGACCACTGAGAACAGATTGTAGCCAATGTTCCTGCTTTCAACGCATTATCACACCAAACCCCATTTAAATATCGAGCAATTTCTTGTGCCTTGCTGTACTGGCAGACATGTACTGGCAGACATGCATCCCTTTTATCAAACTCGAGGAGAAATTCTTTCAGTTTAGCTTTAACATAGTGGAATCACTACCTTTAGGTAACATTTATGACGCTATCAAACAAAAGAGAACAGAGCAGAGGAGGGATTGGTTTGGTGCGGCCTACGTGACATGTGAGGCCAAAACAGCCTCACTCTCACAACAACGTAGCATTGACAGAAACTCTCATTTATAATATAATTCACAGTCATTGTTACTTGATATCACATGGTTAGCACAACAACCTTGCTAATACAACTGCAAAACTGACAAAAAAACCTTTGTTACAAAACAAATGTATGGGCCCGTCGTCCATTACTGTGCTAGCAATGCTAGCAATGCTAGCACACCTCTAAGTCTGACAACTGTAGCTTCCATTGTAGCTACCATCACACACTTATAAGTTGTAGATTGACAAACCCTGTGACCATTTTACTGCAGACGAGAGCCAACTAACATTTTTATCCATTTCATGGAGTTGCATTTCATGCTATGTATGTAGTAATGTTTGTACCTGCAGTTCTTGGCAGCCATGACAGTCAGTGCTCCACAAAGTGTGAAATAAACCATCTGGTTGGGCCACTACCACAAGCAGCCATTTTGCGGTCTACTGTTTTATAGTAAAAACTACTAACATGCAATATCAAGACAATGTCCTATTGTGGGGGTCTCTTGTGACTTTGCTTTTTTGTGGTCCTCAAGCAAATGGAGCTGGCAAACGTTTCCTGTCTATTTCATACTTCCTGGTTTGACCATGTTTGAATAAGGGTGGTATGTCTGGTTTGGAAGAAAGGTGTTTTTCCGAAGCTGGCAGTTACACATCAATATCACACTGTGATTTTTGTTCTTACGTAAACAGCTAAAATGTTTAAATTGTAAATAGATGAATATTTATGTGGCCAAACTGTGTGTCTGTATGTCTATTTATGGTAAGCACCCCTACTATTGGTATAATCCATTCCATTTTGTTACATGGAGGGTATAAAAGGGTCTTGTTAGGATTCTGTGCTGGCACTTACAGTCACCAAGACATTTGTACACTCACTCAAAAATGCAGTTGGTATAGTGTGAAGTAGCATGAGTAGAAATCAAGCAGACTGTGAGTTGTAGTTTTTATTTTAGGAAAACATCCAAAAGGTCAATGTGAACATATCCTTATAACACACAGAAAACATTCAATAGATTTACTGGTAATTATTGTTCAATTACCGACATTGGATTAATAACCAGTGTAAAAAGTATGTGTGACTATAGTACAGAGGCCTGTCCCTGCATACCAAACCAACATTAAAACGTGTTACCTGTTTTAATGTTGTGGCTGATCTGTGTATTTGTTACCTGGTTTTTAGTGATGTACATCCTCAAGAGGAAAACTATGGTACCCTGCCTGAGAGCCACACACAAAGTATTGAGCGATGGTCAAACACACTTTTGCTCTTTTCAAGGAATTTGTTGAAAATAGAAAGTATACAATACAAAGTACTTTTTACAAACTAAAGCATGGTCAAAGAAAACATATTTCTACATTAATAAACATTTGAATCATGACTTAATTCCTACAGCATGACTAAAAAGTATTTAAAAAGCAAACTGTGGGGTGGGTGAGTAAGCTCACAGGAGTGATCTATGTAACTCTTATTGTGTTTCCAACAAAAAGTCCTTGAACAACATACCAGCACTTTGCTCAAAATCTTCCTGGATAGAGCATCAAACAGCCCAGTAACTGCTCATTTTTATATCCCTACCCCTGCAGCATGTTATTGCTTTTCCAACATTAGCAACATAGCCTAAAACCGATGAGCTGTTAATATCCATGTTCAGGATGGCCCACAGAGAAAATTTATGCATTTACTTTAAAGTAATCACGCTAAAGTCAAGCTGATGCTTCTAATATTAAATGCTATAACAAACCAGCCATTTCTGCTGTGCCGTACAGACAAACACTTTGATTTATGTGGAGCTGAAGATTTATCACAAAATATCGGATCCAACAGACAAAAGAGCATTTGGCCAATAGTGCATGCTGTTACAAGCCCAAGTACAACAGCATAAATTACTATGATTATATGTGTCCTGAGAAAATGATGTAATTACCACTGAGACTATCTCTGTACCGCAGTAATTCTGACAAAGCTGACACATGACAGTCATTTTGGGATTAGCGACTGTGCTGAGTCGAGCTGCAGTGACTTCACAGCCTAGTTCTATGTGTGTGTGTGCGTGCATCTTAAACACACTAAAGAGAGCTGTGGGTGGCTAAGTGAAGAATGAAGCCTACTGTATGAAGGATTTGGTTTGACATACTTTATTTATTTTAAAGCAAGCACCAATTACTGTATCTGATGTCTTAACGCATCAAAACTCCTGAACAGTTGCTGCACTTTCAGAGGCAGGAGTGAAAAGCAAAAACCCACAGCTTATCCATCCTGCTCTTTGAAACAGCCACATGCTGGGAGCTGAGAGAATTCTGGGAAATGTATGAAAACACTACTTAAAGCAGGCTGGCAAATTGGCTATAATAAACATCTTATCAAATGTACTGTTAATCAAATACTGATATGATTATAAGTATGTGGACATAAGAGCACCATATCCATATGTGATTGCTGAATTTGACATTCAAACACCATGGGCATTCATCTGGTGCCATAAGGTCCTCCCCTGAGGCCCACAGTAAATTATTGTCACAGGTTTTCTTTGGCTGATTAAAAGTTGAATTTTTGGAGATACATGGATAGATTTCAGTATTGGGGAGCTTTTCTGTTGCAATTGATGACTTAACTCTGGAATCATCGTGACATCCATTACTGAGATCCCTATCCAAAGGGGAAAATGTGTTTTCCTTTTCACTAAAAAAAGAAATACTGAGGACTTGTCTTTTAAATGAAAGAAGACAGCGTGAAACTGCCATTTATCAGCAAAGCAGACAACAATATGTTTCTGTTCACACAGATGAGTCAGTGATTGTCCAGTAGTTACTGCTGAACCACATGGGAAATGTACAAACGGGGTGTATTTGATCAAATAACAAATACCATACAAATGTCTGCAAATGTTAAGCTTTTTGGCATCACACTGTGATTACTATCAGCGGTGTGTCTGCAGCAAATCCCACAACAGACGAGCCCACATGCTAAACACTGGCCTGTGCACTCCCCCTTGAGACTCCAACGGCAGACTTGAGTCAAGATTGACTTTCTAGGACATTGTTATCTTTATTTGGCAGTGTCAGATTGCAACTACCGGTCCCACATCCTCATCCTCACATGGCCAGGGAGTGAAGCTGTGATTCACACACTCGAGGAGAAATATGGGCTGCTATCACACACAGCAGCTACTTGGAAAAGGCCCAGAAAGCCTCTCTCCTGCTTTGTGGTTTTTTCTCTCACTAAGTGATTAAGGTCCCACTCCATCGCTCTCTCTTTTCCCTTCTGTTGCTCTCAGGGGCACTAGACATTTATGCTGGGGAGAGTTATTATTTTTCCATCTCAAGGTCTACACAGAGAAGGAAAAAAGGCATCTCTACCTACCCTGTCCCACTCAGCTGTCTCGACTCTATTCTTGTCCACTCTTTTCACTCAGTTTGTCACTCCTCTTATTCCTACTCAGCTGCCCTCCCCGTGGTCTCTACTTCTTCTTTCTTCTTCAGTCCTTCTCCAGTCTGTCTCTCTGGCAAAAATCTATAGGAGAGCTCCCACTCTTTGAACTTCCGGGTGCTCATGACATAGTCCAGTGTGAATGAGGTTCTGTGGAGCTGTAGCTCCAAAATGTAGCGTTTATGGTGTAAAAAATAATCTACTAATCCTCACTCTGTTATACAACAATAGACATTTCATTAAATTTGAAAAATGCAGCTCTCAAATTGTCACATGATCGCTGTACATCACAGCACAGCTGAGAAATACTGCTCAGACAGAGCACATGTAGAGCTCAACACATCGCTAATCGCACATCACACATTGCTATCATAAACCCTGTCATAAATCCTTAACTGACCAATCAGCATACATTAAGAGAATGCTAGCATTTTATGGGCAAAATAACATTAGCATTTTTTAATTACAATTCTGATATGTAATCATTACTATAGCAGTGAACAATAATGAACAATTAGGGTTTTTTGTTAGGAGGCAAGTGTAAATTACTATTTTATCCATTTAGTTTGACTCATTCACATTCACTGAGGACTAACTCATGACCGCCCTCTAGGTGAATTGCGGCCAATTTCATTACAATGGCATTAAATAGGAAGTGGAAAGGCTCCCTGCAGATCGGCTCTGGTCTGTGTGCGTGCGTGTGTGTGTGTGTGTGTGTGTGTGTGTAAACCAGATTGCTGGCAGTGCAGATTTAGAAGGTGAAGCTGAATACAGATTAAAGAGCCAGAATCCAGAGAGTTCAGTAATGGGAGTTTCTGGCTTGACTGCCTGCTGCTTCTGGCCATCAGCTGAGGCCAATTATCTGAAGGGGCCACATCTGGCCTGGACTGGCCCAGCTTGGCCTTGAAAGAACAGCTGTGTGGTCACTCGAATGTGCCCCTCCTCCTCATTCTCAATGTGGCCTAGCAGTTAATAAATTAATTGATCAATAGTTATTAGACATTTTGGTAACTGTTTATGTCTCGTATAAAGGAAAAATGTCAAACGGGAATGAATTGAATATTTGAGGCCTTGGAATCGTTTGTTGGATGAGAAAGGAAAGTGAAACTGGAAAGTGTGTCCATGTGTATTTTCTGAAGGCTCATCATCCAAGAGAAATTTGCTTTAAAAAATGGTTTTGGTTTGGTTTTTTATAAACAGTGTTGGGGAGTAATGTATTATAGTATGACTTTTTTCAGTAGCAAATAATGTAAGGCATTACAATTTAAAATGAATTAATTACAGTACAGTTACTTAGCCTAATAATGCCAATGACAATTTGGGGGCCAATTCTGTCTTACTGAGAGTTTTATGAAGGATTAACTTTGGTTTGGTCTTTGTCAGTCCAGCTGTCTGTATATCAAATGGTTAAAATCAGTTCCACCTTGACCAGGTGCAGACACATATAATACATGCATCAGTAACAATTGAATTGTTATATAAAGTATATGTAATATTATGGTCACAAGGACCATTCTGCTTTCAGTAGAATTTTGAATGCAGGACTTTTATGTTGTTGATTTATCTTTGTAATGTCTTATGGGCACATTTACTCAAGTAAAGACTCCAATATGCCTCCTCCACTGCTGCTGACATGGTTTCTACATGAACATCAAAGAAACTGCTGCAGGTGACATGCTGCTGAAGGTGTCATCACACTGGTGTGTCCACCTGGGACGATACACACAGTAATGTCCAGACAAAGGTGGTTTGTATTAGGAACACTGAAAGGACTCAAAATATCTCATATTGTTTCCAGGCTCGCAGTTGTCTTCCTGTACAAAAAGCAGTTTGAGGGCTGGCTTCATGGGTCAGTGTCGTGCAATTTAATACATAGCAGATGCAACAGTTGTCTAATTTTGGTCAGAACATGATGATACAGATGAATGAACAGGGGGGTCAAGTGTTCACAAATCATCTTTGCAATATGAGATATATCTAATTTTGGCAATGTGCTTTAGTATGACCAACATATGTGTGTGGTCTAGAATGGCCTTCACTGTAAAAAGTGAAAACAATGTGAAATTTGACAAATTATTTGATCTAAGGTAAACAGTCAGTCTATAGCCCATAAGATTCAAGCTATCATGTTAGCTGATGCCAGAGAGACATGGGCAAACTGATTTTTAGCAGTAGTGTTTCAAAGGTCTGAACAGAACTACGATCCAGCAATGTCATCTGACATACATTACACATTCAATATGACCTTTCCAAATGAGATGTAATTTGAAGAGCATGAAAAACCAGAAATCATGTGAACCATTGACAGGGAAATAGTCACAGCATATTAACCAACTGACCAAGGCAACATGCATCACTTCATACCAAAGGATTTTTTAAAATTTAATTTCAGTTTAATTCTTCCCATGGGTGTGATCAAGATTTTGCTAAAGACAATTTAGTTTTGTAAATTAAATTATGAAATTATTTTCACCTTATTTATTTATTTCTTCCCCCCATATTCTTCATAGAAGCAGTGTGGAAATTCTCGCTCTCTCTGGCCTCCTACAATCATCAAAGTGAAGATGTCCTTTTATTTTGCCAGCTTCAGGCAATTTGAAATGCTTGAATGACTTTGATTGCTCAGCATGTCATTGCTGTTTCCTGTAATCGTTAGCGCCAGTTTTCCCATCAGCCAAGGCATCAATAGGACTGGAGTTATTTTACTTTTGGTTCATCCCTACCACATACTACGCAGTTAGCGGTGAATGAAAATCCAATTGGACTCAAAGTAATGCACTTAAGGGAATATTATGACACTTTGGGAAATACATTTATTGACTTTCTTGTTGAAAATTAGATGAGAAGACTAATACCATAATCCCAGTCTTGTGTCTTGGTCTGTTGTTCCCCAGGGCAAATAGTATTTCCCTCCCTTTAGAATGGTGTTTTCCCATAGCACCCCCCCTAAGTCCCAACCACTCAGGGGGTGGTTGGGACTTGGGCTGGGTTATGGTTAGACCTATAGCAGACGTATCTGTTTGGGATCAGATTAAATTGGGCAAAAAACACATATTGATTGGAGAAACAGACTTCAGCACAACACCGGACCATTTCTTGGACTGGCGCAGTAACCTCCTGGAGTCTCTTATGACTACAAGACTCCAGGATGTTTCCGAGCCCAGTCAATAAGCAGTCCAGCACATAACCCCCAGTGTAACAACAAAGTGTCATTTTCACACTTTTTGCAGATTAAACAGACAAGTGAGCTTTAGCTAAATTAAACTAAGATGTAGTTTCACATTTTCCATACATGAGAGTGGTAGAGAAACACGTTGGCAGCATGAACACATACCTACTGATTTGGCTTTTATTTCACTCTGCTCATCTCCTCCTGATGACAATGCCATCAGGACAACACAGCAGCGCTGTCTGAGTCATCCCTTACCAAACCGTAAAACAAATAAATCCCCTTCCTACTGACTTTGACCCCCTTCCTCATTTTGCTGCACTCTCCACTGCCAAAAGGAGAACATGTGGTGTGGTGGAGGACTGACAGGGAAAAGTATCCTCCGGATCATTGGCAAGTACGGGACAGAGTGCTGCAGAGCAATTACACTCCATTCTAATTCCATGTGTGAAAATAAACACTGGTGAGAAAAAAGAAAAAGAAAACAAGAAAACCGCACAGTGACACACACAATGAAGTGAAATCCACCAGCACTGATGGAATTCTGAATCTAAACCAAAGAGCAAGGTTTTCTACAAGCCTTAAAAAAATGTCAATATAATTCGAGAGTCGGGGCAGAGTTGCACTATTGTAAATACAGTATCAGTTACATTTTTTAGTTTGATTCCTCCAGGAAACTCTCAAAAAAATACACTGTAAACAAAATAAAAACATGAAATATTTCCACAGATTTTATTTGGGACAAAAGAAAGAAATGGACATGAAAGAGGCGAAGCCCATTTCTTAGCTGGGGCTGACTGAAAGGGAAACTTGAACACATCACACAGAAAGCAAAATTTTGTCGATAAACTTGGCCATTTTGATATCCCTTTTTGACAGTCCTCCACAGTCATGCGTAGTCAATGTGATCTGGACCTGTAAGGAGAATAAGCATTGTTTGCCATCACAAAGCAATTACAGGTCAGATATAGATTATCAAAAGATAATTGATGCCGTAATGTTAGTTTTACTAAAAAACAAAACAAAACATTTTTTAGTACTAGAATACTCCTTTGAGCGCCTGAAGTGTCTTACAGCATAAGTGCATACCCATTTTTATGCATAAATTGACATATTTGGTGTGTTGTTATCATTATCATTATTATTTATTATTATTATTGTTATTATCCTTCAGCAGAATGCATTGGGAATCATTTGAGTGGGAGTTCTTGGCTCCGCCCACTGAAGTTTGACACTGAGGCTGTTCCCTGGAGAACAGCTCTGGCTCAGGACAAAAAAAAGGTTACAAACTCACATTTAAATACTGACAGCCACAAAAACAGGACAAGCCGTGAATGGATATTGATAGAATATTAGCAGCAGCTCCGTACACAGCATCTATTTTGTCAAGGCTGAACCCTCAGTCATTGTGGGATTTATGTGTAAGTGTCTGGTGGAAAGTGCTGTGGGGCCCAGAGACCTGTAGCACCATTCTACAGCCACTTTAATAAAGAGTGGATTAGGAGCAGCATTCCTCTCAGAGCGGCCCGGTCCACCACACAGTAACTCAGTGGCTACGGCCTAATGCTGAGAGATTTTCAGGGACTGGGTTTGTCATATCAACCATTACTTTATTTCTGAGGCAGAGAAAGTGAGACAGAATGTGTGTGTGTGTGTGTGTGTGTGTGTGTGTTGGAAGCTCCGTGGAGGGGGAGGTAAAGATATCTGCACAGCTTTTCACAAGAAAAACGACAGGATTACAGTGTGAAGCTACTGCGTTTTTTTTTTTCAGGGGGGGGGGGTTGCTCTGACTAATGAAGTGTGTTTCAGGCTTTGAGGGGAGAGCTCTCCAGAACCAGTGAGGATTGTTTGACATGAAAACAAAATCGGACTTTATCCGGAGTTGATTGATCTCGGTGTGTCTGTAATTTGTTATAAACCAACTGTAGCATCGTAAATGTGGCAGTAACTGAAACGCACAGCCGTGATAACCCTGTGATTCTGCAAGCTGTGATTTCTGTAATGGATACTAAACAAATGCAGCACTGTAAGGGAGACCGCAATCACTATTACGAAGTGTGATTTGAACCATAATGTGGAGACAGTTATTACCTTATTATAAACATTGAACCATTCAGGGTGGTGGTTCATCTTCTCTGCCTGCAGAGCCACCCGAGACATGAAGCCAAATGCCTGGTTAGGAGCAAACAAATCAGCCGTCAATCAAAGACAAGTCAGGAAGTGGATTCCTCTTCTGACAAAAGCTGCAAGGTTCTTAAAAAAGGTTTCTTCTCTGCAACAGTGCAACTGTGTTTTACTATATTTTCGTCTATTATCTCTTTATACACCAGCTGCCACTTATGGGTGGCAGAGGAAGGAGTTAGGGCTGTTTACAAAAACTGTACGCTTATTGCTGTTTGATCTGCATTATAATGTGTTGTATATATATACATACACAGAAAAAAAGACAAAAAATCATTTCAATTTACTTTATCCTTCTGATAACACATCAAATCAAAACATTTTATATGACAAAATCTTACTGAGAGAAACATTAGATATTACAGCAAACGCCACTGTCTGAACCCAAAAAATGTGTTGAAGCATTCAATCGACTTTTAGGTCAATAACCTGAGGATGGAAAAAAAAAATTACAACATATAGCGGCAGACACATACAGCACAAGGAGCAATGCTGCCATCTGAGGCACAGAGAGGGCACATGTACTAAACTGCCATGAATGCATGTGTGTGCATACTTCCACGAGCGTACGCACTCTTCATATTTCAAGTTCGGCATGTGGCCCTCTCCAATCACAGGCCATCCAGAGAGTGATTATGGTTATTCTAATTATCTACAAAGAGAAGAGTGAAATCCCTCGTCATGCCCACTGTGAGGAGAGGGGGAAGAGAAAAAAAAAATCAGGTAGACCTATTTCAGAGCAATTTCCCACTGCAATCTCAATTAAGCCCCTAAATACTTCCTCCCTGCCTAATTAAATCAACTGAAACACCATTGTTTACAGGCCATGGCAACAGCCCTGTCCACCACCTGACATGACGAAACAGAATTACTCCCACAGAGGAAATTGCATTTAGCCTTTTTAGAGCATTGTAACCAATTTCGGAGACTATCCTGTTCGGTGCCCATGCAGCGCGGCGCCTGTAACACGATCGGCAGCTCGATCAAATTGGTTATCAAGGAAACCGTCTCCTGATCAATTTAAGTAATTGGCATATTCCTGCAACTTGACCCCACTGGCACCAATTTGGCGACCGAGGCGGTCTGCTTTTTCTCAGCTCTCATTGGCTCTAATGGAGATGGCAAAGCGGCCTGTCATGTCAGGTGTTGTCCAAACATGTCCCGTCTCTCTTAGGACCGAGCTAATCTGCTGCTGAGGAACACTGAGTGACAGGTAAAAGGATTCTGTGTAAGCACTTAAGGGTTTGTGCATGTTGTCCCCTTTCAAAATACCACGTTCTTTCCAAAAAAAAAAAGGAAAACTCACTTTAGTTAATCTTATGGTTATGAGAGAGATATATCAGTTTCTGCCTAAAAAAATCCGGTATTAACGAGGCTCTACTTGAAGCAGCTAGTATTAATATTTTTGTGATAATGTATCGTGTATGTATGTATTGTGTTCACAACTTGTTTCCACCGCCCTCGTGTGGCCAAAAAAATAAGGCATCAAACCTTGGAAAAATGATTTAATTCCTTGGCTAAATTTGAGGATTCGGGTGAGCAGTCCAAATGTTGTGTGCTGATTATTTGTCAGGCTCGTGACTACAAGAAAACAGGGTTGCATTTTACTGGAACGATGTCACATATGAATCGCTGGAGTCAAACCGGCCCCTTGATCAGCATGCGTGAATAATGGGTGTAAACTTCCCTCTTTAACATGGGGAGGGATCCCTCTTAACAAGTGGGTCACACCACTCCAAAGCAAAACGATCACAATAACACAGTTGTAGAATCACTGACATTGTGACAGGTCTGTAACTGCAAACATCTGCAGTCCCATCTGGGTGATGCATTTCCACACATTTCCAAACTTGGCAGAACTTCCAGTCTGGACCGATAATTGGTCACTTCACTTCAGTTTTAATTCAAGAAGTATATTTCCCTTCCAAAGCCAGCTCATGGCAGGATGAAGCTCACCAATGATCAAGAACAAATGCTGTATTTGTATCCAAATAAGTGTGTTTTGTATTTGAATTTTGAATCAAGTGAACCCACAGTGAATCAGACCCAACCAGAGCTTATAACTCATCCAAATTTCAAAGATGCTGTACAACAGGCCTGCAGGCTGCACTGCTTTTATCAAGAAAAGTGTTGCACTCCCCAAAAAATTATATGTTCCTGTCTAGGACTTATTGATGTACAAATGAGGGAAAATGTAATGCATGTGAAACAGAAGAAGAGAAGTTCAGGCTGTGTGCAACACGAACCCTGAGAAAAGACTCCTCACGCCTCAAGAAGACAAAAATGAGAAGAGGAAAAGCATGGACAGCAGAAATCTACTACTACAAGTGAAATGGAGTTAAATGTCCAAAAGACCTGAAAACCTGAAAAGGCCTTAAAAAAATCGTGCCCTACATTGGCTTCCTCTCACAGGTACTGTTCCCTTGGGGGCAGTAAGGAGAGTAGCAGGACACAATGCTGGCGAAGTGGCGGTGCTATGCCTGTCTGTCACCTGTAGGTCATCTCAGCGCCCTCCACTTGGGCCAAACAAGAAAACAAAACCAACCTTCAATTCCCCAGCTGAGGTCTCATGTCAACAGAGGTCAAGGGCTGCGCTCCTCAAAGCGCTTTGTTTACCCCCGTTTTGTATTGCACGGGCCACACTTCTCGAGTCAACAGGTCAGCCAGCCGGCCGGCTATCCGTCCTTTCAGCCAGCCAGCCAGCCATTCTTTCCAATGGCCCAACAAGCTGTAGCTGTCAGAGTCAAATAATTTGACATGACATTGTGCAGGCCTCCATCTCAAATAATCAGAAACACCCGAAGGCAGACCCCCACTATGCCCCTCTCCCCCGTGCACCCGCTTTTGAGGAGTCATTTTGGTGTTATTACGGCATGATTGTCATACAACACTGGATGAGACAATTTGACGTCGGAGCGGAGTGGTGCTCTCTCTCTCTCTCTCTCTCTCTCTCTCTCTCACTGCGGCCGTGGGCTGGAAGACAGGACTCAGTTTCAAACACATGTGTCTGTTATTTACAGATCGGTTTTCCACTGCAGCGCGGTCCAGAGGCTTAGAAACGCCTGCTGTGCCTTGCCAGGACTAAGTGCATGCAGATTGTGCCTACTCTCGCTCGCCTCCGACAGGCACACACGCGTGCACCCCGATGCATGTGCGCCCCGGCGTGCACGCAAGTATGTGCAGACACACACGAGAAGACAAGCCGCTCGCCTGCCTCCATTACACGCCGCCGCGACTACCCGATGATTACCCCCGCAAGCCCCATCATCACCCGCGTCAGCGTCAGCCCCCTGGAAAACCTTCGCCGCTCCGCAGTGAAAGGCAAGAACGCCGTGAATTGCACGGTGGGTGCTGGTGATAAAGATGATGATGATGATGACCACACCTCTTATGTCTCATTTCTCCCCTTTCCCGAACAGCTCTCCACGAGCTTCCAGCTGGCCGGACGAGGCTGCCCGCTAAGCTGACATGTAACTTCAAGCGAAACATCAAATAATGGCGAAGCAAAGCTGCCAAGCGCTGAGGTTGTTTCGTGTAGCAGAGGGGGGGGTCTGCCGGGCATGTGTAACACCAGCAGTAATCAAATCCTCAAATTAACGTTCTTGGAGTTGGGAAACACAGGCTTCCATCTGATACTCTGACAAATGTGATGCACGCTCTGCTATGCTGTGCTCGCCCGTTAAGTGACTAATATCATGTGTAACAAATGTTCACGCGCGTCAGCTCCTATTTATGTACAGAGTGTCATGTAATGCTCAAGCATGGCGTTAAGGCCTACCTAAGCGCACCCCCTCATTAACCGGAGGGTTACCAGCAGAGGGCTTAAAGAGACACTGGGCTCGTCAAAAGACAGCAGACGTCAGGGCCATCTGAGCTTACCCAGGGACTGATAGCCAGATTATCTAACCACCTCCGCTTGGGCGCCACACCTCGCGGCTTCCCTCCAGCAATTTTCATAGGGCGCGATGAATGCAGGAGGCCTCCAGTTCCCAGGGAAAGTTCCATTTTGGAGACAGAGGTGAGAACTGAACACCGCTGAGCCGATTAACCTGCGATCTCGCTCTGCATAAGGGATACGGTGCAAGCACTTGTGTAGGGGGAATATGCATTTGTGCATATTCACGCTAGGATTCAGTTTAGGCTGGGCCAATTCATTCATGGGTTTTTTTTCCCCTTTGACAACCGCTCTTGCGCATCTCCATCACTGTTTTATTTTCGTCATGGCAGGACGGCTGCTCAAACAGTTTATTTACAACACTAAAACTGTCCGCTGAGAATTCTTTGAGGGTTAGCAGCTCTTTAAAAACAAGTCGACTCACCACACCCAGTCCATAGTGGGGAAACGCTTAGAAACTCTGGGAACAGCATTCAAATAAATGTAACTTAACAACTGATTAAGATAGAGCTGATTATTTCCAATACCATCTAATATACTAAATAGCTTTTAATTAATCATTTCAGTGTTATTTTTTTATTTTAGTTTGTAATTATATGACACAACAATGCTAATCACAGTATTTTTGCAGCTGTAGCCAGCAAATGTTTATTATCTTTACCTCCCGATTCAAATAAATTTTTTGCACAATATAAAAGAACCTCCTACATAACAGACAGAGAACACGCCAAATCGATAAAGGAAGCGGCCAGTGTCAGCAAAAATCATTCTTCAGTCTATCCTTTGAGCATGTATTGTTTGTGTGTGTGTGTGTGTGTGTGTGTGTGTGTGTGTGTGTGTGTGTGTGGATGGGGGGCACTCTGAGAGTTTGGTTTACCCAGGGGCTCAGTTTTAGTTGTAGGACAACCTATTCAACACAGGCAGAGCAGCAAGGCCCCTAACGAGAGACAGAGGCTTGAAGGAGATTTGGTGGGGAGGGAGTCCCCCGACTGAATATAAAATGGGGGATCAGCCCCTGAGAAGGGAACGGAGGGAGCTGTCTGAACACAGCGCCGCTCTCGTCAGAAAATCGCAGCAGCCACCTCAGTCTCAAAATGGGAACTTAAGTCCGGAAGCTGTGTGGACGCGGCAGCTTTTTCTGATTCTTGTGATGTGGTCGTTGTCTGCGGTGAACCGCAACTTTGTGTGTGCTGTTTGTCTCAAGTTTGACTCACATTCTTTTTTGTTTTTGTTGCTATAATTTTTTTTCTGCACGAATATGAGTGCTGTGTGAATTTCATTTGAACTATTTGATTTACTGTTTGTGTTCCAGCAAACATTTTTGACGCCGAATAGCTTTCTAACATGACCCGAAAACAGTTTTGGATGGCGGCGTCTGCGTCTGTGACATTTCATGCTGATCGTGAGGTTGAATGTTGCCAACGCATTTCCCTGTCCCTAAATTGTTTGGAAGCCGGACAATTCACAACTACATTTCAATATACCTGTTTGTCTTTTCATCAGCTGCATGGATATGTACAGAACTCACTGAAAGGTTAGGAAATATAACGGAAATGTATTGCGACACAACTTTCGCTACAAACACCATATGTCAGCGTTTGCAGGACATGAAAGGAAATGCTGTTTAATACTTGATTATATTGTGTGCAGTGATAATGGTTTGACACGTGAGGGCCACGCAATGTGAGCTCTGGGCACCTAAATAGTGTCCTAAACAGGGCTCAAACTAAAGACTGGTTATTGATTTATCTGTTAATTGGTTAATTAATCAAGCCAACATTTCATGGCAGAATATAGTGTCAGGATATTGTGAAGAACCATCACAAGGTTCTGTAACCCAAGGTGACGTCTTGAAGTCAAATTGGTTCAATTATTCACTATCCATTTTATTTTACGACAACTAACCGCCTGTCAGGAGAACTTAATGAACTGTTCACCAGAGAACATCCTCATTGTCCTGTTTAACCTGTAAACAAAGACAGGGACATTTACCTGGTTCACAGTCTCTGCTCCCTAGCTGAAGGATGGCTTGTTCACTTTGCAAGAGAGACTTTCCAGACAACAACTGGCCATTTTTCCGATCCCCAACGCAGCTTTGGAGTGATTTTATTTGTGGGGAAAAGAAGGAATGTCATCGTTGTCAACCTCAGCTAACATAACACAACAGCTGAGCATGCACAGCTCACCTCTCCTGCACAGGCTGCATCTACCCATTTCACTGAATGTTTCCACTCCGTCCACCGAAATGTAAAGCAGATGGTCATCCGTAAACATGCATAACGTAAAGCTTGATGAATAAACAATATCAGTGCCTGCAACTTAAAAACATGCCCAAATCCAACCAAAATTTACAGTATAAAAGACACACACACACACACACACACACAGAGACGTTTCCACATGTAATTGCAGGGATTCTCACTGACCAAGGCGACTCCAGAAAGAGGATTTCACCTCTCAAACCCTATTAAATATGCGGGACTTGACGAGGAAAATAACTCACATTTACTCGTCAGACTACTGCCACTAACAACGCACAGTGTACCCACATGCCACAGATAAATTACTGCACTGGTTACAACAGCATCATAACACTTTCCACTTGCTGTAATCAAAGAAAAATAAACTCAAAAAAGAAAAGAAGAAGGAAAAAAAAGCAGGTCCAGCTGTCATGTTCTTTTTAACTTCATTTACAGCCATGAGTGGCTCTGTGCCTCAAGCATTCAGCTCCACTTCGGCAGACTGTCACCGTGGATTTGCTGCCATGGGTATAGCTCTACCACCCCCTAGAGACCACAAGAGGAAGTGTTTCAGTTCAGGGAAAGGGGATTTGTTATTCTCATTATAAACTCAGGGATCTGATTTCCTCAAGCTCATCACTCGCAGATAAGTGGCGAATGGAAATCAGCCAGCATGTCGCTCCTCATCTCCATTCAACTCCAGTAAAAGCCCTTTAAGAACAGCCATGAAAAACCGGCAAGGGCGTTTGTGAAAATGCATGCGAGAATTGAGGGTGTCGTGGCTGGAGCGAGAATAAAAGACAGTGAAAAGACAGAGAGACAGACGGAGATAGCTGCCAACATGTAAAATTGGAACAACGTGAGCTCATTCCCCAATAACATGGGGCACAGGATGGGAATGAGAGACAGACAAAGACAGAGACGGGGAAAGGGTGGCAATGAACAGGGGGGGAAAAAAAGAGAGAGAGAGAGAGAGAGAAAGCAAAGCACATCTACCAGAAGGAATGATGGGGTTGTTAGTGGTTTGTGAACCAGATGAAACATTTTAACCAATTTGATTGTTTGTGAAAGAAATCATTCTGATCGAAACCCCAATTGCTGCCAACTGGCTGCCTGGCGTGTCTCAGGCTAATGCAGCCCGACGTGTCGGGGTAAGAGGAGAGGCTTTAGAGCCAGGAGGAGCAGATGGGGGAGGTGAGTGCTCGGCTCCCGACTTCAAACACGGGGAAGTGTAAAAACAGACTATTTTGGGGGCTAAAACAACTAACGACAGGATTAGAGGAAGTCCGCTAAGTGGCCTTGAGATGTTGCAGTTTACTTCACCCCGATGCAGAGCTGAGGCAAAGTAGCAAGCTGCCTGCCAGCACTCTACCAGAGAGACATTTCTTGTAGCTTTCTCTTTTACCCCCACAACTGTCTGAAATGGTAACTGCCATGAAGGACACAATATGTTCAAAATGAGTTTGCTGAGAGCTCTCCTGATTTTATCTGGCTTGTGCCGATTTTGATAAACCCCGTCCATCTGGGACAACAAACTTATTACATTAAACACTTATTAGTGTCGGCAGCACTTCCTGATGTAGGTCTGCGACTCAGAAGATCCTGAAGAATGGGCTCTTCTCACAACAAACACATACTACAAGTAAGCATCTGCGGGAACACACTGTGATAAAATACTCTAATCTCAAGGCTAATTTCCAGAGCATCCAGCGCTATCACACAGCTTCATCAACCGGCCGCATGTGGCTGTTTGTGTTTAAGGACTTGTGCATACGACGACTTGTTGCCACGCGACCACGCTGTAGGGTCACTGTAACACCGGTTCCCTTCACTGAGGAAGGCTACGGGACACTTTCTCTTCTGTATATATTGTTTAGGAACATGATTAGTATGCAATATGCAGCCAAGGTTGGTCTTTGTTAAATGCAGATGGTTTTTTATTGGTTATATGCGTGTCCTGTAATCCAATGTGGGCTGAGACATTTCGGTGGTATGACATAGATACTACAACTGCAGGTACTCTGTTGGCAGTTAACTTGTCATAAATATGATAAACCTGCCGGTGTGTTATTTCCAGTCCTCTACATAAACACTTCTTTAAATAAAAACTGCTTCACTATGAGCCATAACAATATTAAGAGCTTCACATGAAGTTACTTAGCTACATCTTTCAATATCCCTATTGTCCTTTTTTATGTGAAGTGCTGAACATGTTCAAGTCTGATTTTGCATGTCCAATTGATAACAGGAATGGGAATAAAAGGTTCTCTCATGAATGACAACCTTTCAGTGGTCGTCAATGTAAGTCTTTGCAGGTAAGAACAAAACAAAAAAAACAGGAACCAAGAGAAACAAGCGGGAGCAGAGAGGAACCTGCCCCCTACTGTATCTGCAAACTATCAGCATAAAAACACAGATGAGTTTGTGCGTTTTCTGATGGTGGTTAGCGGGTTTGCTGTTTGTCTGGTGGTCTGCCTCCAGATGGCCAAACAAACCTCCAGAAGACCAGAGCAAATCACAGACACGGATTTCCACCATTACAAAAAACCCCAACAAAACGGTTAAAAAAGAAATGGTTTCACCGCAGACACTACCAAATATCCAGGACTCATTAGTAGCTAGCTTTTGCTACAAAAAAGGTAAGAATTACATATATATATATATATATATATATATATATATATATATAAATAATACATATACACACACCTGATTGAAAGTTTTAAAGTGAAGCTCTTTGAAGATGGCATCACGGTCCTCCACCTCCATCCAGCCGGTGGTCCTGAGCTCCATCACCAGCTCCTCCCGGTCTGAAGGGGAGAGCCAGTGGGAGTCTGACGACTGGAGACAATCACACATTTTCAATAATTTAATTGTTTCTGTTAAAGCTATTGCAAAGTTACTGCTCATTCTGTGTCTTTGTGCATAAATTGCAAACACGCAGTGTGTTAAATTTGTGTCAGGTGTAAAACAGGGAATCCATTATTTAACCACCTCACATCACTAAAACCAACATTTTAACTGACGACTGGCTTTCAGTCTTTTCTTCCCTTTATATTGCTTCTACCACCTTCATTTTAATGTAAATGTGATTGTTCAGCCTGTACTGCCAGTGTGTAACCACAAGTCAGAGGTTTACACTGCTGTTTGCACTATGTCCGCCAGGTGGCAGTCTCGCACAAAAAATTAATACTTACGTTGGAGTAATAATTAACCAAACGAGCAATGGCCACTCATAATTTACATTCACCTGCATAATTACTGAGTGTGACCTTATATTAAAAACACTTTATTCAACTTTATTTTTTATTCTGCACCAGTGTAATATCAGCATATTTAATTTAATATAAACGTAATTTACCCCTTGATTGACTTGCTCTCTAAACTTCGTCACATCGGACCTCAATGTCAAAATAGTAATCTTTATGACATCGCTAGCGTTACCCACGACACTGAAAGTGCCGAAATAAGAAACGTGTGGGAGAAAGGAGCACGAATTCATAAATGTTTAAATTTCAAATTAATACTGTCTCGCGAGTTATGACCATCAAACTATTTGCGCCGATCTGAAGAATAGTTCGGAAGCAACTGAAATCTGTCACCAATTTTGCCAAATCACGTATTACTTCACAGCTGCACACGGAAACGTTTTACTTTGGGGTTGTTGGATGGAGTTTGGCGTGTGTTTCTCCCCCCGTGCGACTGAGAACGAAGCGGGTTTCACGGGGTTGGCGCAGTTTTCTACCTCGGCGTTCACGTGTGTGTCCGGTGCTTCTCGCGAGGCTCGTCACACCTGCTTCACTCCAGCCCCGACGCTCCGGTCTCGTTTGCAGTACGGATTTAAGATGCCCTGACATGCTAACGCTAAAGAGACTTGTCACTGCAGGACTCACCATTTTGGACGAGCTGTTCCTGGAGAACGGAGGCAGCGTCGGACTGCTCACCCGGTGCAGATGGCTGCAGGGCCATGAGCTGCCCGTCCTCAGGCTAAACATTAACCTGAGCATAACCAGCGCTTTGTCTGCTGTCCTCCCTCTCCACTATAACCTCTCCTGCCCCCTGCTCGTCCTCCCGCATATCACCATAGCTGTTCGGTTTACTGCCTGATTAAAATACGAAATTTTAGTCTGGTTATGCCAAAGAGATTACTTCAAGTATTTTGCAACTACTGACATTAATAGAAATGTAGTATAATTCCAGAGAAGCATTAATGCATATATTTGGCCTGCAAGGCTGAATTAAATTCATGTAGTAAACTCCACTGCAGCTTCTGTTTTATGTGATTGTCCTCTGACTTTGCCTCCATAAAGTTTATTTGTATTTTGTACTCAAAGATTATGTCTGAAAATCTCATAAAGCATGCAGAAGAGAACTGCATTGAAAACAAACACAAACTCATAGTTTTTAAGTCTGTAATACAGCCCAGAAATGGTATCGTTAGGGACACAAAATCATTTTGTTCTTTATTATAAATTACATTGGCTCAAATGATTAATTTTGTCCATCACACACTTAAAATATAAGCACATTAGCAGTTGCCAACTTTAAAACTAATTTGATTATGAAATAATGTTTATATCTAGTTATGTGTGGCGTGTTTGTGGGTGTGATTTCAGTCCTGATGCTCATGCTCCTGTCCTGGTATGAGCCAGCGGATGCTGTCTGTCCGCAAGATGGCATACATTGTGAAGCCCGTGATGAAGAGGATGGAGAAGACCAACAGCCAGTCGATGCTCTTCACAGGCACGCTGGGGAGGGGGCCCAGGCGGTCTGCGTCTGTCACGTTTTTGTCGGAGCCAGCTTCGAACCCTGGAACAGATCGAGTTTCTTAGGAAGTACGGCATTCTTAATGAGCGCTGCAGGAATGGTTTAAAGTTGTATGAGTTCACTCGTCTGGTATAGTGCAAGGGTCCTTGACCTTTTTGAGGGCTACATCCGTCAGGATGTCTGATTGTCTTATACATAAAAACAGCATTATTTTCCACTGTTTCCCCTCTGTACCTGTTTGGTTAGCAATGAAGGAGGTGAGCGTCTCCAGCGTTCTGTCCGTGTGGTTGAAGCGAGCCATGGGCTTGGCGCCCTGGAACAGAAGGATATTGGGCACTGCCACCGTCCCGAACCTCGTGGAAAGGCTGGTGGAACATGGAGCCGGACAAGTTACAAGAGTGTCAAATTGTGATTCAGTGTCAGATGTTCATCTGAGTTGCTGATCTGGTCTCCATACAGAATAATCACTTTAAACATAAAAATGTTAGACCTTGTGATGTTCAGTTTTGATTGAAACTCTTTCAAAAAGGTGTTGTTAAAGTTACCTGAACCACAGACAACAAAGAATGACTAAAATCAGAGAGATGATACATTTAAAACCACTCACCTGCTGTGTTGTGAGGCATCAAGTGCCAGGAAATGCATGCTGGGAAAGACTCGGGGTAGGGCATTAAAGTGGGGTGCCAGGCTGGCTGAGAACTGGCACCAGGCGGTGAAGAACAGCACCACAGAGCACTCAGTGCTGTTAGCATTCAAGTACTCCATCAGGTCCTGAGAGAGATGGGGAGGAGATTTTGAGGGATCGGTTTAGTTTTCCTTATGAGGGAAATAGGAAATCCACTCCCCTGGCATTTAAAAAAAAAAAAAATTCTCACAGGGCAGCATGAATACCTGTGATGCATTGAGGATATGCACGGTGAAACTGTCCATTCCTGTGATGTTCCTCTTATCACAGTTCACCTTGTACGTCTTGGCAGTTTCTGTGGAGTTCTGCTCCTCAGTTGGCGTGACGTCCGCATGCACTATGTCGAGGGTGACCTGGAGGTAAACCATTTTCCACCATTTTTACTCATGATAATCACTTTACTTGTTACAAGGAGTACCACTGAGCCTCCGGCAAAAGTTGTAAGATGCTTATCCATTGCTCTGTGGGCAACTGTCTAAAGTATGAAATAATAACTGACTATACCATCAGGCCTTGAGACTGCTAATTCTGAACAAAACCTGTGTTACAGAATGTGGGCTAGGATTTCAAAAGATGTGGTTGTGAGGTTGGAATTTACAACAACATCTATTTACATCTTTGTATAGTTCTTCTAGTCACCAACCTGCTGTGATGGTTCAGAGCCCATCTCCCCCAGCGACGCTCCTTTAGCAGCCCCAACGGGCGAACTGCACAGGGCAGCGTTCTCATCACAAGGAGGGGAGAAGCCTGACTGAAAGTCTCTCACATTTTTGGGAAAGAGGGACTCGATGTCAGATGGATCGATGGGGGCTTCGCTTCCCATCACAGCATCCGCAATCTCTGCCGTCTTGAACTGCCTCTTCGGCAGAGATTCCAGGTCTTCTGATTCCACAAACTTGGGGCTGTTCTCCAAGTCGGAAACGTCATGCTCTGACAGCATGAATTTAAGTGACTCGTCATTTTCTGAAAACATTTAATTATGATAAATGGTGAGCTCAGTGCACAAGATATTTCTCTCTTAGCTGTTGTTCTTTTTGCCTTTTGATAGTGTAACACACACTGCGAAAGAAATTTGGAAATTTCTCTGAAGAGAAACTTTTATTTGACACCAACTTTGAACAAATTACTCAATTAATGCGATCAAAGCTAAGTCCTGTCTAGAATCACCTCTTCATCACATAATTTTTGTGAATTCGATTCCGATGTTTGCCGTGAGTGTATCACTTGCTTTCCAGCAAAAAAAACCTAGGTCAATTTATAAAGATAATGTGTTTATAAACCTTTGATTAGCACAAACCATTATCTATTTACTGTCACTCCGCGATCTTTTACTAACACTGTCTTGCTAACAGCGGCTGTCAGTCTCTTACCTTGTGCTGTCGCTGACGAAAATTTCAAAACACCAGAATGATGCAAAACAAATAATAAAACATACGATATGTAAAACTTGTTCAAAGCCCCCGTCATATCTTACAAATGTATCCAGCTAGACACAAATATGAACGGTTATCACGACATGTTAAGATGAGAGGTCATATTGCTTTGCTAATAGGAACCTATCTTAAGAGTAGCGGCGGAAGAAAATAAACGATGCACCTTAAGTTTCCGGCAGATTTGTCTTTTCTAACTGATCTGCTTCCGGTTACTAAAACGTGCGTGCGTGTGTGTGTGTGTGTGTGTGTGTGTGTGTGTGTTTACGAGGAATTATATGTTGCACGTTAACACGACACGATTGAAATGTGCTGTTTTGTGTTCAGATTTATTACACAACTTTTGAACATTCCACAACAATCATGCAGGAATAAAATGGGAATTATACAAAGCTTTACAGGCTTCGCCAATCACACTTTAGGAATAACTGGGCTTCACATCTTCTCAAAAAACACTCAAAATGTGAGGTATTTTTTCAAACCATTATCTACAGACAACAGACTATGTGTTTATTTAATACTGAAAAAGGTGAGAACTAAAACGTAACCATAAATATCTGTGCCTTGTGTAAGCACTGATTTAGCTTGAAATATTATGGATAAAAATGACATAAATGTCATCAAATTAACCACCTTGAAATCCAACTCCTATAGTCATCGTTCAGTCCCTTACTCTTTCTGCAATGTTTTCAGGAACATATAAGTTATTTCCCCACAAATTTAACAACATATTTTAGATAAAAACTCAAAGCTATGTGGTGAAGTAGATCTTGAGGGTGCTCTAAGGTAACACCTAACATGCTGACAAATACATTAGTCATTACACTGTTGTCATCTCAAGGTTTACCATTCAGAACAACAGTACAGAAAGCAACATGTCTGAGATGATATAACACAAAATCAATGTGATGTTCGGGTGTGGTTATGGTGAAGGTTAGGGCGAATCCTGCCCAAACTCATAACAAAATTTTGTCAGCAACGTTTGTCTGACCTTGGCCAACTCTCATCTTACCATTTTCACTTGAAGCACCGACATGCTGATCAAATAGCATTCAAGTCTGTAAACAAGTCTCAATCCCTCTGACATAGCCATAGCCGACGTTTACAGTATAACTTACAGTTTTATTTCATCAGTTTGAAGCTGAAACACATTCTGGGAGTTTTCTATCCATATTCTGCACTACATAATAAACGTTGTACAGCTCCTAATATTAACTGAGTTGACAAGAATTTTTCAGAAAACATCCAATGAAGCTACAGACAGCCAAAGCTGAATCTTCTGTGCTTGAGTATAAAATCATCATTGAAAAAAAACATTTGTAGCAACATAAATTATGAAATATCCAGCCCTATAATATAAACTTGCTCTGATGTTATTAGATTGCATTGTTTCACTTATTGTTTAATTTATTTAACAGTTAGTTTTTTCTGCAAACATGGTTTTAAACAAGCTCAAGAGCCTTGTTGGCCCATCCTTCTACTACAGCTGTAGCCATTGAAGTGACAGTAGATAGCCAGTTAAGCAAGAATATGGACAAAAACCCAGCAAAATATATTTCAGCTATTCAATATGAAATCCTCATTAAGGTTCAGAAGCTACTGGAACAGAGGCTACCGAGAAGATGGACTTGGGCAGCCTTTTTCACAGCAGTCATTCTTGAGGGTGATACTAGGATCATCAGTTACTAACATAAGCCATGATAGTGTGACAGAGATCCAGCAGTCAGAGCACACGGACCCAATAACTGAAGCAGCGAAATGGAATAAACTACCATTAATTTGATCATTTATACCTGTGCTTTTTCTACTGTGACATGTCAAAATGTTTGCCATGAAAAAGGCCAGCAGTGCATCCTACCAGCATATTTATCTCATTTGGCTCCATTTCACTGTGTGAATCTAAATCATAAAAAACAAATAACTGAAAATTAGAAAATAATACATAATGGAGAATACATAACTACATAAGAATTATATATAAAAATAACTTTTTCGATGTGGAATAACATGAAGAAATGTAAGGATCTAAATACACATTGTCAGTGTATTGCAATTTACAATGCATTCGATAAACTGTTATTTTAATAGTTGGAACCATGAAACATGTACAACTGCATGGTTAGAGCTTCAGATGCAACAATTATTGAAATGTTTTGTATTAATCCAAACAATCATACTATCTTTAATGAGATAGTCGTCTCTAAGTGCTTTTTCATTTACATTTTATACAGGAGGTTTTGATGCTAATGTTTTTTGTGAGATGTTGGAAAATTTTTGAAATCAAATAGCATGAATGCCTACAGTTACGTAACATCATATTCTTTGGTAAAGGAGGATGAAAAGGATGTTTGTATGTGACATTTCAGTAATGTTTCAGTAATGTTCAGTAATGTTTCTTAACACTACACACATCAACAAAACAAGCGATAAAAGGCCTTGTGCACCAGTATCAAAATACAACAATAATAAAAAGTGATAGTATCAAAGTTTCCACAGTACAAGACATACAACAGATTATTGCACCAAATTTCACTATTTAAAATTTTGTCATGAGAGTGAAACTCAATGTAGCTGTATTATTTCTTCACTCTCAGGATTTGAATTGAATACAATACAGTGGCAAGTAGGCCAAAAGCCAACCACATATTTTGTATCAAAATCATATTTGACTACATGTGACTGACTACATTTATGATGCAGTGAACATGTTGTTCAATAACAAATATTAAACCATTTAAACTACTGCATCCCTTCATTTCTTCTTCAAGCCTATTGGAACTAAATTCTTTCACGTTACATGAACATTTCACAAAAACACCAGCTTACCCATCAGTCACATTCGAGTGCTCTACAGGGCTATGATAATGTACCTAAATTAGTGGCAACATTTTTTTTTAAAAACCTTGCAATTATTTAAAAAAGTAAAATTGATACTGTTGTTTTATGAGTGGCTGTGCAATGTAAGAAACAACAGGTATAATTTGTAATTCTTAAAACTTTGTTAGACAGATAACTTGATGTAATCATTGTAAGGAAATTAGACCATGACTGACGTGTGGTTTCTGTTGGTTGTAGTGGTTATAGGGTGAATTGGAAGTAATCTTTCTATTTAATGTCAAACATTTTGCTCTTCTTCTGCTCTGGAACAACAGTGCCCTCTGCTTGCAGATTTCCCACCAAATTTATCCTGGTGGCTCACAGCGCTAAAACAAAATGCAGAATGTAGGCCCACAGCAGCTGACATCCCTCTCAGTAATCGTCTCATTTGTTCACAATAATTTCCTCAGCATTAATTTCCAACTTCAAGAACATGTCCTGTAAGTATTTGTTGATCTGTGAGCATGGATACCAATACATTGTTGAGGCTTTAGTTGGGTAAATGTCTGTCACACAAATATCACATCAAATGAATGATACTAATATTAAATGTTTTTAAAGGTAGTTTATGTTAAAAAAAGTTTCACAACTATAATGTAACTGCCATGTCAATAATAGTCAGCGCATTCAGTGACACATTCATGTTATGAAGCATTTAGATATCAGTTACAGAGTAATTCTTTGGGTGACAGACTTTTCCCTTCATTGTGACAAGAGGACATTATAAAGCGTCCTTTTAAGTAAAGCAATGTAGTCTCTCGAAGTTTAAAAGTATAAGTCACAAAGGTAGAAAAATGACCTGATTAGGTCAGATCTTGTTGTTGTATGGGTTGGAACATTACAATTAAAATCACAAAATTAAGTCAGATTTGACAATAACGACAAAATATAGGGTTTTTTAAAAAAATACTAGCAAGATTAAGGCTGAGTGTCAATACTCAGTAAATCTAACAAAATGTGTCCGTGGTGATGAGAATCAAAAAGTGTCAGGTATCGAGTTTGAAATTGAATACAAGTTTAGATTTTTAGTCTTGCTTACTTATGGTTTTCTCAGAAATCATTTGCTTTGAATAAAACACGTTTTGTTGTTTTGTTGTATTTTGTTGCATCTAATTTAATGCTGTTTTTCCTGCTTTAAGGTGAGACTAAATTAAAAACAGAAGCTTTCAATCATATGCCCATGGCGAGCTGACAAAATTGGAGAAATCAGTTCGACCACGAGTACCCTGACAAATTTCCCATTTCTAGCCTATCCACCAGTGAGTAGGGGATTTGAACGGCAGTCGCCACAATAAACCAACTCATATTCTACTATGATAAAGAGTGAACAAGTACCAAGTACCAAGCAACACTGTTCATATATATGTCTAGTCCCAGGTGACTTTTTCTATGGTGATTCATGAGCAAATGAGGCAACGGCAATTCACCCAAACCACTTTTTAGCAGAATGTATGAAAAAGCAGGAGCTCAACTGAGTTGCTGTAAACATGTATGCATTTTTACTTTTATAGGTTTATTTCTTACAAGAATCTGTAAATTGACTCGGCTGCTTTGATAACATTTGCATGCAAATAATATTTCCTCACATCTTGTAAGGATTTTAGCAGGAGTCTTCTTTTTCTTTTTAGTCTGAATTCTGGAGCTGGGTGGAAAAAGATGACTTCAGTTTTGGGGTGCTGTTAGCTTGGTTGTGTTATCTGTACATCTATTGTTGACATGCCACTGAGCAAGGCACTCAACCCCCCCACGGTTCCATTGAATCTGCTGCAGACACTCAAACTAAAGATTTGAATC
Organism: Psettodes erumei; assembly: GCA_016785225.1. Classification (NCBI taxonomy): domain Eukaryota; kingdom Metazoa; phylum Chordata; class Actinopteri; order Pleuronectiformes; family Psettodidae; genus Psettodes; species Psettodes erumei. The sequence goes on from JAFBJZ010000411.1 coordinate 1,458,611, forward strand.
CAGTGATTTTGTCTCCCATCTTACACCTGACACATAAAACCACATATAGCATTTTGGGGTTTTTTTTGTAAATTAAACACCACATTTTCAACTGAAAAAAGTAAAACTTCCAATCTGTCCCCTTTGTTCACACTAATTCAACATTTTGAAGTGAATATGTCAGTCATTTGTTGATGGTAAAATGCTACATGTAGCATACTAAACCTTTGATGTGTCATGATTTACCACTGCAGTTGATTAAGATAAAAGCCCCTTGCTTGATTTTCCCAGAAAACAGATACAACAATGAGCAGTTAAACCTTTCACAGGCAATTGATCTCCAGCAGTAGCGCTGAAAAATTAACAGTATTATATCAGGTGGCAGGCACACAGATGACACCAGCACGAATCATAGAAAATTTCCTCCTGTCAGGCTCACAGCAGAGCCCCAAGTACTGGGCAGGAAACCTGTACACATGCATCTCTTATTCCACTGATGGGGGGCGAGTAGAAACAGGGTAAAGCCTTTACTCGTTTGCAGCCTTCTCTTTGCAGGAAGGTTCACAGAGGATTTCTTTGTGTGGTAGCGGGTAGGGGAAGGCTGCCCCACTGCAGGTGCTACCATAACCCAGTTTGTTGAGGCGAGAGAGGCCTTTGATGCTGCCCGGAGGCCGTCCCGGGCTGACCTTGTATCCTGCCGCTCTGGTTGTACCTAGCGGTCTACCGGGGCTCGTCTTGAAACCGGCGGCTCTGGTGGTGCCGAGGGGTCGCCCGGTGCTGGTTCTGTATCCGGCTAGCTTGGTGGTTCCTAAAGGCCTCCCGCGCCTGCCCGTCTTCCCCACAGCCTTGTTCTTCTTCTTCGGGTCATCTTGCGCTTGATCAGTGCTTTTAATGCCTGGCAGTTTTCCAGATGAGCGGGGGTCACCCCCAAGCACATCCTGTCTCTGGCACACCATGGGCTTGTGGCTCTGGGTCGGTAAGGACATGGGTGTCAGTGTCATCTGAAGGGACGTGGGAGGCGGCGGAGGATAGAACTTGTTGGACTGGGAGGTGCAGAGGTCAAAGTGGGAGGCGGGGTGGTGGCCGTCCTCTGCGAGGCACGACGGCCTGCTGTTCATGCAGAAGTCGCTGCTTGTCACCTGGCGCATCATCTTCTGCTGGGAATCAGAAATAAAGTGTGTTAAAATCACGCAGAGATAAACGGGCTAATATCTCTGTCAGCGGTGTGGTGGTACTACAGCAGTGGTCTGAGTACTACAATGTCAAGTAAAAATGCAAACGAAACTGAAGACAGCATTCAGATATATCACAAAACATCAGGATTTCTTGAACTGCATAAAGAAAAGAAACCTGGACATCAAACCTCACATTTCTTAAGCTTGGGGTTTCATTAAGTCCCAGGCCTAAGACATGTAAGGGGTAGAGCCCTAAAATATGTCTAGGGCCTTTAGGACTGTCTCATTCACTGCATGGAACCCAAGTTTAGGGGTTTAAGAGATGGGGAAGTTAACCGGTCATACATCTTCTAACTTTAGCAATGCAATCTATTTTTCGTTGCCCTTATCTTGTTCTGTCAGGATGTGTGGATGTGTGTCTGATGAAGATCCTGTCTGAATCCAGGTTTACATTTAGTTTGCTGTGTTATACTGGGTTTTCCAAAGCCTGGGTATTTAAACTCATCAATTATAACTGATTCCTTTTTTCAGATTTCTGCCCCTCCCCCATTATTAATATAAAAAGCATGTATGAATTTATAAACAGTTTTGTAAATGGATGTCTTGTGGCAGTCAAACAGTGTACAGATGTTCCTAACAAGTGTACTGGTGAAGGAAGATTATTTTCCACATAATGGCAACACAGAAGCTTTCTCATTAATCGCCTATAACTGATCTACAAAGCATTGGTAAATTGTATACAGTCCAATCCATTAATAAAGCAATAAATTGTATCGATGCAAATGGTGTTTTTTTTTTAGTGGTGGCACCATTTCAGCAACACAACGCTCTGAAATGACACGAGGCTATAAATACTTTTTCAAAAAGCAAAAAGTCATGCAGCTGCTGCTGATGAGATTCCTGTTTCCGTCTGTCCTCTGCAGAAGAGGACAGAGGATGCACGGAGGTGTGGACTTTACTACCACATACACCACCCTGTGTTTGTAGTACAATATCCATTCACAAAAATATCCATATACTCAGGGATTCCGCATCTTTGCGTCGACAAAACCTCCCGCTCTCCGCTGTCACTTTGTCCACGGTGGATCAGAACAACGCTACAAAGCCCTGTGTGGTTTTTTGGCCCAAACAACGGTTTCGACGAGAAAAAGAAAAGATTTGGGATCTTGGCAAAAGAGCAGAAAAGTGCGTACATACAGTGATTTGAGTGCCTACATCGAAGCCATATAACCAACCTCAGTGCAACCCCGCCACCCCCACCCCCACCACCCCCTTGTCACCGACGTTACCACTAAAGGTTACTGTACCTCGATTGTTCGCAGATCTCGGAGCAGGAAGGGTTAAGCAGAAAAATGATCTTTCATCCCTCAAAGCGTGAGTCGATCCATTTTCCCAGATATCTTCGCAACCACGGGACATCGGCCGGCTAACGTGTGCTCACAGCATCGGATTGTTTCGTTGTGAAACGTTACAAGGAGCCGGGCGATGGTTCGGCTACACGGCGATTTTTTTTTTTATTTCCCAGCTCCAGAGGTTTGGATAAGAAACGCAGCCATTTTCCATTAAAAATTAATAAGACGGGGTGCTCGGTCTGAGCATGCGCAAAGAGGGTTCCCCCTCCCCACCTTCCCCTCCCGCATCAGAAAGCGGTTTTTACTTTAAAACCCCACAAAGTGTTCATCTGCGCCAAAGAAGCGGAAACGATGTGGGGGAAAAAACTTGCTGGATTTAAAAAAAAATATTATTGTCCTGAAATTGAGCAAAAAAACACGGTGGCGCTGCTTAAAAAGCAGCATTTCCCAGTCCTGATGAATAATAAACAAACGAAAGCCTACTGAATAATTCAAGCAGTCGGTAAGAGTGCACAGTATCTACCAGACGCGTTAATGCAAACAGCTGGACACATCACTTCCTTAGCAACACCTTGTTTTATTCCGAGGGAAAGTAAAAACATCTTTCATCTGAGCATTTCTTCCCAAATACACTGACTGGTATGACAGATTTTACATACAAAAACCCCTTAACATGAAAGAAAATGTGTCTCATATTTAAAGACATGCTGCATTTAGCTTCTTGTAGAATTGGGATGTTTGATGACACCGGGGGTGAAAGCAGTGTCGCATTTTGGTATTTACGGTTTGTTGGTATAAAAAACAACAACAGAAACTCAAGTGAAACACAGAGGAAGCTAAGGAACAAAAACAAAAACATACGCTACGTGTACGTTGCTGTAGTCAACATTATTAAAAATATAGACTAAAAACCAATCTGATGAAGCAGCAGAGATGAAAGTTGAGAAATGCCTCCAACAAGCTTGGTTTCTCCTCTACAAAACTTTGTACCGGCCTTTGCTCGTTGGCTGGTAGGAATTTTGCTAGAGAGAGAAAAAGAGGGGAAAAAACCCAATTATCAACATGTTCATATATATCATTATTCAAGCCATGTTTTATGTGTCATGCTAGTAGTAGGAAAAAAGTGAAACGGGCTCCTGTTTAACCTGACATCAACATGTGATCCGACACTGGTTATTGGTTTAATGAAGCATAAGATACTTACTAATCTAATGAGCTCTTCCTTGATTAACCGCGTAATCTCTGTTTTGGCTTTCTGCACAGCCAGTTCATTAGCACCTGGAAAACAAACACGAAACATTAGTTTAGAGTGGACGCAGTTCTATAAAAAGAAAGAGCGGGGGTTGCATTTAGCAAACGTGATATCAATTCCCTGAAACATACTCTCGATGGCCAGGTAGATCTTGCGTTCTCCCTCCTTGGGCTCTTTGCCTGGAGGGAAATAGGTTCCTCTGATGGTGATGGCAGCTTCAGAGTATTCACCGATCCTCTGCAGAGCTTCTTTGGATGTCACCTTCCACCTGGCCGTCTGTGAAAGATCAGAACATTATAGGAACATTATATAAGCGTTTCCATCAAAGTAGAAGATCGCAGTACAGCTTTTGATCACCGCAGCAAATTGAGAAGTTAAAACCACTGGAGGTCAGCAAGGACAAAATTTTCAATGGGATCCTGACCTGAGGGAAGTCGTTGATCTCCAGCTCCTCTTCGTATCTCTTGACGGTCTCTGCCTGTTCAGCCGCCTGCCGCTCCTCCTCCAGCTTCTCCACAGGGGTGTAGTTGAGCTTAGCATTGATCTTCTCTGCCAGCTGCTCTGCGATGGTCTTGGCAGAGACCGAGGGCGTCATGATGGTGCCGCCTCGCAGGATGGCGTTTGTGGCCTGTTGCATCACATCCTGCACAGGAAGAGAGAGCCAGGTCGACTTTGTTTAGTATTTTCGTGAGGAAAAGAATAGTGAACCAAGACGTGGCACATATTACAAATTGACCACGCAGCATGGAAAGTATGGACGAAACATGAGGCACTGAAGCTTATATAATACATCTGTTGTGATGTACCTGTGCCTCAGCGCCCAGGTTCTTCTGAGCGTTGATCTTGAGCGCCAGCCTCTTGGCCATCTCCAGCTTCTGGATGTTTCCTGCAGACGTGGGTCCAAGGCCTGGGAGCCCTCCACCGGAGACGGCTGCCGTGGTGGCAACTGCTCCCGCAGGACCGGAGGCTGCTCCGGGAGCAGACAGATCCTTCACCCTCTTCTTGGAGTTAAACATGCTCTCGATTTGCTCCTCAATCTCAGGATGGGGAGGAGTAAGGGAGATGATTGAGACAGGTTGGACTGATATTGATTAATTAGTAATGATAAAAATACTAAAAGTAAACACATCTTTTGTTCCATAAACATGTTGCCAATTAAGTGATTTGAAATTTTAAGGATACTCACATCCAGAGCGCCGTCCTCATCATCAGAGTCCTGCAGTCCAAGAGCAGCCTTCTGCAGCTTCTTCCTCTCATTGGCCAGGGCGTGTTCTGTCTCGTCAAACTTGAAGCCTTTCCCCGAGAAGCCACTGCTGCTCTTAATGGTCTTACCCTCCTGCGTTGATGAAGAAGGGGAGAATAAAAGGAGAAAACTTAGGGGGAATAACACTTCGATGTGGAGGTAATGCTGTCGATTCAACACTCAACGGCTCACTTTTATAAGCTGCACAAGAGCATCTTTCTTCACAAAGTTGTAGATCCCGCAGTGGGTCTACTTCATAACTGAGACAACTCTGAATTTAGACTTCTCTTTGCCTCATCTCACCGCTTTCTGTTGGTCTTTGAAGGAGGCCCAAAGCTGCTCCAGCTCTGGTGGGACGAGAGAACCTGACAGCTCCAAGGCTTTGATGATGTCACCAGCATAGCGGACCTGATCCTCTGTGATGAAGGTGTAAGCGTATCCCTGGAAAACGGAACATGAAGCAGAGAAAAACAGGTGGGTCAGGTTTTAATACCACAGAACCGAACATAATATCTTTTTTAGTCCACAGTTTTGTCTTCCTTGTCAAAGCCAGGGGTCTGCATTACCAACAATGCAACTCAACTGCCAGCGGTTCAGCTGGAGACTTACTGACACATACGAAGTACCTGTAAACAGACTCTGAGGTGTAAAGCGGAGTGTCCTTTGAGTGACGGACCTTGTTGCCTGCTCGGCCCGTGCGTCCGGCCCTGTGGACGTAGTCCTCGTAGTGGTTGGGACAGCTGTAGTTGACCACCAGGATCAGCTGCTTGACGTCCAGCCCTCTGGCTGCCACAGAGGTGGCCACCATCAGACGACAAGCTCCGTTCTTGAAGTCATTGATTATACTGTCTCTGTCATACTGGTCGATTCCTAAGGGAAGCACAGGAAAGGAATGTATGAAATATACGAAATATGAAATATTCCACCTTCTTCTCTCGACAGACTTATAGTAAGGCCAGAATCAGAGCTTTTGGTAGTGAATACGTTACATTATTTCCCTGTGCATCAGAAGAAACACTCACACTTAAGACCTGACCCAATGACAATGCGCTTGTACTATTTGACTGTAATTGTATGAAGTTACTGTGAAATGGCTCATTCAAACTGTAAAATCATCCTCTTGTTGTAAGCAGTCCCTCACCTCCATGCAGGGACATGCAGGGATATGAAGCTTTCATCAGGTCTTTTAGCAGTCCATCCGCATGCTCCTGCTTGTCCACGAAGATGATGACTGAACCCTTCTCCTGGTAGTGACCCAGAATCTCCAGCAGCTTCAGGAACTTCTTGTCCTCATCAATCACCAGCTACAGGAACAAATATAAAAAAGAAGGTAAAACTCAGGGAGAAAGATGACTACCAGGAAGGACAATCTAACAAAAGGTGAACTAAAATGCTGGTGAGACAGCACTGGAGTCTGTCTCGGTACCCGTTCAGATGAGAGATGAACTGTAGAGGATTTACCACGTGTTGTTCCACATCAGAACAGACCACACTGCGGCCTCCAACCTGGACCTCAATGGGCTTAGACAGGATCCTACGAGCCAGCGCCTCCATGGCTCTGGGGAAGGTGGCAGAAAACATGACCGTCTGACGGTCTGGACGGACGTTGTCCACAATACGCATCACCTGGTAGAGGAAAACAAGGTTAGCGAATTTTGTCTTATGTGCCCTGTGTTACACAGCAGCACAAAATCCCTTGTATAACTGAAACCAGTTTAAATATATCTATTTTTTATTCCTTAATTTATGCAGGTTCTCAGAATTTTGTGCAAATGACAATTGCAGTATTGGACAAATTGGGTGACACTCACCTGTGGCTCGAATCCCATGTCGAACATCCTGTCTGCTTCATCCAACACCACATATGTAACTCTGCGCAGGTTGGTGACTCGACCTACACACCGAGGGAGACGAGGAGGGGGGGGGCAATTAACTTCAAGAAAAGTCAGCCATCACACAAATCCTGCTTTCTTCAAAACACGTCAAACTGCTCTAACAGTGGCCACGGTTTCATTTCATTTGCATTTAAAAATGTTCTCTCTTTTGGCTTTTCTCTGGTCTTGCATACCATCTCGGGGCATGAGGGACCTGTAAAAGTCAGAAAACAGCCTCAAGATACAATACAAGAGATGGAGCCCCATCAAGCAAAATCTGACCAAGCGCCTTTTCACCTACAAGGGAAACAAATTACAGATTACCTCGCATGTGTGGAAACCAAAGAACCCCCCCACTAGAGTAACTGTTCAAAAAAAGATCTACAAAATATACACGGTAAAAGTGTCAGCAAATATGCAGTTTGTACTTTCTAAAAAAACATCCCCAGCATTTATTCACATGTTTATGTAAATGCTCAGCGCAGGACAGTGCTCTACAGTGACAGTTATTCTTCACACGAACCCCGAAGGTGAGACAGGGCTGTGTATTATGGATGCATGAAATTTATATCCACATATATTTATGTATCCAACCTACACCCATATAAGGAGTTACTGAACATTTTGAGCATCCCTGTCTTGTAGACTGACAGAAGCATGGAGGCAGCACCAGGTCCACCTACCTGTACTCGCCCTGATCTTCAGGAAACGCATCACTGTCGTGCGGATATGACTGATCCCAAGGGCGGTCAGATAATGTTAACAGTTTAGTAAGTGGTACTGACTTGGTGCATTATGTACTTACATTGCAACATTTATGCCATGCAAGGTAATTAAGAAAAGCTTATTGGCATTCAGCTTTGCTTCAGAATAAAGAGGCGGGGGGGTCGAGGTGGGCAAACTCACCGCTGTTGGCCCCCAACATGTCAATCATTCTTCCCGGCGTGCACACGATGATCTCAGCTCCTCTCTTCAGCTCAGCAATCTGTAACCCAACAACAATTTACATTATTACTGTAATGTTTAAAACAGTACCATCAAGTTTTGAAACAAAATGAACAGGCAACATCAGTGCTTGTGCGTTTACCTGTTCGCTGATACCCGTGCCTCCATAAACGCACACCACCCTGAGCCCCAGCGGTTTAGAGAACTTCTTACACTCCTTGGTGATCTGCAGAGCCAGCTCTCTGGTGGGAGTCATGATTACAGCTAGGGGTGGGGGTGTGGGGGTTGGGGGTGGGGCAGGATCAGAACAGAAAACATGTTTCAACTCGAGCCCTCATATCAACTTTAACGACTCAAAGAGAGAGAATTTGGAAATGCTGGGGGAGCATAAGATCTCATCCTCCATCATTTTGACCTATTTGGGTCATGAACCAAGTCTCTGAGAAGCACAGGAGCAGGACATCACAACTCCACTTCCCACAGTCCAAGCTCTGACTGCCCATCTTACCCCGCTTCAGTTATCTCTACTCTCTAACTAAACATGGACAGAAATGGGAATCATTTACGCAAATGTTATTTTTGAGTAATGCCCAAACGGAAGCATAAAAGGATCTGTTCCTCACAGATGGGTCCCTCAGACTCCTCCAAGGGCCTCTGGTCCATGATGTGTCGGAACATGGGCAGCAGGAAGGCTATGGTTTTGCCGCTGCCAGTCTTAGCGATGCCAATGAGGTCTCGGCCCGACATGATGGCGGGGATGGCCTGAGCCTGGATGGGGGTGGGCTTATCGTAGCTGTGCCTGAAAAGAACACAAATCTATTACTGTCCGGATACAGAGAATCAAGTGTCTCGTATGTGTACATATATTTCAAATGGCAGATCGAATGGGATGTGAGGTTTCATCTTTTTGTGGCTCCTGTCATGGCATGGAGACACTGGGAAAGTATTTGTTTAACTGCGTTTTAACCAACAGCACAAAAGCAGTCACCGTCTGTCAGACTCACTTCTTCAGAGCGTTGAGGATCTTCATCGACACCCCACACTGCACCCAGGTCTTGATGGGTTTGGGGCAGCCCTTCCCTTTAACAGTGATGCCTTCCAGATCCAACCTGTACGCAGTCACTTCTGTATAGATTAAAAAAACATACAAAGAGAGAGATGTTAGAAAAATCGTGATTACGATTTGCCAGTTTAGTATCTAATGTTAAAAATCTCTGTGGTGGTATAAGTCAATAAAGCCAATTGAGACAGAAAATACTATCTATTCCCAATTTCTGTGTACTAACCTTCTTGACTCATCTTAGCCAGCTCAGGCACCTCGACGTAAAAGTTTTTGCGGTATGACTCGTACTGGATCTTCCCGTGGTCGACGGGCTCCAGGATTTTCCTCTGTTTGGTCTGGAAGCCCGTCAGAGCCGTCTGCAGATCCACCTCCTCCTCCTCTGATGAGTACTGTCAAGCACAAATGGAGGAGAAACCTTCAACAGAACATCAAGCTTATGTAAGTTCTTGCCATCTTCGTAAGCACGTAACTTAATGCTGCAGACATGCAGGAACTAACGATATTTTTTGCAAGAAGAGAAAAGCCCATTATTACAAATGAAACACGGATCTAATCACCTGAATATGCAACATCCTTCACAAAAAAAACCCTTAACCTGGAGAATAACTCACCTCCATGGCATCCTGGTCATTCTCCATCAGCTCACCCTTCTTCTTGTGAGTGTGAGGTCCTTTCTTGGTTTTCACAACGGTCACCACTTTTGTTACCGTCATTGCGCCTTTCTGAATGAAAAACAATGAAAAAAAAAAAAAAAATTTACCGTCACATCGTCCGACGAAACAGAAGATGAAAACAAAGACGTTGTCCGGAAGAAGGATTGAGCAGTCCAGCAGGATTTTCCCCTCACACTCACCTTGTCATTTCCTTTCATTCCCCCCATGTTGAACTTCTTCACCTCTTGCTTCACCTCCTCCATGTAGGCGTCCAGAGGATCCACATCGTCCTCCTCGGCCTGCTGCTCCATGGGAGTCTCCTTCTCTTTCTCACCCTCCTCTTTCTTCTCCTCCTTTATCTCCATCTCTATGCTCTCCCCTTTCCCCTCCACATCTTCATCATCATCCCCTTCCATCGGTGCTGGACCATCCTCGTCGTCATCTGAAATGAAGAGTAAAGTGTAAGGTTTGAAGCCAATGTTTGTACCCATCAAGTGATCAGTTCGCTCGACATTGTTAACCTCCGCAGGTTTAACAGTGGTACAAGTTCTTTTTTTAACGGTGCCTCCTCACCATCGTCATCCTCCAGGCTCCACTTCTTGCCCTGCTTCATCTCTTCCAGTTCTTTTTTGATCTCGCCGATGTTTTCAATGGCCTTCTTCCTCTGCTCTTCCCTCCACTTCTCCACACGTTCCTTCCTCTTCCTCATCTCCTCCTCCAGCTTGTTCTGGTCAAAGTCTTGCTGCATGGACACAAAAGAAGGATCAGAAATATTTTCCTTCTACTTTCTGGGGACATTTTATTGGTTAGTAAGATCGGAACCTATAGCACTTACATCCTCAACCTTCTCATCCTCTTTCTCCTCTTTAGCCTTTTTCTTGTCAGACACAGGTTCTACGTTGTCTTTCTCCTTGCTCCTTGACCTTTATGTAAGATAAAAAGAGAATAAAAGAAACTGTGAGGGTGAGCCTCACATCATCAGGTTAAACAGGGAACAGAAAGAAAGTAAGGGAAACACAGAATGTTTGGCTTCAGTTTGAGATACTCGGCAAGAAATCCTAGCTTTAACCCCCCATAAACCATTTTCTACATTTGTTACCTATGTCAACTGTACATACAGCATCAGAACAAAACTAAATTTTAATTTATCACCCTGTGTGTAAGTCTGTACGACCAACTTATGTACACTCTACCAAATTAATGCATTAGTTTATAAATTTATTTGATGATTCTCAAGGTTTTGGTTACCACAACTAACAGTTAAGTCAGGTGATTAGGAAACCAAATCAAACAAACTCACTTTTCGTCTGTTTTTCTGCTCTTGCTGGGGCTGCCGGATCGGGACCTCCGGGCCCTGCTCCTGCTAGTCGACCTCCTCCTGTCTCTGCTTCTGGACCTCCTCCTGTCCCGGCTCCTGGATCGCCTGGACAGCAAAGACACACGTGTGACACAAAACTCTAAAAACCCAGAGGAAGACAGGACCAGTTTCTGTCTCAGAAATAAATATCACATGCCGGTATCTAGACTAAATTCAAAACAACAAGTAAAGTCATAATTTTTAAGAGCATATGCAAACGGCGTCTGACTGTCCTCTTCAGTCTTATCTGGAACTTATGTTAAAACAAAACTGGGAAAGATTGCAGTCAACACTCACACGTTACACACACACAACGCAACTACACACACCTGGCGCGTTTTCTGTCTCTGGACCGTGACCTGCGGCGGTCCCGGCTCCGAGACCTCTCCCGCCTGCTGCGGTCTCGGTCCCGGTCATCCTTCTTGGAGCGTTTGTCCGGGGAGCGACTCTTTGAGCGTGTACCTGACCGTCCCCGAGACGCCGAGCGCTTCCTGTAGTGCCTGAGGACCAGCGGAGAACAGCGGGATACTCGCGTTAGCTGACACGTGCCGATGGAAAAAATACATTATACATAGTATAGAGAGTAATTATCTGTTGGTGCGCACACCTGGACGCATCGACTAGCATGCTAACGTTAGCATTCGAAACTAAGACAGTTCAGGTTTAGCAGTAACAGGAGGGAAAAACAGCAAATTGTCCTGATAATTCTTACATACCTCGACTCGCGTCCCATTGCGTTCCCACCGAGCAAGGTCTTGTAAAAAAAAAAAGTGAAATTAGCTCACAGGCTGTGGCGACTGTTGGGTGGTTGTTTGTGTCGTCGAACGTGCGTACGTAAGAAACCTGCGACGGGCAGCGCAATTCACAAACTTGTAGCGTTCACAGCGTTGCGCGCCGCCCCGTGGTGGGAGGTCAAAGCACGCGTTCCATCACGAGTTCATAATGTAGCTCGTAATGTTTCAAAACAACATTACTTGAGAGGTATTGTCTATTGCAAGCATATCCATATTGCGCAGTAATTAATAATAGTTGGTAATTCATATTTTTTGATACAAGAAATAGTCAAATAATTAATTTAGTCAATAGGTTAAACAAAGTGACAACAAGTGAGAGAGTAAACAGTACGTCACACACGTAGTATTTATTTGGTATGAACTGTCCGGTTATTGATTCCTGTGTATTTTTTAAATGCAGAAACTGTTTAAATCATGTCAACACTAAATTCGCTCCTTACGTTCAAATAGTCACCGTAAGAGATATTAAAAACAGTCATACTGTAAACGTTATCAAAAACAATCAAGTAGGTCAGACAAGTCGTGAGAGAAATCACACCAATTCATTTACATGAAAAAAAATTCACATTAATAAATTAATTTAGATGAAATTAAAGTATGCGTCAAGGACATTTAACAGCACAGAAGTAGAGTATACCATATATAAAGTGTGTATGAATGAGGCCTGAAGAAAGCAAAGCAGGACACGTCACCAGAATTACTTAACACAAATAAGCGCACAGACTCCCACTGCCTCACACACAAAACTGCAGCGTCAGTACTTTCCAGTAAAACCCATCAATCACACTTTTACATTACATACATACAGTATACTATGAAGTTTACTGCATTTTTAAGCTCATAGCCGTGCAAAATAACACACTCGACATTCAAGGACTAAATGCTTTCTTCTGACACAACGTAAAAACTTTTTCATGATGTAGGTGGACCCTTCTGAACACTGGATGACAGACCACTACAAAAAACATAATTGAAAGCACTACTGCTGAAGAGGAAACCTGTCACAATACAAACACATATGATTTATATCCACCAATTAAAGTTTGTGTTCTTAAAACAACAGGAACCGCAGGAACGCTGGCTCGCTTGGTTCACGCCGTTGAACCATTGCTTTTACTGTTTTTCAGGTGAAGCTTTGAGTTTGATGCGATCGAGAATAGTTTTTCATCTGTTCTCAGTCCAGTCTCACTCATTTACCGAGAAAGGTTTTGTCTCTAACCTCCTGTTCTGCCCTGTAGCTTAGAAAAATATGCTTAGATCAAGATATTCTCATATTTCCCCCTAGACTTGGCTCATTAGAGCGTTTAAATGTAGGCTGACTTCAGGGCTGTATTTTCTTCCTGAACACCTTGTTCTTGACAGAAAGCTTTAAGGTGACCGTGCAGCCTGGTGGAGGTGTTCATGAAACTGTGGCTCTACTTTACTGGCTACTTAATGTATGTACAGCAGGGAAGAGGAACATGTGGCAGGGAAAAGTCAGATCTCTTTGATTAATCACAGAATTAACAAGAAAGATGAAATAATTCAAAGATTTAAATCAGAATCCTGAGAATTAAGTCAGAAATCAAATCTCAGAGCACACATTTTTTAAATGTTCCTAAACTTTTGTCATTAAGCTTTGTTTTTTGTTTTTTTAAAGAAAGCTCTTTGTTGGACTGCCAAAATGGTTAATAAACATGATCCAACTGTAAAGCTTTAAGGTCGTCTACAGCATGAGGCACAGACATTGCAACAAATCTTCAGGGGTAACGATATTCTGCTGAGGGCCATCTGCCTGCTTTTGTCAGTTCATATCATACTCTGTGTTAAGCCCTCAGATTCATTCAGTCTTTGACTGTGAGTCGTTAATGGATCAAGAACCTCAGTAAACCTGTTCACACCAAGGAGTAATATAACCTACAAAGGTCTATTAGCTGTCTATGAAATGTAGATTTGGGTTTTGAAAGGCAAAAACTTGAAAATGGCCCCAACCCTGCCCAACCCTCTACAGGGATACGACAAAAAGGCATTCATAGTACTGTATACTTGTTGGGAGACCATCTACTTCCAAAGTAGACTTGATTTTACAACACGGTCAGACACCTGCTGAGGAGTGTGGTTTATACTTGCTGAGAATATGACACCTTTCCCATCTTATGCAAGTTCTTTGGAGTTTATAAGGACATAGAAGGACTCAGGGCTGGGCAGTAATCCAATATTACTGCCTCTTAGCTTTCAGTGGAATTATGGCAATCATGGCAATATGGACTTCTTGTCTTATCTTAATCAGGATTTTGCACTGGTCAAAATACTGTCAAATCCTCCCAGAGAGGGCAGAAACAAACACTTTCAGCTGAGTATTAAGTTACTCTATAAGGGCTCCAGATTTTCCCAATTAAATTAAAAATAATCTGTGGCTGCTGAGTGATGATGATCTGTACGCCATTTATCATTTTCTGCACTTAACCCAACAAATAAATATCACCAGACTTTATAAATGCCTGTACATTCTTCCCACAAACACAAGCACAGACTGCTGTCCCATTTTCTGAGCTTCTCTCTTGAGCAGAAATGACTTGGAGATCTGAAAGGAAAGCTGGACTCTCTGGTTACATGTAGCTTAGCCTTAGTGGTATTCTGAAGCACTGAAGTGACGAGCGCTCGTCCAGCTGACGCGCAACCCTGATCAAAAGACAGCAGGGAATTCGTTCCCGGGCTGTCAACAACAAACCCACTTTGAGAGGGCGTACATGAGCATGCTTTGTCGCTATGGGATACAGGGGGAGGGGCCACAAAGAGGGAGGGCTGGGTTACTGAGGTCCTCCTGCTTCATCAGGGAGTCTCTGAGCCAATGAACAGCAGGATCTCGTGCGAGAGGATGAAGGTGAAGAAGTAGATGCAGAGGTCGGCGAAGACGTCGCCCATCCTCCTGTAGGTGTCCATGGAGCGGTTGATGACCTCAGCGGGGATGCCAGATAGCAGCAGAGCAGCGGTTACCACAGTGGTCTTTGTCTTCTTCTCTACCTGGACAAACAAGAGTATAATGCAAAGACACCATGATGCATGGTTGCACCCAATTTTCTCATATACAATTTATATATTTTCTATAGTTAATCAACTATTGTCCACAGTTAACAAAACCTTACTTCACCTTAATAAAAATAACACAGGTTTCTGCTTGTATGGATGCAAAAGGGATCACGAATTAACTAGTGCAAACTCACCTTTGGAAAGTACTTGGACAACCCCATGTAGGCCAGTTCAAGGGTCAGAAATGGAGCAAATATTGACTAGAATGAGAGAATACAAGAGTCACAACATGGCAGTGTAGCAATGTTTCTGGAAATCAGGTACAATATTGTCGAGACATCAACATTAAATCAAAAGTAACATTTCTGCAAATTAATATCCGACACCAAAACAGAGCAGATGCATTAATCTGTCTGTGCATCTCAAAGTGCCATGTCAAAAAACCTGCATTTTCGTTATGGGTGGCCTCACATCAGATTGACTGATAGGGAGGGAGGGAAAAGACTCACCAGATACTTGCAGACAAAAACCCTGACGAAAACAGCGAGGAGGATGCTGCCGACAAGCCTGAAGACTCTGAAGGGATCAAACTCCTCTGAGTCAGAACCTCCATCCTGGGGAGGCTTCTCATTGGCCAGCTGTCCCCGCAGTTTCATGGCATCGTCAAAACGAGACAGGTACTTCTGCAGGCCTCGGCGCGGGGACCCACTGAGGTCGTCTGATGCACGCTCTCCCCTGGGTCTCTGCCGGATCCCTCCGATGTCATCCTCCAGAGAGCCTCCGAGCTGCTCGCTGAAGTCCGGCAGGGGTGATCCCCTCCTCTCCGGGGTGGCGCTGTGGGAGCGGCTGCCGAGCACCGAGGCCTCCGGCAGGAAAGGCGACGGTCTCGGCGAAGTTGAGGACCACGGCTCTGTCCTGTCCAGATCGAGGTGGAAGCGGGGTTCTGTGGGACGCCGAGATGCTCCTGCTGAGGATGCGAGACAACATAAGTGATGTCACATTTAACAAATTCTGAAACAACCAGTCTATTATTTAAAATAATAGGAAAATAATAGCCTGACTGACTTGGCCAACCGATATATTGGTCAGTTTCTACCTCTATGAAGAACATTCGAATTCAAAATGAATGAGAAAACAGTGATATAGAACACTATTTTTGGACAAAGGTGATGTACTGGCTGCAGCTGAAACAGCAGCAGCATGACGCCACAGATAAAATCATATACTGTATTTATGGGATGAGGCGGTGACAGCCACGAGCAGAGGCAGCGTCGTAATGCGAACTGGGTCAGCTTCATCGCGCACCGTTATTTTCAGACTCGTTTTTGGCGAAGCCCACGATCCTGTTCATCCTGTCCTCCGAATTCATGAGCAGTTTTCTCCTCCGGAGCTCGGCTCTCCTCTGCGCGGCCGACAGAGAGCCCGTCTTGTCCCCGTTGGTATCTCCGGACTCCATGGCGAAAGAAAACGGCGTCAACCGCGAAGCCGAGTCACAGCGCGTGCAAAATAACGATTCAACGACTTTCCGTGGACGACACAAGAACCCGGGGTGTTGAATTAAAACACAGCAGAATGGACAGCGGGGAGGTGTCTGAAAACAGGACGCACAGTGATTACGTCACCGCCGAGCATGACGAAGTGGTTTGGACGGTATTTAGTCCCTCAGTGTTGACTTAAAGGAAACGCGGGCTCTTCACTCGGGGTGGGCCAGGATCACCCACATCAATATATCACTACTTTCGATTGTTAGCACCAACTGTGTGATGTTATGTGAAGGATTTTTTGAATTAATTATCTGATAAATTACTAATTAATATATTTTAATTACCACCACATATTTTGCCAACCATGAGGTATTTCCCCTTTAATTTTCGATCTATTCATCGGTATTTTATGCAGGTACTAAGCTTTAAAAATGTTTAGTATTAATGTATAGTATCGGCCAATTGTTATTTAATCTGTTTGCACCCATGCATCAGTTTTTGGATGTTCTCTCTGTGGAACTGCTGCATTCCACTTTACCAGAGTTTCTGATGATCTCAGCAGTGTGATTGCAGCACAGGTTGATGGTCTGCCTACTGGGCAAGCATTGCTGCCACACCTTGCAGCAGGTGCGGCAGGCAGTCTTTATGTTCAGTAAAACAGCAAAACTATCTTCTGTACTGTAAACCCGAGTCGTTTTGCAGTTATGCCTAATTTATCTCACTTAGACATTTATATCTTTCAGCCTGAAGCATGCGCACGGTACCCCAGTCAGCATATTTGTTGTTTGTTCAGCGTGTCAGAGATATTTAAGTCACAAAATAAATTTAAGGTATTGCAGGAGATGAGAAAAATAACCGATCTGCTGAACACTTGCTTAATATCAGTTAATACCTTTGGGTTCAGGCAGGAAATCAAGTAATTCCAAGTAAAGTCACATGTGATTACTGACTTTTCTTTCGTCCTCTCCTGTACACGTGCAGTCACAGGCCATTGGTGCCCAAGTCAAGTTGCAAGACTTGTCTATTTTGTCAGATATGAAGTAATCAGATTCTTTACGGGGACTCTTGTACAAGTCGTGTGACTCATGCCAGCACCTCTGAAATTCACTCTGAACAAACACAGGCTATGTTTTGTTTTTCTTCAGGTTTTTATATGAAAGACAATTTTGAGCATGAAGACCAAAACAAATTTGTCTGCTCCTAAATACATTTTTGCTTATATAATACATAGATTACAAACTTTATTAAATCAGACCAGCCCAAATCTGAAACTGTCAATTTGATCCCAGACAAGAAAAATATTGACTATACTTGGTCCACATTCTGTTTCGTAGTCTTCTTTCTCACTTAAAAAACACATTTCACCAACCAAAACACACACTACATTTAAAAAGTGCCAAACATTTTATTTTCTTAGCGTCATTTCACCTTAATGTTTATACTAAAATCATCAGCATTTCTTCACTTTTATATAATGCAGTCTTTTCAATATACAAGTATCAATAAGTATGGTTAAAAGATCACAATGGCTTTGTTATGTCTGTGTTAAAGAATTTCCCATATCCTATTATATTAAAATATTTCATATGTAGAGTCTGTATTTAAACAGAGGTTTAATAATAAAACGTGAGTTCCCATACAAGGCAATTATAGAATTTAATCAGATTGGGAGTCTCATAAATTAAGCAATCAGGAAAAAAAAAAGAAGGAAAAAACAACAGAACAGCGATGTCATCAGAGGTGTTCTGCATGTCCAGAGAGAGAAGAGATGACAGGAGAGTTTCTGAAGGACAGATCAGACCAATGAAAACAGCTTTCCACTGCCATGTCCACACATTCAAGGCAGCAATAACAGCGAGGTCCACCCAACTTAAAACATCTTTAAACAGAATCTACAGATTTGTTCGACACACATTTATAATGACTGAGAAATAAAAATCACACATTCTGGCCTTCGGGTACGATATTAAGAGTGTTGTTAGAGCTCAGGTGTTCTGAATACAAATACTCCAGGTGACACTCAATAACAGTCTTTAAGCACAGACATACGAACCTTACTTAGAAACCTAATCCTTAGCAAACATATGTACAGGTGGGTCCCAATGTCTGAAGTGGTGTCAGACTTCTGGACCCCACTGTACATACATATATACGTGCGATTTGTTTTGGTAAAGACTGTGCTTTTTTTAAACAAAAAACATTTCACACATCCGTCTGCTGTGACTATCTGAATGATACCTCAGTTCGACAGCATTGTTCTATGAGAATAAACACTGATCCATTCAATTATTGACATACATCATCATTATCATCATCATGGATTTCTTGTTATTTTTTTCTTCCGACGCATTGCTTCAGCTGGGTAAAAAGTGCCAAAAAAAGCATCAGAACCGACTCTTTGTCACTCTCGGTCCTCGCACTGTCGTCGCGTAGATTGATTTGAGCGACGCTTCACATCAGTTCAGCTCAGAAGGATTTCTCCTTCAGAGAGATGGTGGACCACAGCTGGACACGGAGCAAGAGGCATCCTTGATTGTGCCCCCCTCCACTTTCAAACATACACACACACACCATATACATATATACGCACACATACACCGATGCGCGTCCTTTACTTCAGCGTTGCCTCGGCTCCACGGTCCCACTGAAATTTATTTGGAGATTTGCTGTTGGAGGTGGAGCAGGAACTCGTAGTACGACAGGGCTGACTCTGTTCGGTCCTCGATCATGTTCTGCATGAAGCTGACTTTTAGCTGGCTCTCCTCCCTGAGAAGAGCAAATGATTTAAGGGTTAAAATAATTGATTACATTGACCTGCAAGAGAGGCTGGAAGACAAAATTAATTCCACAGCTAAAATAAAAATCTCCCAGCAGCATTTGGCTGGTTTTCATTTCCCCACGAAGGAGACACATGTAATTTGTGCCACTTGTGCTACCTAATGGTTTATTTTCTAATACTTCTGGCCTTTTGCCCACCTGATGACGTGCAGAGAGGGGTAGAACGGCCTCTGATCCCTCAGCCAACCAATGAAAGCTCTGGTTCTCTGTGACTCGGCGGTGTCCAGCTCTGGGAGCAGATACTACGAGAGAAGAGCAGATCAGACGGGGGATGCAGTGAGTGAATCTGTAGCTGTACTGTATGCAAGTTAACAGGTTTGACCTATATACAGTCTTCAAGACAATAAATACATGTTAAGGGCAAAGGGGAAGAAAAATGACCACAGCAAGAGGAATCTGTGCTTTTTAAATTGTGACCAGTGCAACAGGGTTTTCTACCAGGTTATCAGGCACGGCAGCGTAGGTGGGAACTCCCAGGACTTGTGTGAGGAAATTGGGGTTGCAGTTCCTTCCGATCCACAGATACATCACCTTTAGGAATAGAACAAGGAACATGTTAAACAAGAAAGCATGCCAAGACAAGAAAAATCCACTTCAAGATATTCTAAATCTGTCCTTGTTTCTTAGAATTTTCTTCGTAATCTCCTGTTAGCTAGTTTTGAGTGCTTATTGTAAAACGTACTATTCCAGCGTCCATGAGGAAAGCGCCCTCCCTGCTCAGCTTCTCCACAGACAGCTGCAGCACTCGAGGCTGAGGGATGGTCCGCTCGTTGATGTTCAGAGCTCCCTGGGGATGCAGGGAAGAGAGCAAAAGAGGAGATTACTCAAAAACAGCGGTTCAGTTTAGTGCCAGCGTATTCCCAGAAAACTCTCTCCTCCGGCTGAAATTTGCCGGCGTTGAATGCGAACATAATCCTCCTCACCTCGTCGGTCAGATCGTCGATACGGTACAGAGCAGGGTGGATCATCTGCATGGCATAGATCAGTGGCTGGTACTTCAGCTGACACATGGCAAACACCCGGTCATCCAGCCGAGTGCTGGTGCCCGTTCTGAAGGCTTTCTGCAGGATGCACACACAAACACATGCAACTGGATCAGTGAAGGCTTGTTGCCAAGATGTACAACAGATACAAATGAATATATTTTAATGTTTCTGAAGAAAAAGCCGACCTGTTTGAGCAGGGCGAGGATGTAGAGGGGGAAGAGTCTGAGGCAGGCCGGGGCCAGCAGGCCGGGCTGCTGGATGGTCAACACAGACTGCCGGTACGACATCAGCGAATCGATGGCAGCGTTGGTCATTGCATCTCTGGCGTCACTCAGACTAGCCGTCACCGAGCGGTCCACAGCTGGAGACAGGGACAGGTGTCAAGAGAAGGCCTGGGGATCGCGTGTCATTCTTTCAAGGCACAATATACAGGACTTAAACAGTCCAGATATTTTGGGCACCCCCAGTGGTAGGAAAATGGCAGCCATATGCATAAAACTAACTAAGAGATTAATAAATAACTAGCTAATGATTTCACGTGTGAGTGAGCTGTGTTTTATGGGCTGTAACTTTACTCATGGGAAAACTTGAGGAAGAATTTGAATTCTTCGATTTGTACAACCTTGTCCTCAAACAGTCTCATCTAATTATATAATTCTGTACATACCCATACAAGCCAGCAGCCCAGAAATAGCCTGAACATCAGCCCCAGCAAAGATATCTGACAGAGAATTGACCACAGGGAGACACAATGTGTGCACACGGATCCTCCTCTCTCCTGTAAAAGAAAATAACATGCTACTTGAACAGAAGGGATGGATGAATTATTTCTTATTTTCACAGTGGATCTGATAAAACTACAACAACCTGGGCTGCGTAATGTACCTTTGCTGGAGGTGTAGAGCAGGGCAGCCTGGAAAGAGACCACTTGCATGTCGTCCAGGTTTTCCTCGATGGACATCTGAACCGCAAAGCCGGCGTCTGGGTTGACGTTGGGGAGGGACAAGAGATCCGTGGAGCGCACAAAGAAGTGTCCGTGGAACGTGTGGATGGACAGACCTGCAGAGGAAACGAAATTGATCAAAATGGCACAACAGAACCAAACTCAACACAGTCACCACAACAAAAACAAGAAAAAAAAAAAAGCATCATGAAATTGTCAGATCTGGGAATCTATATTTAGGTCAGTACTCGACCAAACTCCAACTCTTGTGACAACGGACCTTTGGTGCAGCGTATCCTCATCACAGCCTCGAAGCCGATCTTCCTGGTTAAGTATCTCTTCAGATCCTTCTGGAAGCGCTCCACCTGAGCGGGGTTGTGCTGGTGGTGGTAGGAGGGGTAGTAGTAAACACTCCCCGCTGAGTATCTGGATATGCAGCCTGAGAGGGACAGAGAGAGGTCACACAAGCGTAGAGGTGAGGCGGTGATGATTTTTTTTTTTTTTTTAACTATAAAACAAACATCCCAATCCCTCTTCTTCTCTTCCTAAGTCATAAATAAAGCTCACCAAAACCAAATTTGCAGTGTCAGGTCAGAGTATCATGTACTGAGCACTGAACAAACACGACGAGGCCATTAAACGCTCCTTCCTTCTTTCCCCCTCCCCTCCCCCTCTCAGCCAATCGGTGTGGGACTCACCAAGCGATGCCAGGTCGCAGTACTGAGCGCTGAGCAGGAACAGGTCGACAGCCACCTGCTGGCCAGAGCAGTCCAGAGCCAGCTTCTTGTAGAAGTCTGTCGCCGGGGATAAGTGCTGGATGTCCTGAAGGGAAAACATAGCAGGTAGTGCCGTGAGCTAAAAATGGGAACGCTATTCTAAAGTAGTTGAAATCAAGACAGAAAAACATTTTTCTTATGATGTCCTCGAGAAACGTCCTCGTCAGAGCTCTGACCTTGGCAGACGCCCGCTGGTTGGGGTCCTCTCTGGACTGGAGCGCCCCGGCACCGAGGTTGGGCAGTTGCGTCTGAAAGACGGACAGGCGCCCTCCGGTGGGCGATAGCAGCTTGAAGCCGGCTTGCAGGGCGGATCCCAGAGCAGACTGGGTCTCCATGGTCTTTTCGAATAAACTGGGCAGACTCTTCAGCAGATCCTGTACAAGCTGAAAAACAGAACCAGGGGTTGAGTGACTCTTTGTTGGCAGAGCCCAGAGGCAGGGTGGTTTAAGCTCCGTCTCGCCCAGCTGTGTTGACACAATATTCATAATTGAAATAACATCTTAAATATACAGTAGTGATCAGTGTTATTTACTGTACCTCTTTGCATTCATTGAGGTTTACTAGAAGGCTGTCTGGTGTTGGTAAAAAGATATCTGTGAAGCAGAAAGAGTTAGTTTGAGTGTAGTACAGACCCATACTGCTCGCACTGGAATTACTCATTTCTAAATTTGTAACCGCTCCAAACTCACTGCTTTAAAAAAATAACAACATTAAAACAAAGCATTTGTTTGCATCTGTTTGGTGCAACTGCTCAGAATCAGAAGAATAAAGCCATCTTTATGATTTCTTCTTCTTCTTTCTTTCTGTGGGATGCTACATTTTTGGATTTCAGTGAAGCGTTTAGAAATTCGGATCCAGGCAGCCGGCGTCAAGTTGCCGTGATAATGAGTGTGTGGCCTTTGGTGCTGGCCGTGTCTCACCTTCGATGTCGGACACGATGAGCATCTGAGGCTGGGAAAGTCCCTCCTGGAGATTGTAGAAGTGGATGGTGCTGTCGAAGGTGATGAAGCCTACTTTTGTGCGCGAGTCTCCCGGAAGCCTAGGATGCACACGTACGCTTACATAAGGTGAGCACTCTGGTGACAGGGACGACTTAGTTTCATCTTTGTTTTAAAGCCCCATATGAACCTTGCAGTCAGACACCCATCTGCTCCTGCTGAATTATATTACTTCACTTTATGGCAACACAACTGTGTGCCTTTATGTTCCAAGTTTCTCTCTTCATGTACAACCTTAAATATACCCGTTCATCCACAAATGAAATGTCAAACATCAGTCCTCTGCAGGTTTTAAAAGCAGTATGAGAATTGACCAAAAAAAAAAAAAAAAAAAAAAGATTGTGCAGATATCTGTAATAATGCAAAAATTAAATGCTGTACATACGCGTTGATGTTGTCCAGCAGTGACTGACAGAAAACATTCAGGTAGCCTGTCTCCACTGCATTGTGGGATACGTCCAGAACGAAGAGGTAAACAGCAGGCTGCGGTGGCCTCAGCTGGACAAAATCAGGACAAATGCTTTACTTATAACAGAAGGTCGATAAAAAAAGACACCATCAGTCACAGGCGCTCAGATTACGAGACAATTTGTACACAAGCGCCGACGGCTCAGACCTCAAGCAGGAACGACGTCGATAAAGCTGTCGAAACCCACCATGTATTCTGAAGGAGCGATGAACTCGATGGTGGCGTTCTGGACCTCGGGTCTTTTGTGTGGCTCTCCATATGATCTGCTGACTGGGTTGTACATGAACTCCTCTGGAACTACACACAGACACAAGGCGTCCAGTAAGATTTACTGTGAAGATGTACTTTGTGTGCAATATTGTGCATATTCATGTGTAGCCTCTAACATGTCAACCCTGAAAATCAAGTGTCAGGTTCAGGGCACCTTTTCTAATGTTCATACCTCAAAACAAATCCCCCAAAAAGATCATGTGAATGCTTTCCAGACATGATAACTAAAACAGAAGAGAATATTTTACGCGTAAGATCTTTCTTACCATCGTTGACCCGATAGCACAGGTTGCACTTCCACCTCCTCTGGTCCAGGAAGGAGACGAATGGATTGATGTAAGTTCTGCAGGACCGACATCTGACGATGGTGCTGGATGTCACCACGGGAAGTTGCTGCGGTAACGAAACCACAAAAACAAAACCAACCCCTGTGTGAGAAGTGCCTCGAGGCAAGCTCGTTTTCCTGTTCGCAGGTCACTCTAGTTGGCATTTTAATAAAGACTCTCTTGTTGCTGTCCCGAGTTGTGCAACGTCTCTGTCTTCGATTAACACTGGAACAAGCACAAACTAATTCTGAGAGATTTTGCCTAGAAGTGTGTTTAGTTAGATCCTATTTTGGAAAAAGAAAGTCTGCTGTAGTTATCTATATAGCTGCGTTCACCATGTTCCTAGTACCTTACTCCAACTTAGTGAATCACTTTTCACATTTACATGATATCTAAATCAAAAAACAAGGCTTTGCAAGGCTATTTAAGTTGAACGATGTGCAGGTTACATTGAACTGATGTGTTACCGAGAGGTCTTTGAAGGGGTGGAGCAGCAGGCCCAGCGGCATCTTGGCTTTGTTGAGCAGGGACTGTGTCTGAGGGATGCTGGTCAGCGTACAACGGAAAACCCTGTCGACACGCACACAGAAGATCATTGTGCTTGGAATGCACGAAGCGAGGTCGCGATGTCTCTGGTATTTTGCCTGTAGCGCCACAGCACGCAGGCGACTGGGAGTGAGTTAACGGATGACCACCTAAATAATCATGCAGGTGTCAGCGAGAGGCTTACTCTGGGTTGCAGTTGATCTTCTGCAGGTCCTGGGGCAGGCAGGGTGTCGGGGCGGGGACTGGGCCCGGTGGCAGCAGGTTCCTCTCCTGCAGCAGGTTGACCACTCTTAGGGCCTCTGGGGTGCCGGACTGGAGGCTCATGGCTGCCAAAGACGGGCTTAGCTGGGCCGGCCCTGGGCCACCAGGTGGCTGAGAGAAGGGGAAACGACGAGCTATTCAGCTTCATCGATTTACCAAAAAACATACGACAGCCAAACCATTCAGCGCACACGGCCAGCCGTGCTTTGATTGACTGGTGTAGATATGTGCTGATATCGCTGCCTCAAATTCGCTGATGGCAAAGTCCGTAAGCAAATGCATGACAGAAACAGCAGCGCACACTGCTCCACAACCATTAGGAATGTGTAAAGACAAAAACATATGCAAAAAGCCGTAACAGCACAAAAACAGTGAAGAGCTGTGACCCACTTACCTGCTGGTATGGCTGAGGTGTTTGAGTGTAAGGCTGCGTGGCGGCTTGCATCGCAGGGTGCATGGGGGGGGTGGCATTATGGGGAGCTGAGGTGTTCTGGTACCCAGGGGGGAGGGAGGGGTAGTGGCCCAAATGCCGGCCAGGAGGTCCGGGCTGGGGCAGGCCAGCTGCGGAGGGAAAAGGGAACAGGATGTCAGACATTGATGTGCTGCGTGGGGGGTACTGTCTACTTCATTTTTACAATAAATATCAATGCGGCAGGTCATACAGTTTAAGTGTAACAACAGTACCCACTAAGTAAACCAGCCAGAAAGGTGGCTGCTGTGAAATGAATTCGCTGCGCGGCAGATAATGGCCTCACCCATTTTGCTGTCAACGTGATTATAGCTGTTTGATGGTTGGGGTCCGTTGCCAGCCGCAGTTCCTGTTTTCAAAGACCACACAGATGAGACGTGAATAATTTTAGCGACACTCTTCACCAATTCGGTCCCGGTGCGTTTACCACAGACGGTGGATGCGGAACACGACGGTGCAAGACACGTACGAGATGGACAAGAAGGGGCACTACAGCGAAACTGATACTGTGCACGTAAGATGTTTATACAGAGGTCATATGGGAGATATATAACTAGATGACAGAAAGACAAACAAACTACTGAATATGTTTCCAGCGATGCACTGATGATGCTAAAAACTACTACTATGCAGCAATGGAAGCACAGCATCTTGACTGAGATTCTCTGCACTGCTCTGTGAAAGTAACGGATCAGAGTATCGGCGGATTGCGCTGAGCTTCACGTCTGGTGAGAGGGATGACGTTTGAAGGATGAAGAACACGGAATTAGTGCATCCCTGGATACGGCGAACAACAGCACGGACAGGACAGGATGGGCACCACAGCACGGACACAGTGTCTAACAGCTACTGACAGATTTGGCCACACCTGGACATTCAATGTCCCCCTCCTGGCAGTCGGGCTCAGTGGGGGACAGAGTGCTGTCAACAGCCGCCCCGCACTGAGCTGGAAGACGATGGAGTAGAGGAGGGAGGGGAAACAACGGAAGGTGATCAGAATCAGGCCATGCCCGGCTTGTATTTTTTTATGACATACAGTTCCCGGCCCCAAGTGACACAGACCTGCTTGCAGCACAGACCCCGTACTGCCAACATTTCATCAACATAACATATAATAATTTAAGTCAAAGTACAAATGGCTGATTACATCAGGCCCCTGGCACCTTTCAGAACATTCAAAGTGAATTAGAATGATTAAAATGCAAATAAACATACAAAGCGAGCGTGTGTCATAAGTGAAGATAAAACACAACTAAATGTGTCGAGATTAAAAAGACAACCAAAAACCCCAAAACACTTACCATCGGCTTTGGGGGGTGGAGGTGTGGCATTAGCTGCTGGGGGTCCAGTGGGGGGTGGTGCAGGTTTCATGGCTGGTGGTGGGCCTGTAGGTGGGGGTGCTGTTGTCGGGGGCCCATAGGGAGGTCTGCTTGGCTGGTATGGGTGGGGAGCCATCGGATTCATAGGTGGGTGCGGTGCCTGATGATAAACACCTCGTTAGGTCTCAAACTAACAGTTATTTCCATAATAGAGTGAATATGAATTTAATGTGCAGATGTGCTTTGGATTTGGATCAATTTCCCACATTGAAAAGAAAGCAAATCCTCAGAATCTAGAATCAGCGAATAGTTACACCGCTGCCCGATGTGTGACTTATATGATTTACTTTTCGAATATCAAAAGTTGCTGATGAATACTTTTTTCTCGTGAGAAGATGACACACCAGCAACCGCTATCGTCTCAGGTAAAGCTGCGCTGTCACTGAGGCAGTTAAGACAGAGTTATGACCCCTAACATTATATAAAAATGACTGCGCTGTGCAAAACAAGAGCACCTGGCAGTGTTGCCAGATTTCATGCAGAGGACAGATAGGCGCCATGGCGGAGGTGTTGTAACATTATGAGCTCTGACGAGAGGCGACAACAGCTGGTGGCACTACTGACCCACAGCCGCCTAATGCGAGAACGGCAGCGGAGCTATGTCTGTCCCTACTGATGCGCCGGCCGGTACAAATGAAGCAGGATGCAGATAGAATCCTGCATGATGCAACCTGCAGCAGCAGCAGCAACCTTAATAGAGCATAAACTATTCAACAGATTATTGTAGCCGGTGGTGAAATGTGTGGCATTTTGGGATCGCTTTAAAATGTCACACAACAAAGTGGACAGCTTCACAAAGACCTATTAAATTCTCCAGCGGGCCACCGTTTTCGCTTCCGCCATTGTCCTGGGTGGATGCATCCTGACGGTGCTGGTGAGTGAAAGGTCACCAAACTTGGGCTCTTTACTGTTGGGGTGGTGAATGGGAATGGACAGACCGAGGCAATCATGTGACCCCCCCCCGCTTCCACGCAGAGACAATGCATTTAAAGACAGCCTTTAAAAGATTTGAGGTTAGTTTAGAAAATGATCTGATGAATCATTCGGACACTGTGGCCGCCGATTACACAACCCGCTTCTTTCGGGCTGATATTACTGAGCACAGCCACTTCCTTCAGGGGAAATATCAGTGAGTCGGTGTACACAGCTACTGAGCTTCTCTGTGAAGGGCCTTTTGTTTTAAACACTAGGAGCTCTAATCTAATTCTCAGTGGGGACAACCCTTAAACTCGAAACCCTTGAATCGAACTAACACCCTGCCCAGGAGATATGGTTGTGTGCACTCTAGTAGTATTATCAGTAGAATCAACAACATGACCTGCACCTGGAACTGAAATCAAAATTTTGATTCGTCCTAAAAGTGGGGTCATACCGCTTCATAAGAATCACAGCGGAAACGACAACGACAACAAAAAAAATCTTATTTGAACTTTGTACAAATTCAGAGTAAATGAGTTCTTGGGAGGGAACCAGAGGCAGCAGCCAGTCATCGTGTTCAGTGGAGGAGCAGAGGGCAATGTCCAGCTCCAACACACCAGCATAGATAGACAGATATGAATATCTGCAGCACGTCACTGAGAGGAGACAGTGACGGCAAAAATGCAAGACATGATAACTGTGCCGTAGAAAAGTTATTGAAAAGGGGGCAGTGTGGATAGTTTAAAAATACAGTCTGTTTTTGGTTGTTAGTTTAGTTTTACAATAAAAATGGTTAAGTTATGGGAACCCTTGAGATGAATTGGTCTGATTTCACTGAAACTGGATGAGTCACCTCTTTATGGATTTACATCATGTCTCATTTGCTCGAACTGGACACTGGTATCTCATTTCCATGGATTATTTAATCCTCTGTCCTTTGAAAATAAAATTGGATTGTCCAGTGACCGTTACAAGTTTGGCTTTCAGTAGAGCCTTTGTGCTCCTACCTGGCTGCGTGTATCCATGCATTGAGGTGGGGGGCATCCTGGGGCCTGGAGGCATCCTGGGGCCTGGAGGCTGAGTGGCACTGTGGGGCGCACGGGCTGGTGGCGCTGAGCTGTAAGCTCCTGTTGATGGTGGCGGCGGCGCTGCCGAGCTTGAGGTTGGGTTCACATGATTGGCCACAGGGCCGCGTGGAGGCATGCTCACGGAAGTGGGTGGCCCCATCGGTGGGGGGGCTGTGCTGTACTGCCATGTTGGAGCCATTGGCTGTGGCTGCTGGGGGCTTGGGTAGTAGCTACTAGAAGATACAGCAGGAGGCGGGGGTGTGGCCTGTGCGAGAGGCAACCTGGGACCAGGGCTGGGGCTGACAGACTGAGGAGGGGTATGGGATGGAGGACCTCCCATTGGAGGCCTGGTCAACAATGGCTGTCCTGGGGGAGCTGGGTAAGAAGAGGGCGGTGGGCCGGGCTGGTATGCGCCGGTGGGGTAGAGTCCGGGGCCAGGGGGTGCGGGAGCTTTGGCCTGCATTGGATTGTAGGTTGGTTGGTGAGTCATGCCATAGCTGACCCCTGGCAGCTGGTGAAGGGCAACGGGATTCTGTGATGGACCTGGAGACCAGAGGGAGTAAAAGTACAGGCACGTTAGGGAATCTAGGATCATCAAAATTACACAAATTTAAGCCCTCTCAGATGTGGACATCGCTTCTAAAACATTCTGGCAATTTTACATGTTGATTTCATGTTAAATATTCTTCAGTATTTCAAACTGGTCGCAAGCTGTGCTATCACTGTGTTGAACAAAGCAAGAGGCTGTTGATCTTCCTCTCGTGTACCAGATGCCAAAACGTGCAGCTCACTAGGTTACGGACTTCTCGCGCTTAACCAGAGCCATTGTGGGGCATTTCTGTAAAGTAGCTTTACATTTGAAATCTTAAAAGCCAAGCCATTAGCTTCGCAGACGGATGAAGCTGGCAATGTTACACATTCCATGCCTGAAAAAGGCTTTTTTGTGATCGAATTGCTTTTCAATTCAAGCAAATCCTTAAATTTGTTCAAAACGATATGTGAAAAACAGATGGTGTTGCAATATGGTGGTGACAACGACACCGCGTGAAAAGCACTCAGATCCACTAAATGACCAATGAACTGACAGCCCGGGATGTAATCCCTTTACCTGGATTTAATTCAACACGACTTGCTGTCAGTGACAGTGAGTGTGGGGCTTTGCATCCAAGTCTGGCCTTACTTTATGAACACAGCAGTGAAAAAAGACCACAGACATGTCTGCACAACTAAAATGCTTTGACTGTGTATTTTGAACATACCAGACTAAGACATGGCATTTGATTCTCAGTCTCCCAAATGCCAAATATTAATAAAAATGGCAATATCTTGCCACCAGCAAAAGCAAATAAAAATATTTATCAAATACTTGCAGTGGGGGAAAAAAAATAAATGCGTCAGAGTAGAGCTTCATATCAATAAATCTGTTTAACAGATGTAACAGGTATCAGTGCTTAAATGCAGAATCAGTTCACTGCTGCTTGGTCCCTAGATGATGACACAATGCAAACAGATCCACTACAATCCACTTTGTCCTGCACTGCATAACTGGAAGCTGCACAGGCAAGTCAGCAGTGTGAGAAGAGATTAGAAAACAACTCATCTCAATGAGCAAAGAGAGATAAAGGCACATAATCCACTACAAATCTTTGGTCTTCCTGTAAGCAGGGAAATTTTAAGAACTAAAGCTCTAAGTCAGTCACAGCTCCTGTCCAATCAGACAGAGCCTGATGAGGAATCTGACTGCTTAGCCAATCACAAAACAACCAGCGGGCAGTGGGATCAGGCAAATAATAAGAATCTTCATCTTCATCATTTGAATCATGTACTGCCTTTAATTGTTGGCATGTACTAGTAAGATGAAAAAGGAAGCCTTTCCCATTGTCGCTGGGAGAATGTACAAGAAAATATAACACTTGTCTTACAAAAAACTCATCCCATTCATCTTTAGTGACATGATTTCACGATTGAAAACAAGAGCTGCACACAATCACACTTTTGTCACCTGTCATTGACTGCGTTTGGATAGTTTTACCTCAACGTTAGAGGGGGAACCCGATACAACTGATAAAGCAATCGCTCACTTAAATAGGTAATCGGTTGAACCTGGAAAAAGCACTGCAGCAACATATCTGGATCATGCCCAATGTGCCACATGTACAGTAAGACGTTCAACTCAAATAAACCAGAGCTGTTTAGCCTGCAAAAAAAATCGATCTTGCACAACAGTGAGGGAACTAATAATGCTGCAAATGGGATTACTCACTGGCAACCTAAATACATAAGAAAAAAAACAAGGAGACGGACGTATGAAGACAAGTCAAATAAAATTATTGGAAAAAAATCCCTGCTAACCGAATAGCTTGACAGGAGACAGGAGTGTTAAGTTAAAGGTGCGATCACATCATCGCTGTTATGTTTACTGATTACACCTGTCTAAAAAGTTATGCTGAATGCTCTTCGGTTTGTCAGCCTGTTAGTTTGCCACCTCGACAAACCAAAG
This sequence comes from Psettodes erumei, assembly GCA_016785225.1. NCBI lineage: Eukaryota > Metazoa > Chordata > Actinopteri > Pleuronectiformes > Psettodidae > Psettodes > Psettodes erumei. The sequence continues at coordinate 1,489,537 of JAFBJZ010000411.1, forward strand.
GTGGCTATCACTGTCTATTTTTTGAAGCAAGACAGTTGTAATTAACGTACCCAACTAAACGATAACAACTATTTTAGACATCTTAAGTCAATAAGGTAACTCGGGTCACAATTAATTGCATAACTATACCTGACAGCTCGCTCTTGCTTGGCCAGTTTCAGTTACAGCGTTACTAACCAAAGCAACTAGCCAACAGTTAGCAAATAGCTACAGAGAGAAGATTCAATACCTGCTGCTAGAGGTAGCTTGTTTCTTGCGCTGGTAGCTACTTCGCATTGAACAAATTTTAGATAAATTCAAACATTACTCACCATTCGCATATGTCTGTCCCGTCCCCGTCCCATTCTGAGAGTTGAACCCAGCAGTTGACATCTTGAAATGGACACCAGGATCTAATTTAGAGGTGCTTGGTTGGCGAATAGCTAGCTACGTCTTTAGCTAGCTAACTAGCTGGTAGTCGCGGGGTAACGTTCAAACCTGTGGCTCTGACGATGTAGCGTTTCGCCGACGCGTCGTCAACAGTGATGTTACTTAGTTTCTTTTAAAAAATAAGTTAATTTGCTGACTTAATGGCGATCACAGGGCCATGGCTCTTGCCGAAACCCCGTTCAACTAGCTAGGGGTAAGTAACGACAGGCCTTGTCAGAGTAATCGTGTGAGACACTTCTCCTCTTTCACCGGAAGTTGGGATCACCCAGCAGGATCAACGTAAAATCGTTGGGCATGCGCAGTGTGTACACGTGGCATTTCCTCCTGTGCTCTGTTTTTTCAGGCGTACTAGGAACATTTGTTCACCTGATTCTATCTCCGGATTTATGCACAGCTACCGTTTTTAAGCGTTTGCTCTTAGTTGGACGCGGCAGAATTGCTGAAATACCAACCAACAATCAGTTCACTTCAAACGACTACCAGAGTCGTGTTCACCCATATACAAATGATAGTTAAGTCTTCTCAATGTAGTGTGATTGCATGATTTTACATGCGATAAAGCAAATACTACAAGCTAACAATATGCGAGCTATGTTTTTTGCGATTTTGTTTGATCATTTACGTGTACATTAATAAAGATATTGCATGAAAAGAAACCAAGTAAAATGTGTGTGGAGATCATAAAAGAGGGACTTTAAAATTACGATGTATTTTTGTTCTTCTGCCGGAAAGATGATTGTGAAACATAAACAGGAAGCGGCTGGGCAGAGTTTTGGGGAGTTGCTGGACAGCCATTGCAGTGTCGTGGCTCAGTAACAAAACACGAAAAAGGAGAGGAAGACCTGACATCTCGCAGGCTCTCTTTTTTTACGGGGGGACCAAATTATATGCGTATAAGAGTGAAGAAGTGACTCGTTAAATTAATCTACACTTTAAAAACGGGTAAGTTTTCCGAGACAATTTCTCCCTGATGATCAGAAAAGAATCTTGTGTGAGCGGTCGGCATCTCGGCTAGCAAATTATCCCGGCTGCTAACGATGCTACCTTAGCATTGCTAACACTAAGTTGGCTAACTCACTTATTTACGAATAACATAATTTGATATTAACCGAAATTAAGCCGTTGTAGTATGTATTTTACCACTCGCGTTTATTATCTGAAGGGGATCCTCGCATTATTATGTCCCCGTTGTTAGTACACGGATTAAAGTAGTTCTCCAGCTAACAGCTAATTAGCTATCGTAGCCAGTAACCCCTCGATGCAACGTCGCTTCTTAGAGAATTGACACGTAACTAGTGGCTTCCTGCTAGCCAGCCCGTTAGCCGGCCTCACCCGAGCTGTATAAGATTTGACTTAAGTCTATATGTCTAACTTTGACATGCTCAAGTGTTGGTGAGGTAATTGTGTTTCTCTTTAGTTTTTTGCCAACGCGGGATCTGGCAAAGATCAAATAGCCATGTAACGTTGTCCGATAAGGTAAAGGTTAGCCAACTTCTCTGCTACGTTGACAGTGGCTGTGATAACTGGACTGGTTTGACAGCCGAATCAAACCGCATCTAGTGTATTTTCTGTAGTATGGATTCACAAACGAGTGCCTGAGAGAATTGGCATCAAACGGGAAAACGTGTTTTTGGTTATAATATGTAAGCTAAAGTCGATTTCTAAGGCGGTCATTTATGTAAGCGTTATGCTTAATGAATACCAGATTTTCTATTCTTTATTCTTACCTGATTGCAAGGAGTCGTTAGCAGTTGTTCTTCAGACAGTATTAGTTAAGAAGGTGGATTGCAATATGAGTAAATTGTTAGCAGGTGTAGTTTGGTTAATTTTGAGTAAGTACACTCAGTTTGAAACCGTGTTTATTAACTCATCTGATAGTGATGGTGAGTTTAGCTGTGAGAGCATTTTTAGCCAAATTCTTCCTACCCTTCCACTAGTCTCAGGTGGCAGACTTGGCAAAGAGCAATTTTTGTCACATTTTACCATTGTCACTTGAAGAGCTGCAGTGATTAGATGAATGATCAAATAGTCAACTGTTGGGAAATGACTGGGCATCTATTTTGATAATCTAGCACAATGACAGCAGTTTGTGCTTTAAAATATTGCCATTGGCATTTTTCACCATGTATTGATTCATTACAGACCAAAAGATGAATCAGTCGATTCAGAAAATAACTGGGGTCTTAATTGATAATAATCATCACTTGCAGCCCTACTTCAGCGCAAGCTGGTGAAGCTTATTTTTAAACTCACGTTATATATTGACCCCTTGGTTGTTGTCAGTTATGGCAAACTGCCTCACATTCAAAGCTTAATCACGGCACATGTGGGAGCACCAGACTGTTGCGCCAGCACCCAGTGGCGTAGTAGCCAGTGGAGGCGGGAGTGGCCGCATATGGGACTGGAGCGTAGCACCGGCTGACGTGTAGTTCAGCTGTATTTGTACTGTCTTGACCTTTGGCCACCTTATACTTTAGTCCTGGAGTTGTTTGCACATTACGTAACAAGAGACCTTGTTCTGATGCGTCTGTAACTGTCACAGAGAAAAAAAAGGATGAATCGGGGGAAACAGTGTGTGTCTTCAATCATCATGGTGTCATGGAGAGAGATAAAACTTTGATGGAGCCAAAAGCATCTCTTGTTGTTAGAGAGGAATATTGTTAGTTTGCTTCCTTGCCCCCCCCAACTGATTTTCATGATCGTGACCATTACTGAAGCATTTGCTCACGCGTCACTTTAAAAACAATGAAAAGAAGCTTGTGGGGAATAGAATGACCAACAAACAAAACAAGAACTTTTCTTACGCAAAAAATAACAAGCTGTTGCATGTACCACATCAGGGATTGGTTTATTTCATAAAGTATGCACATGTAAACACCATGCCCTGTCTCAGATCCATTCTGTCTTGATTGAAATACAATATGTCCAGCGTATCTTGAAAGGCTTAGACTCGGCTTAGACTTCATCTCAGACTTAGGCTTCATGCAGCCTTGCAGATTGCTTGTGTTGAATACAATGCTCTTGTTGCCCGTTGAGGAGCTATGTGATCAGTGCTCAGAAACTTCTGTCCTCCTGTCCAAAGACTCCTCCTGGAACAAGCTAATCATTGACCACAGAAAGAAAATCATTGTTCTTATCACCAGTCGCCAATAGCTGTCTGATAGTTTGAGGCAGGCTTCATATTCATAGACCCGAGTACCATCACTTCAGTGCGGTTATTTGTTGAGGGGTGCCGAGTGGTTCTTATTGATCTTACTCTCTGTCTTGTTGTACTTTTAATCATGTTTTTTTTTCTCTTTACATTTGATGGTGATTTCAGGTACTTTCCTTTTGTAGTCCAGTTCTTTGCTACTGGGAAAAAAACCTTTTTCTCTTTTAGATCTGAAAATTGTGAGGTGAATACCAGCTACAGTTGAAATTGCGCTGTCTACTTTATTATGAAAACTAATCTTACTGGATATATGCAGTAATTTCCCAAATTTATTTTCATTTTAAACCTTCTCCAGAAATTTGGAACCGAAGCATTACCCTCTATATCCCAATCTAACTTTTTAAACTTGCAGCTTTTCCCTACAATCTATTTTTGGAGACTGTTATGAATTTAATTTGTTTTTTACACTGGGGACACAGAGATTGCCCAAAACTCCTCAAAAGTTCCCTGCCAGAAAAATTTACGGCAGACGTTTTTTTTCCTCGACGTGCATTGACAACACACCCGCAGAAAACACAAGTTATTGATAAATATTCAGACCGGAAGTAATGACAAAAGTTACCAACATTATACAACTTGTGTCTGGCTTCAGTTTTACTCCCTTGTGTTATAATGACAACACAACTGTTTTGCCCCTTCTGTGTGTATTCATGTCTTCTTTTCTCTGCTTTTTTCCCCCCATTCGTTGTTTTACAGGATTCAACACGCTCCAGATATGTCATTCATATTTGATTGGATTTATAGCGGTTTCAATAGCGTACTACAGTTTTTAGGTGAGTACTGGTGATCAGACACGTTAACTTACACGAAACAGGAGTTCGGTATTGAAGATTAAACAGATCTGACAACAGATTGTTGACAATTTTGACTCCTTCAACCAGAATGTTGTTCCCATGATGCAAATCACACAGTTAAAAGTGTTTAGTCACAAGGTGAGCAGGGTTACTAATGTGAGACTATGAGTAAATGTCTCCAGTGATCACAAGAAGAACATTTAAATGTTACAACTCCTGATTTGCACTGCAGTCCTCATGTGCACAGCGAAAAGCGCGGCTAACACTGCAGTGCACAGTAATGGGCTTTGGTCCTAGAAATCCCCTTCTGTTGTGGGTGAAACTAATAATAAGAAGCACAGTTTCTCTTAAAGTTCCCTGAAAGTGGCTCAGCTAAAAGTATCTCCAAAACTGCATATGTCATGAAAGGCGCATAGAGGAAGTGTCTCTCAGAGGAGTGACATGATTTGCCAGCCCTGCTTTTTAAAAAAAAAAAAAAAAAATTGTACCCTGAAAAATCTCATTTGCACCAGCTGCTCTTCTCCGCAGCGTGTGCTGTTCTAGTTCCTGTGTCAGAGCTGCTCCTGTGAAGCAGTTGTTCCTGTTCTCCCTGTTGGACAGGTTGAATGGTGATGTCGAGAGTAACAGTGTTACCCATTTGAGCTGACTCAGACATTTCACAAAGTCACGGGGCACCGCTACAGTGACTCAGACAGTGGTAAACTCAAAGCGGAGGATCTGTCTGCACAGCCGAGGGGGGAGTGACCTTAGTTGTCCCTTTCGTTGCGTATTCAAGTCGTCCTTCTGCCGATCTGTGAGAACTGACAACAAGACGAGAGCAATCTCATTGGTTTCCCCTTAAAGAATAAAGTATTGTTGCACATTTTAAATTAAAGGTGTTTTTATTGCGAAGAATAGTGAGTTTTATCAGTGGGGATTATTATTAGGAGGAATAACCTTCAAAATTATTATTTTTTCAGCGTAGCTTAACTCAAGCTTCTTTTTTGTTTCATTAACAATATGATGTAGAGATTAGAGAATGAACAAATCAGTGAGTAGGTACAATCACTGATTTCACTGTGCATCAAGGGCCCTATAAGTGTGATCTGAATATCTAGTATGTTCCTGAGACCAAGTCTGAGCTCGAAAAGTTCTTAAGACCTTCAAAATCAGACTCATCACGTGAATTGAAATGTACTGAGGTTTTACTTATGTGTGAAATTTCCAAAGACTTAGCGTTGAATGTTTAGATGCAGCGCGTATTAAAAGATTTCTAGTGTCGACTGTTCTCTGAAATGCTTCTGGCTTTGTTTCAGGACTGTACAAGAAATCCGGCAAGTTAGTATTTCTTGGCCTGGACAATGCCGGCAAAACGACGCTACTGCACATGCTCAAAGACGACAGATTGGGACAGCATGTGCCAACCTTACATCCAAGTGAGTTGGTGCTGCTTTCTCTCGCGCACGTGCTCACCCACATGTCTATCTTATGTTATGTATCGAGTTATTCAAAAATTGATCCGGCTGATAACTCACAGGCATTTGTTATCTATTTTTAAACAAGCATTTTCATACAGCCCTGTTGATGACATATTAATTCATGCTACACGAGTGTAAGTACGCAAAATTATTGTGTGTTGGCGAATTTTGGAGGTATTGCATTTTTCAGATTAGCTCATGGTCATTTTTCTTTTTCCCTCCAGCCTCGGAAGAGTTGACGATTGCTGGCATGACCTTCACCACCTTTGACCTTGGAGGCCACGCACAAGGTTTGTGTTTGTGTGTGCTGTTTGTGTACTAATGTGTATTGGTTTTGTTGGTCGGTTTACACGTTAACGAAGAGCTGACGCTTTTGCACCGCAGATATGATCTGAGAATAAAAAGACATACTGTAAACCATTTGCCTTCAGGTAACGCACCTGACCCACTTGTGGGGGAAGAGAGGAAATTCTCTCCTGCCACCACACATGCTAACAGAAGGCCAATACAATATACCACTGCAGGAGACAGACCAGACTGTAAAACTCGCCTTCATTTGTGTGTTTGTTCCTGCAGCTCGTAGAGTGTGGAAAAACTACCTCCCTGCTATCAACGGCATTGTCTTCCTTGTGGATTGTGCGGACCATGTGAGGCTGGCCGAATCAAAAGCAGAACTCGACGTAAGTACCTGTTCCATCTCGGTCACAGCTGTGCTGCAGAGCAAGTTCAAGTCCCCCTGAATGTTGGACAGAAAGCAGAAGCAGTTTAAAAAAAAAAAAAATACATTTTTAATAATGGAAAAAAGGGTATATGTGTATGGAGAAGAGATGCGATGTAACCACAGGAACAAGATGCTGTCGATGTCAGTCATTTCAAAATGAAAAAAGTTTTTTAATTTAGGAAATTAGTATTAGAGTAGAAGTAAATTACATTTACCTCCTGGCAGACACTAAATATCATTCATACATCACGGTCTGATCGGTAACATAGGATGTGACGCCAAACAGTAATACCTTCTCTCCCCTCCCAGGCATTAATGACAGACGAGACCATTGGAAATGTGCCTATCCTGATCCTGGGCAACAAGATCGACAGATCGGAAGCCATCAGTGAGGAGAAGCTGAGGGAAATTTTTGGATTGTATGGACAGACGACAGGCAAGGTAAGTGGCCGCAACAGCTGTCTGTCAGGACGGTGTATGCATGTTACACCGAATCAGTTAATGGTCTTACAACGTGACTTCCAATGTGACAACAATATGTACTAAAAAGTGATTTAGCTTGACCCTTTTTTCTGCTTTTTTTCCCTCAGGGCAACATTCCCATGAAGGAGCTGAACACAAGACCACTGGAGGTGTTCATGTGCAGCGTGTTGAAGAGGCAGGGCTACGGCGAGGGCTTCCGCTGGCTCTCCCAGTACATCGACTAAAGAAGCCAAGCAGCCGAAACTTACCAACACCACCACCACCACCACCACCAAGGGGGGGGCGCTACACCCAACCACTCGAGACGCCCACCATTGCCACCAGTACCATCATTCTCAGCCCCATGTTTGGTTAAACAAGTCTGCCTCCACCTCCAGAGAAACCAGTACAAGTTGATCCCAATAGACTTTTATTGGTCGAACATTTGGTTCCGCACTTACAGCCTTCATACCTGTACGCGCGTGCGCACACACACACACACCACAAGTTTCCATCTTTTTTTTTTTTTTTTCCCTAAGAGAGTAACATAACATTGGTTCCACAGCAAGCGGTGTTCAAATTCAAATGGATGAATCTTTTCTATATCGTGTCTGTCGTTTTCCGCCCTCTCTCCCTCCCTTCCTGCCATCTGTTGAGTGTGATGATAGATGCAATATAACTGTAAATCTGTACAAGTATCAAAAGTCCCCAGCGCCTCTTCCCCCTCTTCATCTCATTTTCCGCAATGACAGAGAGCAAAGTGTAGCTGTATACATTGCAGTACTTTTTTTTTTTTTTAACAGTAAAGACATTCATTCAACATTGTATTTAATCACTGCATTTTGGTTTGTCCTGTTTTTTTTTTTTCTTTCTACATGACTTCAATAAATAAAATGCGTGGCCACGTTATACAGCCCTCACTATAGACGTGTGGCTGTATCACCCATTTATGGAAATGGACCAGTGCATTTATCTTAGTGATCCATTTCTCTAGGTTACTTGGAAGTTAAAATACCTTTGTTCCAGACTTTTATCTTGTGGGCACAGTAGCATAGAATGGATCTAAGGAAACTGTGAGCTCCGTTTTTTTTTTAAAAGAGAAACATGGGGTGGTAGTATAGCGATGGGGGTGGGGGGAATTTTAATAGAAAATAATACTGGCTATAACCCCAGCAAGGTTTGATGAAATCATGTAGATAGCACAATGGTCAGTTGATGCAAAGAAAACTATTTAAGTAAATGAAGCATTTGAATAAATAGGTTGATGATAATAACATGCAGTAAGAGATGAAGGGGGGAATAAACAGATGGTTGCAACTTCTAGTTGTCGATATTAATAGTTCATCCTACAGATGTCTTTTGCAGCGCACACCTTTTTAAAGGGTGAATCTAGTCCCCAAGTGTAGAAAACAGAGGACACAATCCCATAGTGGGACCAGGTAGATAGGCCAATGACACCTCTAAGAAAGGGACCATGTATATATGAAATGTACACGAACATCGTACATGGATTTTGTATTTATAAGTGGTATCCTTTGATCTATGTGCATTACCAGAAACCATTATGCATGCCTTGTTCTATTGATTTTTTTTAAATGACCATTATTCCAGAGAGTTAAACAAGAGGGAAGAAGATGCCAAAACTTACAATGAGATCTAATTGTCATGTTTTGTTTTTTAAAAAAAACAGAAACAATGGAATTGCGCGTAATACACACTTTTTCTGTTCTCGTCCCTTTGTGTCTCTTTCATTCCCTCATGACTATGTGATGAGCTGTTCCAACAAGGGTGGGACCTGCTGTTGTTTGCATCATAAAAATGTAATAAATGTTTGCAATGAATAACAGGCTTTAACATTGATCCACAATGCAGACTGATTTTTTGTTGTTGTTTTTCATTTTAATTTGGGTTAGAGCAGTGATGAATGAAGCCCCTTTACTTAAGTAAAAGTCCCAAAGCAACTGTGTCAAAAATATGACAATATGACAATAATGACTTCCTTCATTCAAAATCCAACATAAATGACAAATATAAATATTATAATTATGAATAAAATGGCTCTTGTGATGGATATATTATTATTTATGATGTCATTAGATTGTTGACATTGATGCCCCAGTGTGCATACTGTAATTTACTGCTGGTAATTTTGCAATAGTTACAAAGGCAAAGTACAAGTACATCAATATTCTATTCACGGTTTGTACTTTCCGGCAGGTGTTACACCTGTGCCAGAGAAGTACATTTTAAGATTCTGAATCAGCCACAATATACCTTGTGTTTAAATTCTTAATACAATGTGCACCTGCTAGCTTATTCTGCATGGTGCTAACTTGCTAATATAGGAGAGGAGGACTGTTTTTAATCCATTTATATACAGTGACTTTAAAGTTGCAAAAATAAGACCTGGCAGTTAAATAATCAACCATGTGTGACCAGCTTTTCCAGTTTTCTATAGCATTTTGTTTAAATTTACACAAAATATAGGTTACATTTTAGGTCCTGTAATTTCCTGTTAATTTGGCAGGGAGCTGATAGTTAATAGTAAAGTGGATTAAGAAGGTTCCTGGATCAATAACTCGCACAGTTCATTGTAGGAAACTTTATTCAAATGGCACTATGGGGAAAAAGTGCTGTCACGTTTAAGTCATATCACATCATGCCACTAGAGGGCAGTACTGTACAGCAGCTGAGGCTCTCTGTCAACACAACATCTTTTAAAATCTGTTCTTTTTTGCTGAAATGGGGGGGTATTCCTCCACTCAGATAAGACAGTAAAAAGAAAGACTACAACTATTGCACTTTCTGTACTTAACAGCATAAAATGTATCCATCGATCCAGCTGATCAATATTAACTTTAAATGAACTTCCATTCACTGCACACTCTACTGGGTGTAAATCTACTAGGGGTGATCAAACTAATGTTGGTGATTGATTTTGAAATGCTTGCTGAAATGCTGAAATCATTACTACAGATAACCAGTATTTTAGTAGTAATCAGAGACATTCTTTAGGTCAAATAAAATATAAATTACTGTGGGAATCTCTGATCAAGAGAAGGAATATAGTATCAGGTTTACCTCCTCAGCTCAATTTACTTAGGTAATCGCCTGTACAACAGTCTCACTGTTAAACATGCAGAATGTATGCATGTGTGAAACAGAGCCTCTGCTCTTTCCCCTAAAGGTTAATGTTTTATCAAAATGTATATTAATATTTCATGTTAGCAGAGGTGGTCTTGATTTTGGGTGACTGCCTCCAGTACCAAACACTGAGAGAAAGCTTGCAATGCAAGATTTTCACTAAAATTATGAAATTTTATGGGATGATCTTGGGTTGTTGTCTGTTGTATTTGGCTCTTCACTAGTGATTAGCAAAGTGATTCACAACCCTTGTCAACAATTTAGATTTGTTGTAGATTTATATCTTTTCTCTTTCGTCGGCTGTTGACAGAGAGAGATAACAAAGCACACAGTGCCAAAATAACATTACCAGTTGTCAGTCATCAAAGATTAGTTCACTCTGTTTATAACGTGTGGCCTTTAGACATGATGTGGTCTGCTCCATGTCATATCACCAAATCATTAACTGTGATGATAATAGCTCTCTTTAGTTCTCATATGAATATAACTAATATCCTGTCACTATGTTTGTTGTGTTTGAAGCTCAGTTATGTTAAACTTTGCACTGTGTTTCATGCAACAGTGACTGAATCATTTATGCACATGGATCAGTGACAAGATGCTTCCATTTGTGTCTACATTAAAACTATTTTAAAAATCAAAATGACTATCGCTGTGGGTCTTAATAGGTCTCAAGATTGTTTTTCTTATAAACTGCTGTTACATTGTCACAGTTTAGATGGTAAAATTGCTCAGAAAGTATTAAATGTACAAGATGCATTCTAATGTACAAAAAGCAACAAAAGTTATAAATATCAGTATTACTTTTTATTTGCTGTGGAGGCAGGTTTTGTCTTACTTTTTTTGATTTAGATGCACATCTTTAAAACTAGGTGTCAGACAGTTACCTGATTATACATTTATGCCAAGTGTGTATATCAGCTCCAGACTTTTGTAATATATCTGAGCAGAACGTCCCGCTGTTCCCGTTCCGAAAAGGTGATTCACTGTCTGAGAGGAAGGAACTTGTTGTATGCAGGGTCTCTTCGTCTCAGCTGCTGAAGCTTTTAACTCCTTCAGAGTCATAGTTGTTTTGGTGGCTTTCCTCACCAGCCTCCTTCTTGCACGGTCACTCAGTTTGTGAGGACGGCTTGCTCCAGGCAGATTTACATGTACCATATTCCTTTGAATTCTTAATGTTGGATTACCTGAACTGGATGTTCAGTGACATGGAATTTCTATCCATCTCTTGACTTAAACAGTTCAATAACCTCTTGACAGAGTTGTTTGGAGGTTTCTTTTATCTTCATGGTGTAATTGTAGCCAGGAACACTGACTAACCAGTGACTGCACTTCCTGACACAGGTGTCTTCATACTACACTTGAGACACATTCCTTGCACTCAGTTGGTTTCAATTTCACTAATTGCAATACTACTAGTACCAACTGGCTGGAGCTCTGTTGAATTTGTCACTTCAAAGCGGGTGACTGTCTATGCAATCGCACATTTTAAGTAATTTTATGTTATTCTGTACTACAGTTTTACTTTGTGATTTAGACTGAGAACCAAATTTTCACATGAAAACCTTGTCTACCGCTGCTTTATTTTTAAAAAAGAAAGGAAGAAAAAAAACAAAACATCAGGTAGGTGGATGTAAAGGTTCACCTGACTCCCCTATGGCACATTCTGAAATAAAATCCTGGGTTTATGCAAAACAGTCACCTAAAACTGCCTTCAGAGATCCTTGAAGTTGTGATGGGATAGTGGGTAAGTAGTGTAACTATACAGCAGATTGAACCCGTTGAGCCTTCACAGCAGCCTGGAAAAATAACATTTAGATTGCAAAACAAAAATGATTTTCAAAAAGGGTCCCAGAGGAAAAGAAATAAAATGAAAGCTTTGTGAAGAAAGCCAGGTGCATGAAGTCTCTCCAGGTGTTTTTGCTTTGTGCTGCTAAATTGATTTCCATTATTATGAATATGTCGGTTTGTTTGGCACATTTCCAGGGTGTGTTTGTGTGAATCTGACAGATGAGAGAGTTGAGGTCTATCTTATTATAAAGCCAACAGAAGTGAGCTAGAAATCACGCTGTACCTGAAATGGTCAGATTATTGCAGATAAAAAAGCACTGAAAGCATTTAAGTAAATAAAAACAAAAGAGAACTGAAACAGAAAATGATGAGTCATTGATTAATCAACCTTTGTTTCTTCCTCCAAGGCCCTGAAATAAACCCAAGAGAGCTGAGTCTGGCTTAACTGTGCCTTCATAAAGTATATTATGTGTAGTATAAAGTATATGATATTCAAAAGTGAGATGATGCTTTGTGACTGCAACTTTTCTTTGCTTCTACCCTGGAAACATCTGCATCATCCCAGTACATTTGGTTTTTGCCAGTACGGTTCTGGGATTCACGTCTGGGCTTTGAGGCCGCTGAGGGACTTTCACATTCTTGCTGTGAAGCCACTCCAGCGTTGATTTGGCAGCATGTTTGAGTCCTGTTGGAAGCAGAAACGTGTTGGCCCCACTCTCAGGCCTTTGGCACTCGTAAACACGCTCTCCTTGAGATTTGCCTGTGTTTGGATCCCTGCATTGTTCTTCTGGACCTCTGGCCAAGTCCAACAGCTACACCATCATGCTGCAAGGTATTGATGGTGTTGGAGGGTTGGGGATGTGACTTATTTCATCAGGTCGCAGGATTGTTTGCGTCATGCTCCATCTTTCACGTCTTTTGACAAACTTCAGGATGTTGCCCTGTGTTTTTCTGCAGTAGAGGCTGTTTTCTGAATATTTAGAAAGCAACTTTCAACCATCGTGATTGAAGAATACTGGAGTTTTGTTGGAGTTGTCGGCCTACTGATCAAGGTCTTTCCTGGCAGGTTGCTACTTTTTATGTATATTCTTTTCTTCCCCAGATCTGTGGTAAAGTCGTAAAGTTTCTTTATGCCAGTTTCAAAGATACTGTGTCCTTTTAAATGTTGTGTGCAGGTGAACTCCAATACAACTTTTCACATTTGAGGCACATTAAAGGTTCAGGTCACCCAATTATGAAAAACTTTTTGTCATTTGAAATTCATGCCTTCACTCAAATACAGACAAAAGTGAATGGAATTTTGTGACAGTATAGCACCTTACTGTCTACGATTTTCTTGTCCCTACTAGTTGGTGTCAGTAAAAATGCTGACAATGAGATTTGTGCATTATCTGGAATAACTGGGGAACTTCTCCTGGAAAGTGATGATGCATAATTATAATATTTATACTATAAAAGAGGTAAATTTAAGAGACATCTCGTTACAGATCAGTTAGAAAGACCAGTGAGGCTTCAGGAAAGGAGGATGACAGGCACAAAGTTTTGTGTACACAGAAAGCACTGCTTTATTGACTGCACTGGACTGGATTGGTCTGGACTGGATCAGATGGGACTAGGACTCCATTAGATGAGGGTGGGAGTTGCGGGGGTGTGGTCTGATTTAATTGGATGGGTGGGTGGTGGTGGGGGAGGTTGAAGGGTTGGGGTGGGCGGGGTGGGATGCAGCCATCATTAAGGCAACACAAACAGCATGCAGATACAGTCACAGGAAACATTGTCATCATCATCATCATATTGCTTTTCAAAGTCTTGCTTAAAACATTGAAATTGTACAAAAAGGAAGAAAATAGGTTTTTCGCACTAATGAAAAAATACATTTTTTGATTTTTTTCCCTCCTACAAAGAAGATTCTAATACAAGAAAATAAATATAGCAAAAAAAGCCAAAAAATAATTTAAAATAGCTCTTCTTTTTCATATATGTTCAATAGTTCTCTTTGCTATTAACAAATGGCACAACATTCTTTGAAACAAAGAACACAGAAGGATTAACTCCTGCAACATTCATATTATTGTATTGAAGAACCGATGCAGAGTGGAGGAGAAACTGGACACAGCAGCAGAGATTTAAACAACTTTATAAGGACAAATAAGACAGGAAGAGGAGGAGGAAAAACCTGTGTCCAGTTCTGGTCTGATTGGATGATGCTGATTAGTATTCAAATAGTGCCTAAATATGACCAATAAGATGCAGAATGATACCCAATAATACCTGAAAATGGCATGAGAGAGCAGAGAGAAGGGCGAGAGACCATTCAGAAAAGAAGTAGCTCAATTAATTAACTAACCTTCTTTCAACAAATGAGGACATACTAAGTGCTTCAAATAAGATTAACATTAAAAAAGATTTATAAGTCATAGGAGATGGTATAAAAAGGTGGTTGTTGAAATTTGATGAAGTTTTGCAAACTAGAACTCCACTGATTTTTTTGGTTCATAATGTGTTCAGAACCTGAGGGAGAATCTCAGGTCAGGCCAGGGGAGCAAGAAGGTTCTTTTGTTATTAATGAGTCAGAAACTGCCTGCTCTGCACTGCATGGGAGAGACATTGAGAAAGAAGGGAGGAGAGGGTGAGAGAAGATGAAGAGAGACATGAAGTGGAGCTGGCAGATGAAAAATATCAAAAGTAGCACAAAGTTAAGGAGAGACTGAGTGAGGGAAAGAGACAGAGACAATCATGGAGAGGAAAAACAAGGAGGAGAGTATTTAAGAGTGCATCCACAGTAAGCTGGCTAATCCTGTTTGGCTCTTTTTCCAGTATCTTTCACAACACAAACTGAAGAGTAATTGCTGGCCTTGGAAAATGACCACATAAGCCTGATCAGGGGCTGTTTGCAGTATATTTAAGAAGACAACGCTTTGTTTCCTTCAACTTTCTCTATGATCATGTGATTGAACCTATCCAATCACAGAGGGCTTTGAAATCATAAAACTAATTTGATCAGCACACTGCTGTAGTCATTCATTAAATCATTTTGATGTTTTCCTATTGTTGAGGTGCTTAAGTGTGGATGTAGAAAATGATCCAGAGAAATACTAATGATTAAATACAGTGTGTCATTTTGTCCTGTAAAATGTTTTGAAAATGTAGCCATCTTAGTGTGAACGTGTCCTAAATGTGTGTTCAGAAAGAAAGCAGGGCAAAGGTTTACACTGCATGACTCTTCGACCCCTCTCCTTTTTCCTTTCATCTCCCTACATTTACAAAGAAGATTAATAAAGCCCCGGGCTAAGCAGAAATTTTTAATTTAAGCTGAAATATTTTCACTGGTCATGCCTTAGTCTCAGTTGGTGCAGCCCCGGGCAATTTAACAACTAATTGTGCCCAATTGCATCTTACCACTTGCACCACATCAAAGTTTCATCTAGCGTTCTATTTGAGCACACCTTAAGTGAGAGTGACAGGTCTAGTTTAATCCAGATGAGGAGGAGCAGGAGGAAGAGGAGGAAGAAGAGAAGAAAAAGGAGCGGAGGAGAGTAAAGGGAGACTGAAGCAGAGGGTTGGTCACTTCAGTGGGAGAGCAGTTGACCTGTTATGCAGTCTTAACTACATTTGACCCAGAGTCTCAGCAATGCTGCACTGAGTCATTCCTGAGCGTCCTGCAACCACAGTCGCCAGTCCGGACACACTCTGCACACACTTCCTGTATTTTTAGAATAACAGCACACAGAGGGGCTGCACTTTCCTAAATTTAGGTAATCAAAACACCTACTGCTCCCCTGCATGTATCAAAGATTAGACGATGGAGGCAAATAAATTCATATCTGCCTCAGAGGAAGAAGATAAACATTTGTTATGTGTAAGAGAGGGAGAGATAAAGAAGACAAGTTATGAAAGCAGAGAAGAACAGTGGGAAAAAAGATGAAACAACAAATCAGGAGAAGGAAATAAAGCACACACAGAGCAGTGAAATTACGAGTGGGAGAAAGAGCAGAGACAGAAATACAGTGCAGAGGGCTGCCTAACAAATGGTCTTAACCTGCATCTTAAATCCAGATTGTGTCTAGACGTGATTTATCAAGATTGTATTTACACATGGAAGTAAAGAGTCTCTGGTGCTTGCACTGAAATCACTCCTTCCTTCAAAAAACAGATTCCCACCCACGTCCTTTTGTTATATTTATGATCCCAGCATAGTGCCCAGTTGAACTTAAATTTAATGTGACCAAATGTTGTTTTGGACATCGGTGGGAGACGGTAGCTTTGGCCATATGGATCTTAAGTTCAGTGAGTCTTTGTTGCATTTACACCTCAATTTGTCTGTGGAGATATATGTCTGAGCAGAGTCTCAACCTCCCAGGAGCCTAATGGTAAAACCAGATGTAAAGGAAGGTTGAATAAATTGCTCAGATTGTGAGAGGAAACTAAAGGGACTCAAGCCAAGAGAAACTGCCAATACATACAAACACACAAACATACACACACAGTAGGGTCCAGGCTTAGATAATTTTCCCATTATGGGAACATAGAGTATAACTAGTATATTTATAATATATTAATTTCAGTTTTAACTGGATTATTATTGGTCTTCAGTGTCTTTATAATTTAGAAATATATCTCATTACAATCACGTACAACCACAATCTGTGATTATCTGACAATCTGATAGATAAGGTACAAAAAAATCGAATCTGTTCTTGTGGCTGAATGTGGAAAAATAAAAATAATGCTGGTCTTACTTCCTTTTTTGTTTTACTGTATTCTCAACAAATCCAATGAAAATATCAAAACTAACAAAGTGCTAGCCTGACTCTTCCATACTCAACTGTGTAATTTTCCTGGCCAAAAATATAATACTTTTGGACAAGTTGTAAAAACTGTTACACATTTTATGTATTGAGCAAAAACAAAAAATTTAATCTAATTAATTTCTAAAAAACCCCTCACAAATGTATTGATAAAATGACCTAGGTACTGTAGTTTTAAAAGTTACTCAGATATGAGTAAACGTGCATTTGTTGGTTGTCAGCTGCAGATGAATGCACAGCTGGGGCACTGGTGTGCAGTGACTCAAAATAAACTCTACTGAACTCACTTGTGTGTGTTGTTTTTTTTTAGTTTCTGGACAATTATGGAGATTTATGGTACAAAGGAATAAGATAGATCAGACTTCTCATATAGACAGTTCAAAGTAAAATCAATACATTGTTGGTCTTGGTCTTTTCATGGGATCTGTTGACAGTATAATTATCTTTGTAAGTGTTGTTTGTTGTTGGTCCTTACTACACTGCTGAGTACTGTTGGGTAATTTATGCTTTTGTCTGAACAGAAATAAATGAACCACCTTACCATGTGGTTAGGTGATATGTTACTTATATTGGAAGTCATGCCTAATATTAAAATATTCCATAAAAAAAAAGAATTCAAGCCCCTGATGCAAATTTTACCCTATTCTGTTCTGCTTTACGGATTTGACTGTTAAAGTTATGTAAAGGAAATACTTGGATGGAGATCTGGCTGAGTGGAAAGAGAGAGAGAGAGAGAGAGGGAGAAAAGAGAGAGAGAGAGAGAAAGAGATTTGGAGGTGAGAGGACAAGGAGGAAGGAAGGGCCTGGTGTTGTTTATATTAGCTGCTTCTTAACTTGACTGTGTGGACAGGCTGCAAACAGAACGCAGGGGAAAGAACAAGTTGTACTCTTTCTCTGTCTGCCTCTCTGGCTCTGGTTCAGTAAACGTCTCCCTCCTTTCCTCTCTTTCTTATCCATCTCTCTACTCTTCTCTTCCCTTCCCTTCCCTCCCTCGCTCTCTCTCTCTCTCTCTCTCCAGGCCAGAGCAAACGTTTTCCCCTCGTCACACGTACGTCCACAACACGTGCCTGTCATTATTTGTCCTTAAAGCTACAGACATCCTTTTTTATTCTTTTACTTTTTTTGGGGGGGGTCGTCCTTTGCTTCATAAGCAACTTGAAAAGAGCCATGTGCCAGGCAAGGAGGCTGATCACTGGACAGGAGAGGATGAGAGAGGAGGAGTTGTGCAGGAGGGATACAATAGGAGGTTTTTTTGTAGGGATTCGGGATGGAGCAGGGTACTGTACTGCTAGTGGGGGGAGAAGGAAGATGTTGGATGGTCAAGGCAGAGTAAGGTGCGCAGTTTGTGCAGATGGGAGCTTTAGTCTTGAAAACGTTTCTTGAATCTGCTCTGGAAGCAGAAGTCATTTCATGCAGGCGGAGCCAGAAACTGATCGTGTCTACTTAAGTTATGCTGGGTCACAGCCCAACTAAAGGTGACGTCTTCAGAAGTGTCGTCGGACCAATGGTCCAAAACCCCAAAATATTCAATTTACTATCAGGTATCATAAACAGAAAAATCCAGTCCTCATATCTCAGAAGCTTGAACCAGTAAATTTGGTTCTCTGACTCCACCCGTTTAGATTAAACTCGACACTTGAGTTTGTTTCTGCCTTCACGGCAGTTCAGCCTGCGAGAAGCGTTTGCATGACTAAACCTCAGATCTGTGCAGTGATCTGGGTTGTGGATGTTGAAACCTCGAAGCCATAACTTCGTTGTAACAGAGAGGAGAGAAAAGCGGCAGTAAAAACAGAGGAAGCAGATAATGAGTCAACTAGTTTGATACGAGCCACCGTGGCCAGCTAAAGCATTACAAAAGGAAAAAAAAACAGCTTGCAAAGGCTTTTTCAAAACATGGAAAATGAAAATGTATCTAGTAGTAGTAGCTGAACAGTATCATACATTATTGTAGATGAATATAAACTCCAGCGGTAGGTATGTAGGTGGGTGGGCGGGTTTGTCATGGCTGACGTAGGACAATGAAGTGAGGACTGTCAATGACATCAGAAACAGGAAGCACTAAGCAGTCATTGGGTCTCAAGTCTCCTTTTTCTAAACTGACTTCAAGATTCATCAAGATTTCAATTCGAGGCTTTTCAAGAAAAAACATTGCATTTAATATGCAACAAGATCTATTAGTAATTACTCTGACCTTACTGAGACAGTGACTGCTTTCACGTGAGCTGAGCAGGTATTTTGTTTCCAGTTTTCTTTAATTGAATGCTCACTTTGAGGAGAAAAAAAACCCAACTCAGGCCTGAAAGAGAAAGCAGGGCATCAATTATATTTTTTAATCACTGGCCAATCCTGGCTTCACTGACCTGACGACAGCCGCAAACCACTTTCTCACTGGATGAAGGAGCAACTACAGAGGAAGAGAGATATTGTATGAACAGCTTTCTGATGCCCCTCTGGTTCCCCATAACCGCATCAGCACAATCAGCATGTTTTATCTTGAAATAGCAGAAATCAAACTCATTCATCCACCAGGAGCTAACACACACCACAAATTGGCTTGTATGACACAACTTCCCAGCAACTTATTGGTGGATGACCCAATTGAACCTCTCTGCTACTGCAAATCTTTAAACATGATCTTCTCACAGCTGAGGAGGTTCTGAGGAACCCAGCCCTGCAAGAGTGATGTCTTTCCAAGGAATTTTACAACAGTGTCAGCACAGTCAGGCGGCAGCTGTGCGAATTGTGGGCGAGGTTCCAATTACCCGCGGCAATCAGTGCCGGCCTTTGGCCAACTTTTTCAGTTGAAGTCTCGGAATCATCTCCGTGTGTAGGTGTGTTTCTGACCTGTCATTACATGCACAATGCCCACCAGCTTATTTGCTGTAGTGTAGCATTCATGCCAACACCCAAGGGAGCTTCTGACACATGCACCAGATCACCACTTACAAAACCTGTATAGTTGTATAGTTCTCCATTAAACATAATGTCTTAACCATGCACTCCAAATAGTAAGATGGCACAGAAAACATAACCTTCCAGTATTTCACAAGATGTTTTGCTAACACTGATGCTTAAAATCTGAAGATGCCACGACAGATATTGCGGATTAAATATGGAAAAGAGAGAGCAAAAAAATGCAATATTCGACCTGACACAGTTGCAAAATTCAAAGATCATCAGAGCACATTTTGGGCCATGAGCCAACACCCACACCAGTGTACCACACAGAGGACAGTGATGCTTTGAAGTCATATTCTAGTGGATATTGATAAAAAAAGAACCTGCAAAAGACTCCAGTCTACAGTATCTACGAAGCGGAAGGAGAGGGCATTGAAGCCACACTGTAAATATAGAATAATAACCAGTTTATTTTTGCTAAGGCTGCACAATATCTAGGGAAAAAAAATTCAGAAACGCAATTATCAAAATGGCATTTTGCCAGAGAAGGTACCACGATGCTGCTCTTGGGTTAAAATCTTACTTGTAACCACGAGATAATCTTTAAAAACAGCAAGTCTGATTCACTTAAAACTCCTCCACAGCACTCTGCAGAGGGATTTTTCTTCTTTTTTTTCAAGCACTATGCAGCCTTAGCATTTGCTACTACATGTTAAGGCCGTACATGTGAGGCCTTTTCTAATACCGCTGTCTACAAAGTCAGGCTACTCCGAACATTGAATATTGAAACCAAGATTACATTTTTTCTGTCTTAGCAACACATGAATGGTAATAACAACCCGGTGGAGGATTCTGTGGCCTGTAATGACACTAAACCACACCCTCGCTTCAAAAACACAAGCTTTGTTGCGGGTATCATTGTCGTATGTGTTGTTATGGTCAGTTTCCATGTGGACTGTAAAGCAGTAGCCAACGTAGAAGTCAGAAATCGTCCTTGTGTCCCGAATTTATGCTGTCGTAAAAATTTAGCAAATGCTTTACATTACAAAGTTCAACCCCCCCACCCCACCCCGCCTTTCAAAAGAGGATTTTTTTTTTACAGACTTTGCCTCTGTGGCAAAAGACGATGTGACACTTCTACGATGGCTACACCTGAAGGACAAAGGGGACAGAGACATAGCGCCCGTCACCTGTAATAATACTCTCCTGCTGTTAGGGGGCGTTTCACTCTGAGTGAGCTCATACTTCCTGATGCAGTCAGGACCAAATATACATAAAAAAAACTAGTCATCTTGTACATTATAACCCTGTTATACCAGCTCTGGTGTGTGTGTGTGTGTCTCTGTGTGAACTGTAAGTTGTGTTCAGTTCAGCAGTATTTGGCTTTTTCTGAAGGGGGGGTTACCATGTGTGAGTCTGTCTTTAACGACCATCGCCAGTCTGTTACTGTGGTGACAGGCTTTTCCTGTGTGAACCCCCCATGAATGCAGATCTAGGAGAATTCTGGTTCGGTTTATTGGTGAATTGACAGCGCCAGTAAAGGGGTTCACACAACGCCACGACACCGTGCCTGAGCTTACAGTGTATCTAACTGAACCGTATCGAGCTGGGTCGAACCGGGTCGAGAAGCTGGATTAAATCAAGCTGACTCTGGACAGTGCCAGCAGAGTCGTCTTGACATCCTTATCTAACATTCTTCATCTTGAAAAACAGAGACTGAGCATGTGTATGTGTGTTTGTGTGAATAAAGATGTAAATATGCTGCTTTGATACACAGATCTGTTCTTTGGCGTGGTCACTTCAGAGGACAGGTTAGAAGCAAAGGTTAAGGAAAAAAAAAAGAAACTGAGGAAGTAGATTGGACTTGCACCTAAATGTCTGTTTATCAGACCTGGGTAAAGCAGCCCTTAAAAATCACTGTGATGCCTTATTTCACCCCAATTTGTGTGGCCCAGTTGGGTGGGGTCTTAGCTGCAAGAAAGGTGAGAGAAAGTCCCTTCTAGTTGACCACCAAGCCGATCTGACCAGACCCACTCATCTGGTAGCTCAAACAAGTTTAAATGAGCATTAGTTATTGGTTGAGACTATTGAACCCAGGGCTGATAGTCATACGGTCACGCTGAGGGAAGGATCATGCTCAGTAGTAGTCATGTAGGAGTTCAAACAGTGAAGCTTGCCTAATAAGGAAGTTTCTAGACATACACACATCACTTCATACATATATATATATAGTATATGATATAAAATATGTATGTATATATGTATCTACGTCTTGTGTCGCCTTTTCGATAAATTTTTAACCTTTTATTCTTCTTTTTAAAAGTTTTTTTTTAACCCCTGAGAATAATACCATGGACTGCTTAAGTAGAAAATACAATTCTCTGAGAGAAGAAAAAAAAGTGTTTTTTTTTAAAAAAAAACAAATTTACAAACAACTCAATTCATGAACTGAAGAGTGCAGGCCTCTGAAGCTGAATATTACATTGTCATCATTCATCTAAGAGGAGGAAAGGGTGCAGCAGATCCATCAGTGATGGGAGCTTGGCCATGTCAAACTGCAGCAGCGGCCATGTTGGTGCCATAAAAAAGGGAATCTTACGACATCAAAAATAATAAATCATTAATAGTTCATTTATCTTAATGGATGTTGCCTGAAAGCTGCACTGTGAACCAGGAATAAATTATGTTTAAAGAAATCAATACCTAGAAATCATTGTATGTAGATAAACTGCACAGTGCATGCTCATGTTAATCAGCACAGTGATTCAGTGACTGTTCCATACGAACAAGCTAAAAGGCAAAGGTTGGGGGTATAAATAAAGGAGGCTTTGAGCTTCTGTCTGTAATTTTTCTGATGTCATATGATGACACCTGAGCCAGTGAGATGTGGTTTAAAACTCCAAAACAAGCAACTAAGTGGACATTTGAGTTAAAATTATTTTATCACGTGGTTTTTCCAGGTGTGTTTCATCATTTCACCAAATGAGGAGCATCTTTGTGCTTCTGGTCAAAATTTAGGCATATTCTTACACAAGCCATTTGAACGATGCATTATGAAATAATAACATAGATCTGACTGCTAGCAGAGAAGACAGGCTACCCAAAGAACAAAGAAATGACACTAAGTTATTTTGCCACCAAGCTCAAAAAGAAAAAATAGGCAGCAACATGGTGCTCACAGGGAGACCTGGCCAGCTCCCCTTTATTGATGGCTCTGGACTGCAGTGATCTAGTCATGGGGGCATAGAACAGTAGGCAGCTCTTTGCACCGATTGTACGGTGTGGCTCTGCTTTGCTGACTGTTGCAGATGCTTTGTTGATTAATGGCAAACGCTGCATTTACATCCTTGTTTCAGGCACTAGACAATTGTTAAGGTGACAAGGAGCCCACTGCTGGCTACCCTTGGTAACCAATCCAACTGGTTTACCTTTTGGTTTGATTGTTACAAATCCGATTGAAAAACGACTCATTGAACCACTCACTGATTGTTTGGTTGATCGAGAGGGTTGGGGTGTGCGGGGGTTCGAGGGTGGGGGCAGGGGCACAGGACGAGCGACAGAAGGCACAGAGTTTCAACAATGATTTTCTCCAAAGATTCAGGCTAAAATCTGAAAACTAAAAATAAAAAAAAACAGAACTCAGAATAAGGAAGAATTTGAAAGCAGCTGACAAAAGCCAGCCCAAATATTTCAATAACGGCTGTGATGTGAGCAAAGGGCTTTGCTTATAGTAGTTTGTGTGTCAGTATGTCTGTGTCTGTGTTTGTGTCTCTGTGTGACAATCTGAATAAGCACCAGGGTTGAGGTCAATCTGTTTACTACTCAAAAACCGGGAAAGCTGTGTTTCTTTTCAAGTCTGTGAAAGGTAAATTGACAATGGCGTTTATCGTGTACATTTCCAAACGAAGCCAGCATGATGACAATTGACCCCAACCCTGAATGAGCATCTATTATACACACGGGTGCTTATATTACAGCTCTTATGACTCGCTAGTTGTGCTTTTCAAGGCTGAAGACACGTTGTCCCATGTCATCCCCACACATATTTTGAACAATCTGATTTAAAATTGTCTTTCCACTGAATATACTCAAGAAAACAAGGACACATTGGATGTATCTCAGGCCACAAAAGACCAAAAGTGAAGCAGACCCTGAAACCAGCTTGAATAATAATAATAATGATAATAATGCCCCAAAGTGTTTGTTCCCAGGTCTGACAGATACCACAGACATGAGGCCAGAGCAGGGTACTTCAACACCCATAAACAAAATGAATCTGAAACACAAAACAAAAAAAGACTAACGGTAATGTTTGTTTCCTATTTGTTGAATGTTTCGCGTCTTGTGGTTATCTATCAACAACCTACGGTCCGGTGGAGAAGCTTCACTGTACGACAGGCAATCGGCTACATTCAAATTCCCCCCAAAAAACAAAGCAGGTAAGAGCTGAAGAAATTTTCCATTGGTGACAGGGATTTGGTTGAACAAAGCCATCCAGCCATGTGTTGTAGACTGTATACTGGGCACAAGATGGAGTCAGACTCTGCTTGGATAACTGTGTTTGTGTGTGTTGATTTGAGTATCAGTTCCTTAGGATGCCAGCACGCTCCTTCTCAACAGGTCCTCGTTCCCAGAATGCAACTGTGGCAAGCGGAGTTTGCGTCCGCCAGAGCGCGTGTCCGAATCGCTCTGCTCGCCATCAGAGAAATACCCGTCAGTCTCGGCGGCGTCCAGCAGGGATGTTTCCTTTCCTGTGAGTGGCAGGTCCATTGGGCCGAGCACCGCTACGCCTCCGCCAACACCCCTCCCTCTTGATTTGCCCTGGCGGGGCAGACGGAGCCGTGAAGCCCCGCCACGAAGGATTGTCCCCGTGTCGGGAACCGTGGCCCCAGGGCTAGAGGCTGGAGGGGGAGATGAGCTTGAGGTGAAAACGGATCCGGCCGCTGATGCAACGCCATTCCCTGCCTGGATGCTGTCCCACGGCCCGCGGTCCTCCGAGATGTGACAGGAATCCATTTTGGAGATGGGTGGCTGCGGTGGCGGGTCCCCCTGCAGGTCAGCGCTCCTGGTCTGATGGTGATGAAGATGGTGGTGGTGGTGGAGGGCCTTGGAGGAGCCCCTGGACCGTTCCCCTTTTCGGCCCACATGGCTAGTCTTGTCTTCAGCCACACTTGCCCACAGACTCTTCTTTGCAGTGGAGGGGCTGCTCGCGGCGGAAGTGGCCGCTGCAGAGAGGAGCGTCTGGGACTGGACGGGAGTGGTGGTTTGTCCACGAGCACGGGGCTTGTTGCTCCCTCGTGATTTGCGGCCCAGCTGAGGGGTTTTCCAGGTGGACTGCATGGAGTTCTCCATCATGAGGTTTAGCAGGCTCTCCTCGCCCTGCAGGAGCTGCATGTGAAGGGGAGAAAAGAGGGGTTGAGGTATGGAAAGACAGGCATTGGAGATGAAAGAGATGCGAGGAGAGGAAACAGACAGCAGAGTAAATAAGATGATAGAAAAACAAAAATGAATCAGTTCATCTTCCAAGAAGCAATTATATGAGCTTTACACAAAATATTCATGATGTATCTGGAAAGTTGTTAATAAATAGAATTAGTTTGCCTGTTGCTTCTGTTGCTGGTTTTGAATGCTCTCATGCTTGGAACAAAAACTCCCCACCCACCCAGCAACCACCTACCCACATTTCCAATTACTCAACAACAGAGGATATGAAAATGTCACATTTTATGTGCAAAAAGTGGACCTATTCTGATTTAACATTTAACATTCATTTAACATTGTGACATTCATGACTCATCATCATGAATAGTGCCATCTACAGGTCAGTGTAAGCTGTAGGGTTGTTGAACAAAAGTCAGTGATCACATCACACCCTTGAAAAAAATCCTGTTTATTTTTGCAGATGTTTTTCTTAAGAAGATCAAGTATCAACATCTCATTCTGCTTTTATTTAAAAATTACTGTGTTCCTGTTCCTTTTTCACTGTTTTTTTTCCCCCACCACACATCTCCAAACAATGGTGTTATATCATGCATTCTGGTTGGAGCCCCCTGCCAATCAATACACAAACAGAGCACATTCCTGAGGAGAACAGCAGGTCAGCCACAGTGCAGCTCGGCTCTGACCATCAGCGCTCTCTCATCGAACCAATCAATCCATTGTGGGAATTGTGCAGAACAAACACAAACTCTAAACTCCACTCACATAAAGGTTCAATCTAAAGGTCTTGATCCGACGTTGAAATAACTCTATATAGGTGTGTGAATGTGGTTTCGAGTGCGGAGGCGTAATTCTTTCCTGTGGGTCTTTGACATCTGACAAGAGAGTTCTCCACCAAAGTTCTAATCCACTGTACTGAATGTATCACAAGAAAAAAACTGTTCTCTTGTGAAAACTCTTGAGGAACTACTTAAAATTACTGTGGCAGCTTACAGCATGTTTTGAGACCACAGTGCAAATAGCTCATAACTAGGGCTGCAAATAACAAGTTTTTTTTATTAATGATTAATCTGTCAATGATTTTGTCTCGTCACTTATGACACAAAGCATGCACTTTTTGTGCTTTTTCTTTTTCTTTCCCTTTGTTCACTGAGAATAACTTGTAACTTTGGGTGTCTGTGTCAGTTAGGTCTGTAGGTACGATGGTTCTTTATTCGGCTCATGGCACTGGTTTTGTACTGGACTGGGATTCTGTTCAAGAGTTGATGGACTATTTTTGTTGATTTCAGCTGTATGAATTTTACCATGTGTGCTAACATTCCCTGCCAAGAGCCAGACTACAGCTCTGTTTAATATAACCGATCTTCAACTGGTATGATTGATGTACTTTCTGCATGCACTGGAGCTGAAATACAAGTCTGCTTGCAGACCACTTTTTATTTCCTAAGTATTAAATAAGTTAAAAATCCATCACTGTATTAAATCCGTTGCTGCTCTATCAAAGAAGTATCTATGTATCATAACATTATAGGCAACTCAGAAACAGCCAAGGCATCATTCCCCAAGTCTCCTGCTGCTGACGCCCTACCTGGTCGGAGAGCAGACTGCCACTCTTGTCCCCGTGCTGGGCACCCAGAGCCCACTGGCTCAGCATGTCGTCAGCGGTGATCTGAACTGACTGGGCGAGCCAGCTGTCGAACAAAGAGTTGTCCAATGGGAAGGACTTTGACAAACCTGGGGGAAGGGCAAGGAACACAAGCGGAGAGGGAGGAGGATGCAGAGAAGAGGAGACAGATAATATCAAGACAGATGGAGAGAGTGTGTTGGCAAAGAAGGGAGAAAAAGAGATGAGATAGAAATGGTAGAGATGAAGGGAAGAGAGGGAGAGGGCAGGGGAGAAAGAAAGCATACAGGTGAGGGAAGCTGCAGTTTTAAAATAAAAAAACAGATAAATTTGCTTTTAAGGTGTCAGTGCAACTGAATAGACTTGTCTATCAAATCAAGATGTAAAATCAAGCAAGAGCACCACAGCGATTGAGAGCCACAACAAAAGACTTTTGTGCCAAAACTTAAATCCTACAATTCTGTTAAATACAGAGTTAGCTTCAGTCTAGTTCTACGTCAGTTCACTCAATTCAAAGGAAGCCCTTCAGTTTAAATCGTAATAATTGGGCTGAGATTTTTTCTAAAACATCCTCAATCTCATTTGGTGGAACACAACATTTAAAGGCAAGTGGAGACTGTATCTGTTATACGCTTAGTTGTTTATGTTAATTATACCAGAATCTCAAAATGAATAGAATCCAAAATGTAACATCTCTTAACTGCAGTTAATCTCTCACGTAGCTCTTCTAAATGTTATTTATTGTATTTTGACCTCATTATTCTGAATGGAAACACAGAACCTGCTGTAGGTCTGTCAGACAGGAAAAAAACCCAACTTGACACAGTGACATTTACAGTATGTATCAATGAGCTCCCAAACCCAAACATGTTGTTTTTGTTGATTCAACAATAATGAAGATATACAGTGAACCCATTTTACAGCAGGAATCCCGTTTCTTGTCTCCTTCCCAACTCTCTGTTCTCCACACTGGTCGTTATACAGGGCTATCACAGCCCTGGACTGTGAGCAGTGTGTGCTTGTGTATGTGTGTGTGTGTCTGTGTTTGAGGCTGCAGACAAAGCTCCCTGCTTTTCAGTGTGTGTGTGTGTCTGTGTATGTATAATTAGGAGATTTTCATGGCTCCTTTCCTATCATTGTGGGTTGTGAAAGTGCTGCCAAGGCACTGTGTCTGTGACATTTTAGTCTTTCTTACGCTGACACCCCCCCAAA
Source organism: Psettodes erumei (assembly GCA_016785225.1). Taxonomy (NCBI): domain Eukaryota; kingdom Metazoa; phylum Chordata; class Actinopteri; order Pleuronectiformes; family Psettodidae; genus Psettodes; species Psettodes erumei. The sequence continues at coordinate 1,517,527 of JAFBJZ010000411.1, forward strand.
CACACACACACACACACACAATGCAGTAAAGAGTGAGGCTTAAGGAGAACAGAGAATTGGGGGGGTTAGGATCTGTTAGTTTATGCACTTCTTCTCTCCTGTTCCCACAGATGTGGGTGCCCACATTTTGGCTTGCCTCTCTTCCCTCACATCTTTACATCCTCTCACACTTAGTGGTGGAAGAGCCAGGGTTAGAGGTGGTTCGATACTATTTAATTGAATCAATATCCAGTATCCAGTCCACTTTTTTGATTGTGAATCTTTCTGAAACCTAATCAAATTCAGTAAGGGAGAATTAAAGACATGTCTTTGGGTCACTTCACAATTGCCCTGCACAGATTTATATCTAATAACGTGTTGCATCACATCTAAAATTCACGTTGCATTTTATTTGAATGCACAGATGAGCTTAAAATGCCATCTATGAACCCCAGAAAGTAATTAATAAAATAAAAAAATTAGCTTAAATGCCAGAGGTTGTCATCTAGTGATGGGAAAAATTATGGAATTTAGGGTTTTTTTTATTTAGCCAGGGACAACCATACACCTAACCTAACCTAACTTAAATATTGTCATATCCTCTTTTGGGAATAACTCTCTCTTAACAACCCATTGCATCATATGAATATCATCAGAAATGTTGAGAAAAACTGTTGTACAAACACATTCAAAATGTATTGCTTCGGGCATACAGATTTTTGTGGTCGAAGGTTTGTTCTCTCTGTTCTTTTCTATACTGTCCCTGCAGCCTCCATGTAAATCTTCAGTGCCTATAATGATCTGCCATGCAGGACGGCAGGAGGTGCTGCTAGGGTGGCTTTAACACCAGCTATCCACACACACACACACACACACACAGACACACACACACACACACACACCAACACACACGAGCCGGTCGTTTCCATGACGCAGCATGTCTCTGCAGGAGTCGGGAGAGCTCCAAGGGAGGGAATAGGTGACAGAGGGGGGAAAAAAAATAGACAGTGATGAAGTGTGAAAAAGACAGGAGGGGGTGATAGAGGAGAGGAGAGAGTAAGCGGAGTTCAGAGAAAATAAGGCAGGAGGGAAACCCAAAACATGCCATGTGTAATCTGTTGCCATCTTCAAATTCTGTTGCATTTTATACATCCTAATATTGGTTGTAGTTGTTGCATCTTTGCATCTGGAAATACACCTTTCTCAACAAACATCATCAAAGACCACCCTGGTGTCACCCTGTTGTTGCTGCCGTTTCCTTACTTTACTGTCACTGCACCCCCACTATTAACTGTAGACAAAAACAATAATAATATCCAAAAATGGTTTGCACATTTATGCTGGACTACCTAACAACCTTACTGCAAAAGGAAGCCCGCTGATAGTGGAGCTGTAGCTTTTAAACTTGATGACGACACTGACTCCTCCTCCATGTTTGGCCACAGCTAAAGTGATGGGATGCTACACCTATTAGCCGTGGCTGTGCTACTGTAGGCTTGCTCTGTTTCAAAATGTCCTGGTGCATTGAAAACCATCTGAAGCACTGAAGTACTTTCTCTCACCGCTACAAAAAGCCCTCGGATGGCATCACAGAGCAGCTGATGTCGTAGCGGCGACCAAGTGATTCACTAGCCATCTAGCCAAGGAATGCACTAGCAGCAGGACAGGGCCAAGACCAGGCCTGTTCATGGGGGGGGGTGTCTGTGTGTTGCTAAGGCTAAAGCCCTCACTACAGTGTGATGATTGTTCTCGGGTGAAAACTCTCCTTGGAAACTCCATGAGAAAGACAGAAAGAAAGAGACACAAAGGCTGAAACAGGGCAGGAGGAGTAACGATCTTAAGACCCATCACAGTGATGAAGGAAGAGACGAGAAGTGCAGCAGGGAGAAAAAAGAGCAAATTAAATACCTGAAAATTTAAAAAGCAACTATAAAAGCAGAAAGGGACTTAATAATGGCAACCAGAAGGTTAAGCATGAATCAACAGAAACAAACCTGACAAAATGGATCTCAACAACAAAAGTCTGCCTGTCTCTTACTGTATTGTGTCAAAATGATCTCACCCAACTGTGATGTGTGATTTATTATAATTTTCTCAAAGGAAATAATTGAATTTCAACTTAATGCCTCCAAACCTCTAAATGCGCTTAAAAGGGAAAAAAAAACTCACCCAAGAGAACTGTTAAGTTCTACAGCTATTAGGACTCAACCTTTAATTTTTTAATTCAACCTGAAAGAGCTGTGTGTCCTGCACTGAAATGCAGAGACAGGTGGAAGAATGCTCCCGTGTATCTCTACATTCATTTTGCTGCATCCTTCATCAGTGAAATCATCACGGATGCAAGATGTATTAGCAGTCATACGTGCCCGAGACCAACCGCCATGTTTGACAAATGATGTGTTGGCTTTGGGTCGTGAGCTGTTCCTTTTTTTCTCCACACATTTCTCTGTTCATTGTTTTAATCAAAAATTATTTGTGTTTCATCATTCAAAGGAAATTTGCTCCATGACTCAATTGGTTTCTTTTTGTGTGTTTTTATGGACTATAGCCTGACCTTTCAGTTTCAGGTTTATGGCTGTGAAGTTCTGGGCAAGAGGTCTTGGTTGTTGACAAGGAAATGGGTTTTTCTTCATCATGCAAATAATTTTCTGGTCCATAAACTCTTTCATGTGATATCCATTATTTTATGTCAAATTCAATGTGCTGCAGCACAGACTGAAAACAAAATCCAAATACTTATATGGACTAGATTGTAAATACATTTATTTTTATTATAAATCTGCTGCCAGCACTTCAGTTTGAACTCTCTCATGGTAGTCTGGAACAGCTCAAAAGGCATTTGCTTTAGACCTAATTTAATTTGCAGGTGATTTGTTTACTTTTTATTATTCCAGCCACAACGTGATTGCTCATGCATATACTTGCTGAATGTCCTTGAGGTTTTTTTTCCCCATCATTTGTCACATTGTGGACAAAAAGAGGCCTGTTCAGAAAAATGAATTTCTTTTGAATGATCTACTGAAATCCATAACTGAATAAACACTTTCAGACCCATGCTACATTGAATTAATACAATGGCCAGTGTAATCTGTACCTATATTTGGCAGGTTGTTTCTTTGAATATATTTCCCAGTGTTCAGGCTTACATGACTTTTTTTTTTTTAAACTAAATTTTGTTATGGATCTGTGTTTCTGTGTATCTGTGATGGAACATCAGGAAGATTTCAAATCAATGTCCCCTTTTCCAATCACCATATGGACCCCACTAATAAACAGTGGGGATAGGGGACAGTACATCTGAGAAGGAGTTATGGTACATGTCTGTCTTTTTGATCCCAGAACACTGAGAGGAAGACAAAGCCTTAGGAGACCAGACCCGGCGGAGAACAGATGGTCTGACACACACAGACACGGACATACACACTCACACAGACACTGACACTGTGAGATATGAACACATACGGCATGCAAAGACAAACACACAGACGACACACTGAGATGGGTATCTATATATACACATATAACAAACGCACACACGCAAAAAAAAAAAGACGGATGATATGGCTGCACACCACATACACAGAGGGGCTTGTTTGTCATGGAAACAGTGCAAATGACAATTCTCAAGCATCGACTGTATTCTACATCAAGCTGCAGTCACTATCCCTCAGCAGTCAGGTATAAAGAATGAGACATAGAGAGAGAAAGATAAACAGAAAGAGGGAGCGTTACAGACCACAGAAGGATAAAAAGGAGAAACTGAAAAACTGAGGAGGGGCAAAACTTAGATAAATAGAAAAAAAGGGGGAGATAACATCAGAATAGGAAAAACAAAGATAGCAAGAATAGGCAGAGCAAAAGTCCTCTGGTGTCCTCTGTTATCATCTGTGTTTATTGTTCATATTCACTCTGACAGGAAAGTACTGTTGGCTCTGCAATGCTCAGCTCTGGTTAATAAGGAAATGAGACAGTCCTGTGTCATGATAGTCATTTTGTGTGTGTGTGTGTGTGTGACTAGCTCAAACCATCCCTCCCAGAATGCATCAGCAAATAACATGTAAATGCACATATGACTGACATGATCCTATTTAGGGTTAAGGTTATATTCTGTATATAGGATTGATGATGACGTAACCCTGTAGCAACTGTAACAGTTGTGGACCAGTAGCTTAATAGCCACGTTTGCAGGATGAAGGTATTCTGTGAATACTTTGTGCAGTAGCAAGTAAGTTGGCCGACCAAGGCACACTGCACTGCTTTATAAAACATGTCAGCAACTCCGATCAGGAGGAACATTAAGTGGCATCCTCGGAGCAGAGAAGTTATGCTGCACTGCTAGAGACTGATTTCTCTAAACTCAAGGCTGCAGCTGACACAAAATGCCCAAACTCTAAACTACGAAGAACAGAAACCGAGTCTTCCTGGATGTATGGTTGGATTTTATGTTATAGAAATGTTAACAACAGGGTGTGGTTAAGCTTAACCATATACCAAAATGCTATAATCCCACACAGTCAGAAGCCGTTTAGTTATCACCTCAGCAGCTCCAGGTTCACCCTTTGATGACAGCAGGGCATCTTTTTTCGTTTCGTTGTTGTAGCTTTGAGCAACGTTCTGTCATCTTCGTTTTCTGAGATAACAGAAAGCAACCCAGCTCTTCACATTCTACATGTTGCTTCAGTGCTGCTTTCAGTGTGCTGACATGTCCTGTGTATGTGTTTTTAATGCTTTTCATGTATCTTGTGTGTTGTCTAATAGAGAAATTTGTCCTTTTTCTATCAACGCTGCCATTTTTGCTGGAGGATACTGCTGATTTGACCTCTGACCTTTATGGAGGCAGGGAGTGGGGTAAGTAAGATGAGCTATGTATTCAAACTATAATAAACGCTGTCTATCATGTAGGTGAGCTGCTTTTTTGCATACAAGAACACAACAGGAGGATGAATGATATTGGAGAGCACATTTAGTCATTAGAACTAATTTTCTTTTAGGCTCTCAGATATTAATCATGTACAGTAATTGTCTGTGTAGCCCAAAGCTTTTTTCTTTACAGAATGTCATGGCAGCAAAATTCATAACTGGATACATATAAAGAAGCTTTATGTAAGACTACAAATCCGCCCACTTGACAACCTACATATAGGAGCTATTCACAGATGAAGAGTTTGTTTTACAGGAAGCCTCAAGATATGGATGACTTTGTTTTCCATTTTATTCGCCTACACAAACACACAGCACATCACAAATTGTGCATTTATTCTTGTGGAACAACTTCGCTGCCTGCATGTTGTTTTGTTGTCTTACACACAATTTGACGTTTTTTTTCATCTTAAACTTTACATTTACACTTTTATTTGCAAATCAGCCTATTGATATCTATACATATGACAAATGGTTTATGAAAGACTGTAATGTAGTTTTAAGCAGATAAATGTGTCTGCTTCTAAATGCTAACTAGGGGGATTTGACAATGTTTTAATTTTCACCTCAAAATTTGTTAATTTTTCAGATATATTTATTGGGGAAAAAAGTATTCACTATTATTAGTGCAGAAGTTCACACTGAGTCAACCATGTGGTTTCCCACTATCCCTAAAACAACCACCATTGATTTGATCTTTATGCAGTCACTTGGCATGCATGGTTGTCACCTTTTTCGGACGGTTTCGAATGATTACGTAATTTTGGACTGAAACATTTCCAAAATAAAAGGGACAGCGAAAGCCTGAAAAGAGGGGAGAGGCGGAAACACTGTGTTTGATCCTGACAGCGCGCTCTGGTTCTGCCACAACCCACAGCACCAGCTCTCGTCAAACTGTCACTGCTCTACTGTCCCATGAAGCAGCTGCATCTGAAAAAATAAACTGTTAATACGAAATACGACAGACACATCGGAGTGCCAACTTTGAAAACAATCCTGTCTGCCTAAATGAAGGCTGATAGATTTTCAGTTCAAAACCTGAACCTTCCATGTTTCTGCACAGAGAGGCTTTGGTATCTGCACCCCTGATTTAACACATCAGTCAACACATTTCCAGCCACGCTAACATGAACATGGATTATTTCCTGAGAAACTCAAGCTCTCAGCCACAAAAAATAGTTACTCATAACCTTCTCCAAGCCAAACTTGTCATTTCTGCTCAGTGGAAAATAAAGAATAAACCTCTCTCACTGCTTGGTGATGGACAAACTGCCCCAGAATAGTAAGTCTTTTTGACTTTTATGAGCATGTCTGTGCACTGAAATGTTAATTTGCACCTCAGCAGTCAGGCAGGTGGCTTGTCTCGTGTTGACAACTTAAAAGCTACAGATTGAATCACCACACAGGCAGTGTGTGTCCATCAGCAGTCCATCAAGTGTCCTGAAGCGAGACACTGGGCCTTTATCTCCTTCTTCACTTCAAGTCGCTTTGGATACAAGTGTCAGCTAAATGGCTGTAAACTGTCAATGTTAGGAACAAATATCTACATACATATAATCTGCGTGCTCAGTCTCCGTTTAATATCTGTCTGCCGAGCATCACATGAAGCTGTCATGATCAGTAGCGGGTAATGGATCGCCTGGCAGGACAGACAGCCATTATCATCCATCCTTATCTCACCAATGATGAAGATTGGCAGTGACAAGCCTCCTTCTCCCTTATTCTATCAGCGTCTCTCCTAGTCGCTCATTAATGATGAAGATTAACACCGACAGAGCTGCTCTCTCTTTTCAGTTTTACCATTTTTTCTCCCTCTCTTATTCACAACTTTCCTTTCCCAAAAAAGTCTGAATCGCGAATTCTTGTCATTTTAACAAAAAAAACAGGGCAATGAGGCATTCGTAAAATGCACTTCCATTCTGATCCGACTTTGCATGCCCTGTTGCAAAATGGCATAAACTAGTCAGTGGTGCTGAGCAGTCACTCACATCAAACCATGTGAGGGTTAATTTTTGTGGAGGCATTTTTAATTTGACACCATAGCTGGGAAAAATTTGGTTAAAGGTGAAGCTTTGTTGGCTGACTTTGTAAAAGGCAATGGATTTATGGTCAATATGAAGGGTGAAAGAATCCTGCTGGATATACTATATCCTCTGATTTATGGATCTAGGCAGATTTCTCCAAGTGACAGCACCACCCCAAGCCGAGACAGATGTTCATGTTTGAGACTGAGCTGTATCATGCTTTTATTTAATTCCCCACAATAACTGTCTGTCACTCCCTGCAGAGAGCGAGGGTTGGGGTGAGCACAAGGTTTGCGGTGGAAATGACTGAACAAAATGTGTGCTGCTACAAATCAGAAGATATTGCAGTTCACCCTTTTTTCAACACGTTTCAAACTGTCTTCATCATAACAATCTCCACTAGCAAAAGAAACTTATGAGCAATCAATCACAGTTCTTGTGGTCCCCACAATGCCCCCATAGCCCTGATGTGTCATTATATTTTTGAGGAGGTGCACAGCTACAGGGCATAAATGAAGGTTTTTCTTTTTAAGCGATACTTTATCATCAAATATATATTTAAAACCACTTCAAAATTACCTATACTTCCCAGTATGACCATAACTTCTGTTGTACCTCTTAGGAGGATGTTGTACAGTTCTACTATCAGAAACACAGTGATTTATTTATTGCAGAAAAGCTGAGGGGAGGTCTGCATGATTTACAGGGATGAAATTTTTATAATATCCAGTATTATTGTATCTTGCTCCCTCACTTTTATTTCCTCTCTGTCTGTTTGTGTGTCTCTGAGTCATGTTACACTGCCAACAGATTGGGCTGAGCTGCGATCAATTCCTAGTTAAGATTTCTCCCTTGCATCTGACACTTTATCTACAGTAATCTACACACAGAAAATGAATGAAAACACTGATGATGGATGCATGAAGCTTATAAAAAACAGAAATATGCCAGTATGAAAAGCATGCTGACAACTGCAGAAAGAAACAGTGTTGGGTTGCAGCACTCTTGATGCATCAATATTTTATTTAAGTTTCCACATAGGCTTTTTTAAGAGGAACTCAAAATGAAACAATATTGTCCTGAGATTTGCAAGTTTTATAATGCCTTGGTTGTTTTATTATTGCATTTAGTCCTAGCATATGAAGAGGCTGTATATCAAAACCCTGCCTCAAATAAATTATTGATGCATCAGACTACAAATGTGCTGACCTTTTGTCAGCATGGGCTCTCATATGGACTCAGGAACACACACATAAGCATGTGTTCAGCCACTGAGGTGCATTTGATCAGTTTGGAAACAGTGCAAACGCTGGAGGAAGCACACTCAATCATGCACACACAAACACAAAATGTACCTAGCTCTTTGAGCAGGGAGCCGTTCTCTGACTTCCATCTCTCCTTTTTCTTCTCAGGACTACTCTTCCTTCTCTCCTTTCCTTTCTCCTTCACTCCATTCTGCTTCCTCTTTTCTCCCTTCTGGGTTTTCTCTGCAGGGAGACACAGAAGATGGGCTGGGGTTAAGGACTTAGTTGATCTATTCAAGATTTAGCTGGAAAGTATCAATGAGCCAGGGGAACTACTTGTTGTGTAATATGCTTTCAATATTAGTGTACAATGAAAGTTAAAGTTGGAGAAATACAGTGCAGAAAAGATACATGCTAATCAGTACATGAAAGTTGTTTTTTTTTAGATTATCTGTAGGCAATTTTGGAAATAATTTTTCCTTAAACTCAACTGATATAGAACAATGTAGTGTTTGGCATTTGGCTTATAAAAACAAGTAGTGGGAGAAATAAAGATGGAAAAATTGGAAAAATATTGAAGGAAAGGTCTCTGGTGGTTAAGGCCTGAGGAAGCAGAGTTTCCCCACATTCAAAATTGCAGTGGATTGTGTTATTGTGCCCTCCAGAACTTACAGTTAATGTTTTGAAACATATGTGCATAAAACGCTTAAGGCAGCTGACTGAGAAATGTTTTTATACCGGCATCATCCTGAGTGAGCGTCCAGCAGACGCAATCCGGAAAAGACAGATAATTGTTGTGTGTCAATATGTGGTTGCAGGGGGAAGGAACGCGGCCCAGTGCAACAAGTATCATTGACACTGCGACTTCTTCTAACTGCCTAAAAGCCAGGAGATTTACCAGAAACTCTCAGCAAGAATTCATTTTCAGGACTGTCTGTTAATGCTTGTTGTAGAGTTTGTTTCGTATTCTAGTTAAAGTTTGAGGGTAAGGATCAGATCCCCTGTGGCCTTGATGAGCACGACTCAGTAAACTTCAGAGTTAAATCAAGACACCAAAAGACGACTCATGGGGTTCCTGGTTATCTGTGTGCGGACACACAGTTTGCATGTTCTTTGTATCTCTCAAAATAAAATTCACTCTAGTGCACCTTTCAGACGATTTGAAACGAAAAGGAAAAAAAAACCCCAACAAAACCGCTACGCTGTCTGACATGTTGTCAGATACTGCCTCTCGGGGAAAGAGACCACGCACATGCGTACTGCACGGCAGACACATCAGTTGCGTGTCAGTCTTCAGGTCTGTGAGCATGCCGACACACTCACGCTGTATGACATGTAACAGAGCCCCGCAGAGCGCCTCCCTGCTGCGAGCTGTCCTCTCACTCTGGGAGACCTCGCTCGCTCCCTCCAGCTGGGAGCATGGCAGGTAACACAACAAACACTGACACGCACACATGAGGAAACACAAAATAAGAACAATACCTGACAGCATTCAGTTCCATTCCAATACATTATTCTAACAATGAATACTTCCACAACCACTAATACTATCAATGGAGCTATTAAAAAAAAGGTATCTACTCTGTTTTACAAATACTTGAATGTCACAATGAATTAGCATTATAAAAAATGAAAAAAACAAGATTTGAGTAAATCAGGAGTCAGGGGGCATAAAAAAAAGTTAGTAACACCAAAATTAATCACTATCAAATCTACGATCAGTAGCTGCATTTTCTTTGAACTGAGCAATGAATCAAATGATTTTGGGCTCTAAAGAAAACTTGATTGCATTCACACCCCTCTGCACACACGCACACAGCATGTAAGAAATGATGCAGACACGCAGTCTCACTCCACTGACTCACATATAAAACACAGTGATGATCTCTGTCTCTCTCTCTCTCTCTCTCTGTCTCTCACTGTATGACATTGGAAGCCCTTCTTGTTGGGATGTGTTGTTGTAACAGTCTCTTGCTGTGTACACAAACACAGAGTCCTGCCTGCCTGGCTAACTAACTCTCCTGCTGTTTTGTATCATGGTCATAGATATATGTGTGTGTGTGTGCACAAGCATGTGTGTTATATGCTTGTGTGTGTGCACTTGTACAGCAATTGGCACCTGCAGGTTCATTACAGCTACACTGGGGTTTTCGAAAAGCCAAATTTATTTGATCATGTGTCGCTTGTGGGTGAAACAGTTGACACGGATGATCTGACACTTGCGGCTAGTTAGACACGAGGGCGGTCCAGCAAAGTGCTTATGTAACTTCGTTCAGCATTTTAAGTATTAAACATTATTTGCTCATTCGCATTTAAAAATTAGTCCTGCACTTTAGTCCAGGACTAATTTTTACTGGCTGATGAAAAGTCATCACCAAAGTTATAACAATTCATTATGTGGTTGACATTAAGGTCTGTGCCAAATATCAGAGCAAAACCATGATGTTAACCTCATGGTGGTGAGAGGATAAATCAGGGGATCACAAAAGTCATTAGATTTCAAGTGGTGCAATAAATGTTGGTACAAAATGTTTTGAATGTTTTGAACATTTGAAAAATGTTTTTTATTACTATTATTACTCTTATTACTCTGAACTGGTGGTCCTGCAGTGAATTTAGGGAACTCACTAAAATCAGAACGATTCATACCCTGGGAGCCATGACTGTCAGGAGTTTTAATAAATCCAACATTTGTCGAGTTTTCCAAAGCGGAGGACAACTGACAAACCAACACTGCCATCCATATGGCTGTGCTGCTAGCGTGGCTACAATAAATAATGTTTAGATTAAAGTAAAATCTATGGTAGTATCCTGAAGCTGAATTGTGTGTGTGTGTGTGTGTGTGTGTGTGTGTGTGTTTTTGCATGTGTGTTTGGCTGTCATAGCCAGCAGTAGCCTGTCCTCATGCTTGCTTTAGCATGGAGGAGCAGGACATGCATGAATGAAGCTGAGAGACCAGAGAGAGATTTCACACTGACTTGGTGTGTGTGTGTGTGTGTGTTTGTGAGAGAGAGAGAGAGAGAGAGAGAGAGAGATAGTGGCAATAGTTCAGTAGGAGTTCAGTGCTTAATGTTTAGAAAGAGCAACCGTGAGGAGAAATGAACAATTCTGTGTACTGTATGTGTCTGTTGGCCTTCTGTATGAGAGATGTAACATTGTATGAGGATATTCATGTTTTCAGAAGGCTTGGACAGGTTTCATGCTAAACCTGCATTTCAAAAAGAAAATGCAAGGTGAAGAGGAAGAATTAAATGTTGAGGAGCTGTTATGGAAACTGACAGGGTGCATGCTGATTAGGAAGATGAAGTGCGATGGAATGAATCTTGAAAATCAGATGTTATTTACACCCAGGATTTTATTCTCCTGAGGTGGTTTCAACATCTTTTTTGACATGTCATAGCTATCCAATCTGCCCAAGACGCATGAAGTGACCAAGTGTAAATTGGGATTAGTTCTGGTACTGGTACAAAAGGGAAACCTTACTAAAGTCTGACATGTGGATTAGTGTGAAGGTGGCAGTATGAATGCATTAATGTTCTTTTTTATAAAGAGAATTTTTTAAAAGTACAGTTACATCCACCACACATTTCTCCCCTTTTTCCAATTTATTTTATGGTTTTTGCTGAAATTGCAGAGGCCATTAACGCCAGGGGATCTTTGAGGGAGCTCCCAGAGGGGAAGCTTCTTCGCACGGCTCCTACACTGTAATTTCTGCCTGTTTTTGTGTGTTTTGACAGTAGGACCATCTTATCTTCTGCTCTCCGAGGGATCATTTTCCAGCATTTCCCCCATTTTATCCTAATCTGATCTTGTCCTTTATATGTTCTACGGCAATTGGAAAACAGAGGAAAAACTAAGTCTTTGAGTTTTCAAGGACGCCTGCAGGCTCTGCTCGAACATGTTGAAGCTTTCCCCCTGCAGGTTGTAATCTCAGCACAAATCCAACTACCAGCAGTGGAAACCTTTTCAAACACGTTTTTTGCCAGATCTGTGCTTTTCCCCCCCCTCTTTTGTCTTTACATTTGGTTGTTGCCTTTCTCTCCGTCTCTGCAATATTACCCCCGCCCACCCTCTCCAGTTAAGAAGGTGCAACCGCACCAGGGGATTTATCTTTTTGAAGTGCGTGATTAATTTCCCCTCTTTCTAGGTGCGCTGAACTGCAGCGTGTGAGTCTGTGTCTGTCTAGCCACCCTGTCCCATTTCTTACCTGAGCTTATTAGTGCGAGATGTGAGAAGGTTTTTTTTCCTCACCCCTTCTGTCTTTTCCTCCCTTTCTCCGCCCTCTCTTCTGTCCTTTCAAACTCATGTTCTCCCTTCTCGCCACTCCTCTTCTTCTATTCTTTCTTTCATCCAATCACCCTCTTGTCCCTTCCCATCCTCCTCTTCCTCCGTCCTCATTTTCTCTGTCTTCTTCACACTCTTGCACAGCACACACACACACACACTTTTCTGAGAGCAGTTTAGAGAGACCAATACTAACCGCTGTCAGCTTGTCACTGTTCGGCTTGAGCCCGAGTGTAAATGTAGTGCACTTCCTGCATAACAATAATACTGTGTGTATTCTTTCAAGAAAAAGTCCTAGCTACAGAGTATACAGTGCGTATATGACCAAAAAATAATACTTACAGAATAAGGTGCTATAACATTTAAATTATGTGATTTTTGTACATCAGCATGTGTTCAAAGTACATATATTACAGATAGTTGCATTTACCTTTTATTGATAAGATAACTTTCACCTCCCTCAAGCGTCAAAACTTTTTTTTTGCAATACGAGGAGATTTTTTGAGATATTCAGTGTTTCCACTTGTTTTTTTCTAATGCACATATCGAAAATGCGCATAAAAACAGCTGGACGGAGCAGACCCTGTTCCTGCATGTGAGGCTACAGGGGTTTTGCCTGCCTTCCTGTCTGCCTTTCTGGTACCATGGTAGCATTCACAAAGCATGACAAGAAGAGCCCCCGACATGACAGACAGGCAGGTAAACACAAAAGACAGACCGGCGGACGGGCAGGCAGAGCGTGGAACATGACTGATGAACTACTGCGAGAGACGGACAGGTGGACAGAAGTTTGCGGTTCCATGTTAGTTGGGTTAGAGGAGAGGATGTGTGCGTCTTCCATATGGAAACAAGCCCAGTGGGAGATGAGGAGAGGAAGCATAGTGATGCTGGTGGAGGGTGAGCTCAGGGTATCTGCAGGTTTTCCAGTTGTAAAGTCTTTCTCTGCTGCCGAGAATTTGATGTTAGACTCATTTCAAAGCCTAAAAACTTTTCCACTTGGCAGAATAAGCTGACTCAGTGTACTGACACATATCCAGCATATTCGGCTTATTGTATTAAACCTGTTCTGCATTATGTATACTAATGCATTTGGAACAAAGGGCTAACGACCAAATGTGGCGCAAGTCAAAATTGACATACTAATAATTGTCCTCCTCAAATGGACTAACTGGTTTGTTTTAATATACATAGAAATTTTAATTTTTTGCTTTCTTTTTCTTAACATCCCAACTGGTATGTAGAATGGTCTGAAAAACTTAACTCTAGGCAGTGTATTACATTTAGTGTCACATATCACAAAAGTCATTTTGCATGGCCAAAAGGACACAATAGCAACAAATAGACAACTGGTGGACTGTCTCAAACACGGTGTCGGATGAGAGAACCGAGGAACGAGAAACATACGGAAAATATAACCTTTGGAGGACACTGCAAATGAGAGAAAGAGAGAGAGACAGAAACAGATGGAGGACAAAATAGCTTACAGAAGAGGATAAAGAGAAATGGACAGCAGAAAATAAGAGAGAAAGATAAAAGATGCGAAGGAAAGAGGTAGATACAAGGTGAGAGACACAACAAATCATTATAACAGACAACCTCATCCTTCACTCTCTGGTGCCTCTCTCTCTCTCTCTCTCTCTCACACACACACACACACACACACACACACACACCACCCCAAATACCCTCTCTGGTCTAACTCCTGTGGCAGTGTGAATAGATATGGCTGTTTAGTGCCAGCAGCTCAGCTCCCGGTACCTGATGGCAACAGTCTGCTGAGTCAGGAGTTCTGCATGTGTGTGTGTATGTGTGTGTGTGTGTGTGTGTGTGTGAGAGAGAGAGAGAGAGGGACCCAAGGATTTAGAGAGAAAGTGAAAGTGTTTGTAAGATTTAGTTGATTGCTGCATAGATGTATGTGCAGCCTTCCTCGGCAATGATGAGCGCTGCAAATTGCACACCCTAACCCCCCAAACACACACACACACACACACACACACACACACACACACACACACACACACTGGCTGACAAGAATGACAATAACCATGCCAGCGAGACATCACTGGTATTACCAAGCTATCGTTGTCAACAGCTTGACAGCTGTAGGTCACGACTACAAGAATTAACACGGTTCTTCAACATTATCCCAGACAACTACAGGTCTCACATATTTTAACAACTATACTTAACCATCACCTCGATAACAAGGGCCCACCAACATCTTCACAACAACAGCATGTGAAGTTCTGAAAGTGTCATCTTAGAATCTGGCTTTGATTTACATGCTGAAGAAAAGCACTTTAACCTGATATACTACTAAGATTATAAACCTCATTTTGAGCAGGCAGCCAAAACAGCAGCATCTGAACCAGCTGACGCCATCCCCGTCTGATCTCCATCACAGAGCAGGTGCATGAAACGCATCAAGGTCAGTCACTCATGCAGAGTGGACTGGAAATTCAGCTCCATTTATATGGATGGTGTGTGTGTCACAATATTTGGATGGGCTATTATTTCAGTGTTCTTTGCTGTGCAGGTGTCAAGTGTGGCCTCGTGTGCAAAAATGATGACAGGCCATTTCCAAAACTGTCCACCCATCACACTCAGCCAACAAGGTTCTGGATATGACTGTTATGCACTTAAGCTTACCAAATTGCACTTTTTTTTGGGTGGACAGAGGGTGTGTTGGCGGCTTTGGCTACAATGCATGAGTGGGTGAAAGGTAAAAGATTTTTTTTTTTTTTACACTGGTGAGTCTTGAATTATAATCACAGACGCGCTCATGTTTTCTCTCTCTTACCTCCTGCCATGTCCTCTTCCAGGAGTTGTATCTGCAGGTGGAAGATCTTCTCCTGGAGGTCACAAAGGGTGTGTTTCATTTTCTCCCTCCGTGTTACCATATAACACAGGTTACGCACCTGAAACACAAGACATCACTGTTACAAATAGCAGGACGGAGACACGACACAGGCACCATGTTTCATCTGCTCTCGTCTGATCGTGATTTAGTGGAGGGAAAATCATAAACCCGACATCGAGGATAACACACGCGTAAACATTACGACCAGCTGACATGTAGATTCAGATACACACATACATTTTGCCCATCTGTGTTGCTACAGTAGTGTACTACTTCCTAAAAAAATTCAACTTTAATAATTGTCTGCATACCCAACTCTGTACAAGTGACTAAGTCAGTATTGAAACCCACTAAAAAGCTTGAATCACATCACAAAAGAGCAAAGCCAGATGCAGACTTATGGTCATCATCACAGCCACATATAACATCAGGTTTATGTGCAGCCAGTAATGAGACAATCAGCAGTAAGAGTCAAGGAGGAACTTCCTGTTTCCTGTCAATAAACTGGACCGCAGAGTCTTCTTCCACTCAGACTTGAACTCCAACTGGGCCCTCCTGCCCCTCCATACTACCAAATTACTATCATATGGCAGAGGTATACTGTATGTGCGTGAATCCAGTATATAGAGCTGGGAGATGAATGTGTGCCTGATTATGTCAAGCACACGTGTATGTTCAAAGACAAGTTGTGGTTGTAAAGTGCTGTGTGTGTCTGTGTGTTACTCTTTTGAACTGGCAGCATACATGAGAAAAGGGGAAAAAGAAAAGCAAGGGGTTTATTAGTCTGTAATTGAAATACACAACTACATAAACGGAGGGAGACAGTGCAGAAGGCTGAGTAAACATGATTCACAAAGAAATAAAGAGCTGAAGTGCATTCCCCTGGCTGCTGTAGCTGCTTTTCCAAAGAGGATAAGAACTGAGCGTTAGCAAAAGAGGACGCAATGACCAGAAAGAAAGAGCCCAAGTGCACTTACGAGCTGTTATGTACAGTAACTGTGCAGAAAAACAGTACAAGAAGTACAAGGAATTGTCTTTCACATATCACATGTTCGTACAGTGTGAAGACCACACTGGAGGGCAAACGTGTTCATAGGTGTTCCAAATGGCTACAAGGGAAAGTGCGGGTTGTCACACAGACTGCTGGTTCCTGGTGCATATTTTCAGACAGTGTTTCCTGGAGGGCAATTTGTAGTGTTTTACAAATATGTGCCAGAAGAAGTCGTAAAGTTGCAATAATTCCTGGAGGCTTGTTAAAAAAATTCTTTACTCATCTACTCTTGACGGTCGTAGTGTAACCTGAGCTGATATAACTTTAGCAGCACATATAGAGCTAATGATGAAGTGAGAGAAAGTGAAAGACAGACCCACACACAGCACTTGTTGTACCACTTGTAGCTGTGCTGTTGTGTAAATGTTTTTACACTAGCATGTACACCGCACTAAAGGTTTATAGCCGTTTTACGTTGCATCTCAAAGCAAAGAAGTTAGGAGCTGTTACTGACGATAATATTAATTTGCAAGACAAATAATTTTGTGTCAGTGCACAGCCTATACTGTGGCGTGAGTGTTGTGAAGATTTCCATCCCGTGGATATACTGCACATCCTATCCAACACAAAGTCACAACAACAAAGTCACTGGAGAGAGAGTGAGGTAAGGAGAGAAACTAATTGGGCCCATGCCAGAGCACTCGAATCCCAAACTAACAAGCTAGAAACTGGTTCTTTGCCAACTGGATTTCTCTCAAGATGGAAAATCAGTAATCATGTGTCTCCAACCATGTACAGTATGCGTGTATGTGTGTGTGTGTGGGTGTAACAGCATTGTGTGTGTGACTCATGGTGCTAATGGGACAGGACAGACTGTCCCGGTTGAGGTAGTCTTTCTGCAGTTGGGAGGCAAGCCCCTTATCATAACCTTAACCATTATAAGTAACTGCCTAACCCCAACATTAATTTTAACCTGACCCGAAAAACCACGTCTTAAACATGTGGACAGGCCAAAATGTCCTCACAATGATTGTGGTTACAAAGTCATGTATACAGGTGTGTGTGTGTGTTTGGGTGTGTGTGTATGCAGGCTGACTGTTGGTCTTGAAGGATTCGTCAGCCTGGCCTATCTGACCCATTCCATCCCTATTAGACGGCTGCAGATAAAAATA